>PVJD01000994.1:306770-318040 GCA_004026545.1 Mormoops blainvillei | reverse complement strand
TCACTCAGGGATATTAATTGAAGTAATTACCACATGTTAGACTCTATCCTTGGCTCTGGGAAGAAGCTGGACAACAAACGAAATCCACGTCCCAATGAAACTCATATTTAAGCAATTAAGGGACCGTGGGACACTCATGTTTGAGTATGGCCACTCACATTATTATTTCCTAATTTTTCCTAAATTTATCTGGAGGAGAAGGAGCAGGGAGCACTTTGGAGAGAATCCAGATCCACCCTAATCCAACACACTAGAGAAGAGGGTTATAGTAGAACTCAGAGTGGCAGGAATATAGCGGAAAAAGGAGAGAGAGGTGGCATAGGATAAACGAGGACCAAAGACAAACTTCTATTTCTGCATTTTAACTGACAGCCAGGTCTGCTCTTCCAACACCACACGATATATTCGTTTGCTCAGGCTGCCATCACAGAGAACGCACGCTCCGTGGCTTAAACCACAGAAATTTATTGTCCCGCAATTCTGGAGCTAAGGAGTCAGAGATCGAGGTGCTGGCAGCGTTGGTTTCTTCTAACACCTCTCTCCTTGGCTTGTAGGTGGCTGTCTTCTTCCTCGTCATGGTCTTCCCACTGTATGTGCCTGTTTCCTAATCCCCTGTATGAGACACCAGTCAGTTTGGATGAGGGCCCAACCTGATCGTCTCATTTTACCTTAATCACTTCTCTAAAGCCCTGTCTCCAAATACGCTCACACTCTAAGGTGCTGGGAGTTAACACTTCAAGATATAATTTAGGGAGGACACCACGCAGCCTGTACCAGTCCTGCGCTCTCAAGATCAAAACCAAGATAATAGTGCAATTTCATCAGCCATTAAATAGATCCGACAAGCTTTTATGAACCCTTTTGTGGGAAAAAATATGTTCCGACTTCCAAATAAACAAATTAGAGCTATCAATTTAATAGACCATCTGGAAATGCCCCCCCACACCTCCCCCCCCCCTCCCCCCCCCAACAATGAGGCGTTTACTCTTTGAATGAAACCTAGCCAAGCAGGATCTAACTACTTGTGGATAGAATTTCTTCTCTTGGAAGAGTTTTGACATTTTTACATTCAAAATAAAGATCTTTCTGGTCAATCAGAGGGGTTTTAAGCATTTCTTTACTTACAAATATTACATTGCTTTTACGATTGTGAATTTTAAAAATGTTTCCTGGTGAAGGAGCCAGTCACAGGGAGAGCATGGCTCCTGATGAACACAAACTGAATGTTAACTTCGTTTTCTCTGGCTTCCCAGGTTTACTTGGCATATGATTAACTAAATACTAAACTAAACAAAATTCCTAAATCTAGAACATAACTTTAGTGAAAATTGTTTCCCATGACAACTGGAAAATCCTGGCAAGTCATCGCAGATGAACAACGGCATTAATGAGCCAGTAACTTATTATCCTTAAGCTTCTATTACAGATGAAAGTCAGGGAAGAAACAGTTTGAGGACTTTTTAAGCTAAAGATTCAAAAACAGATATTTGATACAATATAGGGGGAGAAAAGAAAGTAGCATGTGGCTTTAACTCAGTTTGCCTCAGGAAAAAGCTATGCTCCCTCGACCAAAATAAGAGCGTTTGCCATCATTTTCTTTTCTTTCTTTTTTTTGTTGTCTTTTTTTAATTGAATGTATTGGGTGACAGTGCATAATAAAATTATATAGGTTTCAGGTATACAATTCTGTAACACATCATCTATGCCTTGTATTGTGTATTTACATGTAAAGTCAAGTCTCCTTCCGTCACCATTTATCCCCTCTTTACTTTCTTCTATCTCCCTTAATTCCCTTCCTCTCTGGTAATCGTGTATACTGTTGTCTGTCTGTGAGGTTGTTTCTTTGTTTCATTTGTCTTTTTCACTTAATCCCTTCACCTTTTTCACCCAACCTTCTGGCCCTCTCACAGCGGTCAGTCTGTTCTCTGTATCCATGAGTCTGTTTCTATTTTGCTTGTTTATTTTGTTCATCAGATTCCACACATAGCTGAAATCATATGGTACTTGTCTTTCCCTGATCGTATAATACTTCACAGGTCCATCTGTGCTGTCACAAGAAGTAAGATTTCCTTCTTTCTTTGTGCTGTGTAGTATTCCATTGTGTAAATGTACCACAACTTTTTTATCCACTCATCTGCTGATGGGCACTTGGGCTGCTTCCAAATCTTGACGACTGTAAAGAACGCTGCAATGAACATAGGGAGGGGTGTATATATTCTTTCAAATTAGTGTTTTGGGATTCTTTGGGTATATTCTCAAAAGTGGAATCACTGGGTCATTGGGTAGTTCCATTTTTAATTTTTTGAAAATTATCTAAAATCCACTGGTTTCACTTTTTATCTTTTCCCTAATATGAAAGATACTGTGTAACCCAAAGTTCTTGGGAAATATATAGATAATACAATATAAAAATGGAGCACAACATGTTTTCCTAATTTCACCTTTATAGTTGTGAAAAACTACTTGGTTATCCATAAGTAATTCTATCTGTTCCTCCACCCTGATGTTATGTTTCTAAAAGCACTGTGATTTCCAGGTAGCCTGTTGTGATACTCCAAATTGGTCATCAAGACCTGGGGTGGGGGGTAAAGACAGGGAGTGAGCTCCGTAAACAGATGAGTTGTGATCCAGAGTTCATTCTCATTAAATGCAACATAACACAGTATCTATTAAAACATACTTCTGGAATAAGAAAGCAGTAACCTTAACAGAAATAACTAAAAGTATATGCTTTGCAAACAGAATTTCTCTAAATAGAACAATTTTAAATTGGTCCTTGGGGTGTCAGAGGATTTTTTAATTTTGGCTTCATAACTGTGTTCTTTCACAATTCACTGGCTTTGTGGGTTCCGAAGCTAATTTCTTTTTTGTGCTAGAAACGTTAATAGGCACCTCCACTTACAGCAGATGGTTTCTTATAAAAAAATAAAAATAAAAAGTTGGAGAGCATCTGGCCAGATATATCAGATCTGGTAGTTCACATTTTAAATACCTGTTATTCCTGTTCAGATAAAAATAATTTTAATCCTCGTAACTTAATCTTCTGCTCTTCTGAAGTCTTAATAAGGCTTTTATGGGAGTAGACATTAAATATAATCAGTTGTCATAGTGGTATGAATACTGTTTTTCTTGTTCAATATAAGCAACATGCCTTAGTCATAACAGCTGCAAAAATAGAGATCCATTCGATTTATACTTAGCACTTTCTATCTTAGCTTCTAGAAGCCCTGGTTAACTCCCTTCCATTACCGCAGTGTTTATTTTTTCATGACTCCTGCACAGGCATTTGAGTTTAAGGCTGATTCTCGTGGTACTTTTCCTTTTGGGAATAATTTTATCATATCTTGACTGCTTCTCAGTGCATATCTAATTATTCTGGTTTGAGAGCGGCTCCTTCCTTTTGGCTGCTCCTAACTTATGACGGGAATGCGAGCGCAGGCTGGGGTTCCAGACGTTCATGGGGGAACCAGTGTTGTCCAACAAAGGTGGCTTTGAATGAAAATTACACGCACCTCCTTGCCATCTTTGGTGGATACCTGGCTATACAAAAAGTAAGAGCCGACTGAGTTTTTCTCAAACCATTACTCATAATAAACTAGTAGAAGCTGTGATTTGCAGCTTCTACTCTATGCACACAGACCACTGGGTTGTATGCATATCAAAAAAAAAGGACATTTGCTAGCTTTGTGCAGGCCTGCAGGGGTTACTCTGAAGTCTTCTGATACCTTTTAACCCGTGATCTATGCAGGCCTGTAAGGGTAACAAAAGTGCCGAGCTTTACTTCAAGGAATAACACATTTCTGTTGTGAAGTCCATGAAACCCACATTCCTCAGGTCCACTGTGAACCTCAAAGCCACTGCCACTGACAAAGTGCCTGCCACACAGCAGTCCTCCCAATCATCCACCCTACAGAGCAGGGACCTGAGGTTTGTGCTGGATAAAACGTGCATAACCCCTCCGTAAGAGAGCAGCAGAGCAGAATCGGAATTCAGGTCTACCCCAAAGCCCCTTTTTTCTACCACTCCATACTTCTTCTCCCTAGCAAGACACGGAAGAAATGAGAAAAACTTAAGCTCCAGAACTACCAGCCAAGGAAGTTCTCACTTCAAACTTCAGGATCCTCAATTGAAGCAGCATTTGTGATTTTTAAAAATAAAATTGTTTAAAAAGAAATGCCTCTTAGAAAATCAGCAAAGATGAAGGCCCACTGAAAAAGTTCGGCAATACTCAAAAACAGAATTATCTTCTGGAGGGTGGGTCTCTTGTAGTGCAGGCTTCCCCCACTAGGTGAGTGTTCTAGGAACCCATCTGGATCAGTGTGCCTGCTGGCGTTGTTGTGAGAGGCTGCATTCGGCTTCAGTGAAATTTGTTTCACAGTTCATTCAGTGTGTTAGCCCATTTCATGATGGGGGACTTATGCTTCTCTTCAAGCGCACCTGCCCACACTGAGCTGAGTATTCAGCAGTTTTTGACCAAAAAACAGCATAAGCCCCATGCCCCCATTCTCCCTATTCATCAGATCTCACCCCAAGCAACTTTTTAAATGAAAAAAGTCCTCAAAGATAAGCATTTTGCCGATGTGGAAGAAGTAAAACAGAAAATGGCAGAAGCACTAAAAGGCATCAAAACTGATGAGTTCAAAACAGTTTTTCCCACTGTTTTGAGCAGTGGGAAAAACATCTCGATAGGTATATTGCATCAAATGGAGAGTACTTTGACAGTGGTTGAAGTTTAAATATGTGAGAATAAATACACAATTTTTATAAATAAATTATTGGTTTTGGGGGTACCCTCCCCCCTTGTATTTTGGCCCATTGACTCCACCTAGAGCAACAAGGGCCCTTTGGAGCACAGCAAATTCCACTTCTGTAGGTACTGACGTGGCATCAAGAAGTTTCAAGCAAAGGGGGATTCATGTATTAACTAGATTTCTCTTGCTGCATAATATGGATTTGAGGGACACAAGACTGGATGGTGGGGAACCATGTAGAAATCAAGATAATGGCAGCAAAAACAGCAGGAAGGAGCAACTCACAAATACATGCAAAGTTAAATAGCCAAGCACTTGTGGCACATTAAAGGTGAGAGGGACAGGTAGTAGGAATGAGAAAAATCATTTAAGTGAATTTAAGCGTCTGCCACTGTTTTGAAGAGCAATGAAAAAAGCCCACCAAAATGCAAATTTAAACCTCGGATGGCCAAAAGCCCTCCCCACAAAAATAATCTTTAACTGCGAAAATTTCCTCTAACACTGAAATTCAATTATTTTTAACAATGTAGTTATTTCAAGTTTTACTGTGATTTAGGCTCCTGCTGAATATTAATATCTATGGTTTATAAACCGCAAATTTATCCTTTCTGCTGCACATAATTATATTTTGCCATTTCCAAAATTATGCTTCTCTTCGAAGTTCTACCTTTGAAAATCATGCTCAGTTTAATGCACAGAAGGACAAGATAGGCAGGCCATTCTATGCAATGACAGCTCTTATATCAACTAGAGGAAAAATGCCTTTCTTCAGTTGCCGACTTCTGGAAAAAAACAAGTCCCATGGCATTTGCTCTCTTAATGACAATGGGAAAATCATTTTTTGCAACACACAGCTGCACTTTAGGAATAGCATGGATTTATAGCTTTAATGATCCTGAGCACAGACGAGTTAATGATTTGAGGGCCACGGGAATAGCATTAGCCAAACTCAAAGATGAGGTAAGAAAGTGGCACTGTTTAGAAAGGCCTCTTTTGGCCCTCCGAGCCCAATTTTGCACTTAACCGGATCTCACTACCTACCAGGGTAGTTTGTAAGTCAAGTTCTGAATACAAGGGGAAAATTTTTTCAAATAGTTTCAAATTTGATATAATTTTCAGACCATGATTTCACCTCCCTTGTGGTCTTGAACAATCAATGGGCTCTCAGGTTCCGGAGGCGCTCAACACTTTCTACGTGAGCGTACAGTTCAGAATTAGAAACTGCCCGGTACATTTAAAATTGTCTCTACGCCAAGGAAATCCGCTTTCTTCCCATTAAGAACTTAGGGCTTATGCCTTTTACACAGTCATAAGTGCACTATGTTTTGCTAGAGAATGACATTATTCTTACGTCCAGTCTATTTACACTCACAATCATTCGAACTGCGGGAGCAGAACTCTAGGGTCAGTTGGTTCTGAGTCGCAAGCTTGCAATGCCATGACCTTCACTGACATTTGTTACACATTGTCAATGTGGTTAATTTCAAATAAGCTTTAAAAACACGAAGCCTGAAGATCCTAGATCCAATTTATATTTCCTCCTATTTATTTCTATTCCTTCATTAAGGACCTCAGACAATGGGCTAATTTCATATTATGTGTTCTCCAGGCAGACGGAGAAGTCAGAGGACCTGGAGTTTGTATCGCAGAGTCGGAGAAAAATTAAAAATCTGGAATTCACAAAAAGGAAAGCAATTAAAAGTCAAAATAGAGGGTTGGCATGTAACCCAGGTGTAATACAAAGGCAAGGTCCCTCGGACCCCACCAGTGTGGGAGTTCTGTCAACAAACAGTTACTAAGCAGTGCTGAATCAACACTTACAACCTGGCTCATTCCAGGTGAGCCTCCTTCCACCTTCTCATGTCTAAGTGGCCTCAAAAGGCAGGGGTCAGGGACACAGTGCAAAAGGTCTTCCAGATATTCCAAACTGCTGCCTATAGCTCTGTCTCTGTTATCACTCTCTGGCTGCGGCTATCTGACTTTTGATGCTACTATTAATTCCTTAGCCCTGCAAGTCGATGGTTTGATATATATATATCAGGATGTCTTCGAGTATAAGTCACAAAAGGACCAAGTAAAAGTGGTTGAAACTTTTCTAAAATAGAGAATTAAAAGACCAATGATGATGCACAGGAGGTGTGAACAGAAAGTGTACAAAAGAAACGTAAATGATCCTTAAACATATAAAGACAAAAATGCAATTTAAACTATACTGAGATACCATTTCTTACCAGATCCAAGTTTGACAACATACTTAATCATGCAGAGAAGAATCATTTCAAGTGACCTTAAAACACAGAAATTTGACTGTCTTCAGTAGAATGCATTCTAAAGGCCAAAAAAAAAAAGCTTAAACTATTTTCAGTAATCATACTGATAAACTCAGTATTGATTTTGTTCATCTGAAATGATCACAGATATGTAGTAGCACAGTGTGCAGTGTATATGCGTAATTATAGTAGCGTCACTGGAAATGAGCTTTCCAAAATAAGACGGTAAAAACAAATATATTCGTAAATTTGAAATGGAATAAGTATAAGCTCATGCTTTATTTTCTCTTTAAAAGGAAATATGTATTTCCTAGCTCTACCTTCCAAAAGGGCCAGAAAACAATAATCAATCTAGTAACAATAAAAGCTTTAAGCACCTAGAATTTGGTCCTAGAATACCATTTCTCACTAAAAAGAAACAGAGCTCCTTTAAAACCTGGCTGACTCTAGGGCTGGGACAGGAAATCAAGGAATCTGTCAGTGTACTGGGCTCACAGCAAACACAGAGGTTCTCACCATCCAAAGATGGGACAAACTGAGCAGCAGAAGGGATATTAAATGCAGTGAACTGATACACTTCAAACGTGTTAAGTATCCATGAATCCATAATAGTACAGTTTTAAAAAATAAACAAGAGAAAACCTCATTGACCCCCTTGGGTGGATGCCAGAGAACAAATCATTATTCTGAAAACTGGTAAAAAGAAAAAAACAACCAAGAACTTACCCTGACTTCCCTCTCTGAACTGTGCCTTAGGCTAATGAGTAGATGATACAGGAAAGTTTTATCTTTTAGATGGATTAGAGCTTTTACCAGAAGGAATGACAGGAGTGAAATGTCAGCGTTTTGCTAAAATCTAATGATATTAGGGATTCAAGTTATGCTAATCGATGGCTGCAAAAAAAGCTGATGGGTCACTTTACAATGTATAGTCAGCCTATAACATCCTAACCTGCTCACCACCCTTAATGTCACAAGACAGAAATAACCATGTACATTTTGATCAAAGTAGTTTTGCGGTCTATGTTGAACTCTTTCCAAAAAAAATAAATAAATAAATATATGAAACCTGAATGAGTCAATTGTCTAACTACCAATTTACAGGAAATATTGAGGACCAAAAAACACATGTTAAATAACACCACAGGAATACATTCCGAAAAACCTGTAATGTGGGAAACCCTATAGAACAAATGAACAAGTATCTTCAACAAAGAAATTGCAAAGAAAAAGTGGAGAAGCTTAAAGATTAAAAGAGATGTGTAGACTATGTTTGTATCATGATTTTAACAATCCAAATGCAAACATAATCCATGGGGAACTTTGATGGCATTAATAAACATGATCAAACTTTAAGTCATAATAATAGTGTTGTGGTTATGTTTTTTAATCCATTGTCATATATACTTTAAATATATATATATAATTAATTATATATACTAACATAATTTCTGAATGAAATGATCCAGGGTGAGTGAACAGAAGAAGGTTAAGTAAATGAGACAAGTTTGGTCATAAATTGATAGTTATTAATGATGGGCGATGGTATATTGGGGGGGATTATAATACTAGTCTTTCTTCCCTTTGTGTATGTTTTAAATTTTCTAAGGTTCAAAAAATTTTAATAATACGATATCCAAAGAGGATATACAAATGGATGGTTAGGCACATAAAACAATGCTCAATATTATTAGCTGTCAGGGAAATACAAATCAAAACCACACTGAGAATCCAATTTGTACCCACTAGGATGGTTACAAAATCTCAGAAAATAACAAGTGTTGCCAAGGATGTGGAGAAATTGGAACCCTCATATGTTGCAGGTGGGACTATAAATGGTGTGCACTTTGGTAAGCACTCCAGAAGTTCCTCAAATAATTAAACATCAAGTTACCTATGACCAGAAACCCTACTCCTAAGTACATGCCCAAGAGAATTAAAAACATATGTTCACACACAAACTTGTACACAAATGTTTGTAGCAACATTCTTCACAATGGTCCAAAAAAGTGGAAACGGCTGTAATTGCATCAACTGATGAATGGATACCCTAGTTGTACCAACTGATGAATGGACATATAAAAGGTAGTATATACAAAGAAATATTATTTGATAATAAAAAGAATGAAGTACTGATACATGCCACAACATGGATGAGTGAAAGAAGCTGGTCATAATTTTTTAAAAAGCCACATACACACACAGAGTGAATTATTTCATTTATATGAACTGTCCAGAGTAAGCAAATCTATACAGTTAGAAAGCAGAGCGGTGGTTTGGCTGGGCTTGGGGTATGGTGGGGAGCAGAGGAAAACACAGTGGGGAAACAGTGACTGCTAGAGGGTATGGATTTCTTCTTTGGAGTGATGACAATATTCTAAAATTGATTGTGATGATAGTTGCACAACTCTGAGCTATGCTAAAAATCATTGAATTGTGCAATTGAGTTCACTGTAAATTCATGATAAAGATGATGATGATGATGATGATGATGATGACGACGACGACGATGCAGTGCTGGCTAAAAATATGTGGTTTGAGCAATAAGAAAACAATTCGTTTCTTAACGAAGAAGAAGTTCAAAGGCAGGGTGTGTTTCTAGACTTGGTTAATTGAGTGGTTCAAGAGTAACATTAAGGACTGTAATTCTACTCTTTCATTCTGTTCTGACATGCTAAGGTGGCACTCTGTCCTTAAGCTAGGTCCCCCGAAGATCAAAGTATTTCTGCACCTGTCCCACACTACCAGACACAACCACACCCAGAGGAACAAGAGACTGACTGTTTCCTGGGTCTCTTTCTGAGAACATTTCCCGGAATTTTGCCATGCACTTCCCTTCGCCTCTCAGTGCCCAGAATCGCATCCGAGGCCATGTCTTGACCAACCGCGGGCCTGGGTAAGGGAACCATGGAAAGGCCTAGATCCTCCACCTTCAAACTAAGGGCATTAGAGTACTGTACTCCTTGGGGTTTCATGAAGTCTCCTCAAGGGTACAGTGAGAATAGATAATGGAAAGTCATTTCTAAATCCCCACATCCATTGGTTTTCTTTCCTAAGAATAGGCTAAGGTTTTCTCTATCTTCCTTTTCACACTATAAAAGAAAGGAGTAACTTTCACTTATCCTGCATTTTTAAACAGTATGATGTTCTGGTATATTAAAATATCAGGGTCACCAAACACGGGGCCTTTGAAATATCCATTGTAGATGTTAAGAAAGTCAGTTACTCTAATAACTCACCATAAAGCCTTCCACAAATCAGGCCTTTGCTTTTAACAAAACTGAAGAGGGACCTAATCAAGTTGTCAGCTGATCATTAAAAATAATTTTTAATGATAGATGGCAATTGATTTTTTGGCCTATAACTCTGAAGAAATTCAAAGACACTACACATAACAAATTCCTTCCTTTTCTATCTACTCATTACGCGAACAACATTTCATACAGTTTACATCCAGACAAATGAAAAATAGGAATAGAATGGATGCCGAACCCTGTATCAACTAGCAATAAATAATATGCATCCTGCATAAACTGGAGGGAAAAAAGCCCCATCCATCTAATTAAGAGATGCATTTTCAATGAAACTGTACGTTCTAATGTTTACCAAGTATTTATCAAATTTTTTAATGTATTTATGTTGTTTTGCTCAACTGTGATAACTCAATCCAAAGGAAACTACTCACTCTTAAGTGCCTTATATTCACCAAAAAACATTACAAA
Source organism: Mormoops blainvillei (assembly GCA_004026545.1). Taxonomy (NCBI): domain Eukaryota; kingdom Metazoa; phylum Chordata; class Mammalia; order Chiroptera; family Mormoopidae; genus Mormoops; species Mormoops blainvillei. Next base: position 307,297 of record PVJD01000994.1, on the reverse strand, counting down.
TGCTTTAAAATAAAATTTATATACACATTTTGTTGCAGACAAGTATAATAGGGTAATCAATAAAAGACTTTCAAGCATAAAAATAAATTACATGAGGATAAATTCTGTGGGAAAATTGGATCAGAAATGAAAGTTTAAACAGAAAAATACAATGTACATTTCCTATAAAGATGAGTTTGTATATTTTTTATGGGTGACAGTGGGAATCAAATTGCTACAGTATACAGATTCTGTTTGGATACATTAACATTTAGGATAGAGCTATAAGTTCTAAAATGTCAATGTTTTCCATATGCACACAATTACATACATTGCAACTCGTGAATCTTATAAAAATTTTAGCTATAAAACCATAAATGTGTAAGGAGGTACGTGGTTTTCAAAACTGTTTTAAGGATGCAAGAGTAAAAATGAAGAAAAAGTAGCAGCACAAGAGCACTGACTTAGGCCAAAGGAAATATATCACTAAGCCTGAGGAAGGGGCCTACCTTTTCTAAAGGATGTGGCATGAGAGAGAGCGATGCCTG
>PVJD01000994.1:0-306670 GCA_004026545.1 Mormoops blainvillei | reverse complement strand
TATGGAGGTCCTCCGCCTCCCGAGTCTGGGCGCCCATCTATCTCTAGTTGACCTGAGCAGGGGAGCATGGGCCCAAACCACAGTGGGGCTGGGAAAGCTAGTGATAAGTGTCTTACCAATTTGTCTTCCAGGTATGTAAGAGGGTCTGAATCGCAAGTAATAGGATTCATTCGGTTTTACCCCCTCATCCCCAGCCATCTTCTTTCCAGGTGCAAAGCTGCTCTGAGAGGCTGGGTGGAATGAGTTTATGTGTTGCCCAAAACTGTAGGTGGAATCATTGCTTTCTTTGTCATCACTTTTGCTACAGAGTCTATACCCACGCTGTCCAATATGGCAGCTACTAGCCCCATGTAGCTATTTAAATGTAATTAAAAATAAGATTTATGATCCACTTCCCCGACTTTTACACTGGCCACATGTCAAATGCTCAGTGGCTACCAGCACTGTTATAAAACATTTTCATTGTTGTGAAAAGTTCTCTTGGAAGATGCCACCATGCCAAACACCACACTCACTCGTGGGGAATCTTCTCTTAGGAAACCAGTTGTCGCTCTTTACAGCCTGGCTCACTTATCCTTGGCCCTACAACCTCTTGTCCTCAGTCTTTTTTTCTATAATGCAATAAATGTTCATTTTTTCATTCAAATCACAGCCCAACCAATATTTAAAGGTAGGCTGCCACGGGATGATTTGGGCATCCCAAAGCCTTCCATTTTTGCCTCTGTCATCTTCCACAACTTTGTGCAAGAGCCCTCTTCCTCCTCTACATTTGGTGTCAATGTGGCTTCATCTGTAAATCCTTGGTGATAAGACTTCTGCTCAACTGGTCTTCTGTTGGTTATTCGGGTAGACCATCCTGTATTTTAGCTGTAACTTCAGATCGTTCCTGGGTGGAGTTTCCACCTGCTCCTCTGCCATCTTGGGTGCCATCCTCAGAGTCTTCAAAAAAGATGTGAATTCCAACTGTTTTCAGGGTTGAAGCTCTTTCCCATGAAGATCTCAGACCCCAAACAAAGCAGAGACTACAGATAAACACCAGTTTAATGTCCCTACACTTTCAGTGTCACTTCAGGGAGGCTGTGTTTTTCCAGCACAGGGAAGGAAGACAGATTTCAGGAAGGCATATCCCAGCTCCACCCGCCTTCCTTTCCCAGTGTCAGATCTGATCTGGCGAGGCATCCCAGACAGATGTAAAAGATAATGTAACTATGAAGAAAAAAAAAAAAAAAAAAGCATAGCCTTGCCACACAAATAGAAGATTAGAAGTGAACTGAAAACAAATATTCCATAACTACAAAAGAATTTCAGGCAGGAAAGTGTTTGTGAGCCCAAAATGAAAGCATCCCATATGCACCTCATGGAATGCTTACATGTATGTGCTTGTAAAAATGAATTTGTGGAGTTTAAACTATGTATTCACAGCAAGAGCAGAACTGCACATAGAAAACAGAACTTCACACAGCATTTCCCAAAGCACATACATCACCAGCTGTTCACACATAGAAACTCTGGGCAATCAAACGTATCTTATTAAGATAAAAACTATTCCTCTGAGAAAAGATTTGATTTTTTATTGACATCTTAACGATGATAGCAAAAAGGATTTTAAATATATATAGTAACAAGGAAACAAGACTCAAAATCTTTGCCCAGCACACTTACGTATTCATTCCACTCTCTCTCCTAAACGCATGGGCGCACTGGCCTCTTCTCGAAGCAATGTTACTGCACACTGCAATTACGTTTCCTCCTCTAAACCACCGTAGTTGGACCACTCTCAGCAGCCCCGGGGGAATAAATCAATCAGCCCTCTGAGCATACGCATCATGGCATCTATTCTGACTCTTCACAGACCTTTGTTGTTAGTTCTTGTTTCTTAGCTGTTTTTCGAATAGATGAGTTTGCCAAAGAGCAGAGTTACCAAAGGAGAGATGTCATTCCATCTGCGTGGTATAAGTTGTACATAATATCACACCTATTGATGCTTAGGCCCACTCAGGGATCCAGAAGACAGCAGTTAATGGTAGAATAGTTTTCATGGCTACACGCACTCAAACACACACAAACATCATCAGATACAATAAGCAGATGATTGTAAATATTGAAAATAAAAGCTCTTAGTTCTGGCCCTAGTTTGTTTCCATGTTTCAAAGTGATTACATCATCAGTTTGGGGTAAAAACTGAGATGTTGGTAGAGAGATGTAAAGGAGAAAAGCTGGGGCATATACAAAAAAGAAGAAGATGAGAAGGAGAGAGAAAGAGAGGGAAGAGGAAAGGAAGAGGAAGGAGGAGGGGGAGGAGGAGAAATAATACAGAATTTAGAAAACATATCAAAAGGCAGAGACACAGAATAATCTCTACACTACCACTCAAGCTACTTCTAGCATGTGTACACAAAATCTTTACAATGAGAAAAAATAACAAGAAGATATAAAATGATGCAATAAGCCATGTTTTCTAAGAACAGTTCTACCTATTAAAAACCACGCTATGGTGGTAGCCCCAAAAATGTTTTTCAAAAAGACCTTTTTAACTCACATTTGTTTCTTTTTTCTTTCTCTCCAGGCTACCCCCAAAGTTTTTGTACAATTCTCTTACATAAATACTGATAAATATTTTTGACTTACAACAACAGAAAATTACGTGGGGCCTTCTGCCCAGGATGTTGTCAAGACTCTGCTTTCTTGGCCAATCCCTACCTATGTTCTTTGCCTAACCTACCCAAGCTTATCCAGTTTCTCTTTGCTTTGTATCAGTGGCATCTATAACCCTTGAGCCACAAGGAATCTCTTCAACTATAAAAAAACCCATGTTGAGAATATTAGCACCAGCAAGAAATGCAACTTACCTCACATGTAAACATTGAGTTACTAACCTTCTGTCTTGAGTTAAAGACAAATAGGCTGAGTCTTGATCTTCTTTCCTACACACAGTTTTTGAGGGTCTCAGTGAATAGAAGCAAGTAAGTTAGATATACCAAAGAAAGCTTCCTTACACTAAAAAAGCAGAGCTTAACTTACAGCCACTGTAAGGCATTAAATTACGTACAAGGAAATGATCAAGCTTCTTAACTTCCAACATCACAAAACTGCTACCTTTCTTCCACACTGAGTCAAAGGGGCGGGGTGGGGAAGGAACATTGTAACTTTAAAAGGCTGGAAATGATCAGCTCTTTCAGGTAATACTCTAAAGTCCCCAAACACGTGAAGGATCATGGTTTAACTTACTCTGCTCTCATTCTTCATGGAAATTGTACATCAAATCACTGATTCATTTCAGAGGCACTGGAAAAATGTTCGGTCCCATACACTCTGAGCTCCATCTTTCCAGTCAATAAATTTTCAGTTTCCATTTCAGACTGTTTTCTCTCTCAACAAGTCATTTATCAAAGGAAAATAAATGAAACAAAGAACTAAGTACCCAAGAAATGTTCCAAGCAAGCATTTCAAGAAAACAATAAAACAATCCATTTCAAGATGCACTAATATGTAACCTATCACCCGTTTACTTGACCACTACCCCCTCTAAGTTATAAAAAGAGACACCGACATGGCCCTAATTTATCAAATACATCCATGTTTTTGCTGAGTATTCTTTTCAAACAAGTAAAGGTATATAATAGAGTGAGAGACCCAACTAACTTTTTTTCTCAACTTCGGATAAAAACAAGGAAATATGGATGTTAGTCTCAGGCTGACCACAGTGGAGTAAGCAAGAGATAGGAGACCCGATTCCAATGATGATTTCTCCAGCCTCATTGATTAGGCCAGCCAAGCAGATGGTAGCTCTCACTTAAGACTTATTGAATGAGCCACTCTGCCTCCAAATATCTATTTATCCTTGTAGAGAACATCTGGTCCTGTCTCTTTGGCCAGCATGATTTCATTGTTAGAGCTGCCCTCCTCTACTTGGTAGTCTGGTAAATCACAAGATTTCTTCTTCCCCAGTGAGAGTGTGATTAGACCTGGGGATATAATGCTTGGCCCAAGTCAGACAGATCAGAAATTTTCCTAGAACTTTGACTGGAGATATCACCCCCAAAAATGTTCCCTGTGAATATGAAGTATTTGAACTATGTAAGCCAATGCTGCCACCACAAAGAGGCTGCCTGAGAATGATTCCAACCCAGAGTAAAGCAGAGCTAGGAGAGATGTCATGTGAACACATGGATGCAGCTGCATCCGAAGCTAAACCTTTGGACTCCCGGGTTAAGGGAGCAATATATTACAGCCTTTGACGATGCCAGTTTGGGTTGAGTTTCCATCACTCACACTAAGAGTCCTATGTAATGTAATTTTCATACACGTTCTGCTGCTGTGCTTCTGTCTTTGAAAATTTGAAACTTGTCTAAGTTGTCTCTGCCATTTATGGTTTGGTTCCTCTCTTTCTATCCTGTCTCTTCTTGATTTTCTCCATCCATTGTCTTTCCATTCTCATAACTTCTATCCTCCCTCTCCTCTGGTTCCACAGCCTCTACTTAACAAGTTTTCTCCCTCCTTTTGACATAAAATGAGTGTTTCCCTTGTATCAGACTCCAATCACAGGAAGCAACATTTTTTAAAAGTTAGTTTTAATCACGGGGTTTGAAGAGAGTGTCCTGCCTTTCACTTAACGTTACCTCATGTTGTGTCTATGCAGCTAGGCGCTCTTCACATCTATTTTAATGGCTATAAAATGGCCTGTGTCTACATAACCCATGATGATTTATTTAACCACTCCTCTACTACAGACATTAAGATAACTTCTTAGTCTATATTATAAATAATGCTGGAAAGAGCACTTCTTTGGGTATAATTTTTCTTTCTTCTAAATTAGTTCCTATTTGTAAATTCCCAGAAATTTCACCAAAACTGAATTTGACCATTTAAATTTTTTTCTAATAGGTACAAGGTGATATCCCATTCCTGGATTAGTTTTTACTTGGTTATTAACAATGGTTCTTCTTAATATACTTTGCTACTTGTATTTTCTCTTATGTGAACTCTCTATTCCTATTTTTAGCCTATTTAATTTCAAAAGTTTGGTGTTATTCTTAAATATTTGCGTGGCTTCTTTATGAATACTAAGTAACTTTTTATAACACTAATTCTTTGAAATTGTATAATTTGAGTTTTTTAGTTTTACATTGTTATAAAATTTTAGAATTTTACCAGATTTGTTAATGCTGTCTTCTATTTCATAACCTTTAAAAAGAAATCATTCAAAATACAAGCACTGGTTTTATCCTTACATCAGAATTCTCCACCAATACCAGCTAATGGTGGTGAAAATTGGTATGACTTCCCTGAAGAGCAATTTGGTAATATGCATTAAATATGTACACAAATATGTTCTTAAAAACTATACATAATGTGACTCAAAAACTGTATTTCTAAGGAATTTACCCTCAGGAAATTAAGTTACCCTCAGAAAATAACTGAAGAGTGCACAAGAATGTTCATCACAGCGTTGTTTACAATACCAAATTATTAAAATATGAACACCGAACAACAAGGTTGGCTAAAGCAACTTATAGTTTATCCACAACCAATTTATGATATAAATCAGTATGTACTGATGTAAAAAGATATTCATTATAAAGTATTAAATAAAAAATACAAATGACCAAGCAATATGCATATTGTGATGCCTGTTTCTGTGAAACACACACACTTATAGAAAAAGTTCTGCAAATAAATTCATCTAATATTTAGTAGTAATATTTTTGTATGGAATTACTGGGATTAATGGAGACTTTTCCCTTCTTTTTATATTGTATATTTGGTTCCTTTTCTTTTAGGACAAGCTTGTATTATCTTTAATACAATAAATAAAACAACATGGCCTTTTTCATTTAGAAACACAAAAATGGAAGCTATATATTCTCAAAAGTTGGGATGATATTCTGAGTTTTGTGGTTTACTTTTAAATCACCATTGTTAAAAAATAGAAATAATAAAACGTACTATTGTTTACCTTTTAATTTTTTTCTTAACTCAGTAATTCAATTATAGTACATAAAAATTGAAATCTTAGTTTGAAAGATACAATCTCCCTTACTAAGTATCATTGACCTTAATAAATTTGCATAAAAGCAACTCACAGGAATAAGCATATCTTGATGTTCACAATATTTATTTTATCATGCTCTATATTTATCTTATTATTAAGGATTTTTCCTCTAAGTCAGCAGTGAAACAGTAAGAAACATAAAAAGACTTTTTTTCTTCAACAGCTTCATTTACCCTGCTAAGGTGGTAACCAAAACAGTTGTTGAATGGAGTTTCTATCCTTTTCATATACTTTTCAGTTATTTTATCCCCATAAAGTCTTCCCCTCCTGTCCTAAACCCTCAAGCTATTAAGAATCTTTTCTAGCAGTTCATGTTCTTCAAGAGGCCCTACTATTCCTTAATGTATCCTACCACACTTGATCTGTCTTTTAAAACACACATTACAAATTTTCCTGACAAAACTTATTATATCTAAATAGTTTATCTTTTTGCTTCTAATCTCCCATCAGACAAAAAATAAAATAATAAATTTAAGTGTGGATTACATTTAAAATTGTTGTTTTTAATGTTTATCAATTTGCAATAATATTAAATGATTTTGATGAAAGTTTAAAAAGTCAACTCAGTACACATTTTTTAATAGTCATGGGAATGTAAAGAATAGCAGAGGGAATATAGTCAATAATATTGTAATAACTCATATGATGTCAGATGGGCACTAGACTTACCCAGGTGGTCACTTTGTAAGTTATATAAATGTCTAATCATCATATTGTATACCTGAAACTAATATGATACTATATATCAACTATAATTGAAAAATAATTTTTTAAAAACCATGCAGGACTTGATAACTCTGATAAAACTCTAGAAAGAAACAAAAAGGTAGTAAGTTCTATTGTCCAGCTTGGGAGGAAAACTACACCCTTCGAAAGCTGGGGTAGGGTATGTCAAATAACTAGGTTCCCAAGAAAAACAATATTTTTAACCCAATAAAATATACTTTATCCTAATACTATCTGGAACATAATTTAATTTTTGCAAATTGTGAAGGAGCAATAAGAAACAGCACTAGGTTGCAGAGGAAGGGAGAGGGACTCCACCACCACCTCCGCGTTCAAGGTTATGAACGTTAGTATTACAGGAGTGGGGTGGTGCCTGTTAACAGGGAGTTTCTGCTGACACAAGGCCAGAAAAACCCACTTCTCCTGAACTAATAATGAACGTCACACTACTGGCTCACTGTGGGATATGTCTGCAAATCGATCCTTTTTTCTCAGCAATGATGATCACTTACACAGAGCCACCCACGCCCTCTCCAAAGCTTCACAGAGCAACTACATCTGGACCCTGGTGAAAACGAGAAGAGGGAAAAACATGGCAGAGGCGGGTGCCATGACATCCCATGTCCAACAATATACTAATCAGTTTGCAGTGACAGACTTGAAGAGCAAATGATTTCCATTTCAAAGGGTCCCCACTGCCTACAGAATCCAATTCAAATGCCTTATTCCCAGTCCTCTATGATCTAGACTTTAAAAATCTCTTCTCAGTGTTTTATTGCATCACTTCTCACAACTCAGTCAAACTGGACTACCTTTGCCACTTACACTTAGTCACACAGATCCTTCCATCTTAACAGTCTTTCTCTCATCTCTTCCAATTCTAAACTAACCCATATTTCAAGGCCAGTATCAACAGCTGTTTCCTTCATGAATAACAGTGTTCTCAACAGCTAGGATGTACTTAATATATCCCAGGTACTTTCATGTACTATCTATCTCTATCTACGTATTATCTTTATAACAGCTCTGTAATGCAGGCAACACTATTATCTCCATTTTAAAGATGAGGTAAGTGACTTGCCCAAGGTCAAACAACAGTGAAGAACTCAGACTCAAGTTCAGAAAGTCTGAAACTGCAGCTTGCTCCCTTAACCATGCTGCTATGCTCGAATACAGACACTTATCCCAAAGGGCTTTGAACTGAATTCATTACCTGGCTGTACGGTATTGGTTAGAATGCTTTCGGCTACAGTAATAAAATCTTATTTATATTGGATTAAACAATGAGTGATTTTTTTTAGCTCATATACCAATTCCCCAGAAAGGTCAGCTCCTATGTTGGTTAAGTAAGCAGAACAACAACCAAACTCCTCAAAGAGCCAGACTCTTTCTGTCCTTCTCCTCCACCAACCTCTCTGTCTTGGCCAGGTATTCCGAAGGTTCCGAAATGGCTGCAACAGTTCCAGAGATCACATATTCACATGTCAGTGTGGAAAATTTTTCTTTCTCTTGAAGTTTCCTTCTGATGAAGAGATATCAATGCATCAACCAGATCTTTCTTATCCCTGGGAAGGTGGCTTGATTTATGTAATTGGTAAATTTAAAAGAGTAACTTGGGAATTCCTAACTCAGGTTTGTCTTCCTGTTCTAGAGAGCAAGCCTATCAACCAACAGCATACATTTTCCTCTGTTTCTCCAAACGGTAACCAACTCTTCCCTGAGCAGCACTTCTGCTGTACCCAGGAAAGCATCCTCTGTAAAGTTCCGCCTGTGAATGCGTAAGTCTGCCCAAGTCTGCCCAAGTCTGGCAGTTCAAGATCAGCAAGCCCATTTGGTTAAGAAAGCTAGATCCTTCACCTTAGATTCACTGATTAAAAAATAAAAAGTGAGATTTTTACTTTATATTTGTCCTTTATTTCTCAGCTCATTCAGAAGAGAGGAGTGTTATTTCTGGGGATCCTTTCAAACACCCAAATCCTTAGCAGACATGCATATCTTGTTGGCCATAGAGCTCATATATTCACTCCTGAATCAGTCCTGGCAAGGGAATATAAACTTCCTAATTAGCGTACAATTAGGATGTACACAACCATGTGGGAAAGGGGTAGGGACTGGAAAAAAATTAGGATTTTGAGGGTAGGGAAAATGAGTAAAGGGGCTGTTGGAAATATGGCTTGGGGATATAACTGCTACCTTCTAGCACAGGTAAGTTGATCAATAAACATCTGGAATCCAGTTGGATCTCTACTACTACTACATACCTACGGCAAATAGGAGAGAGAGAGGTTTTTTCCTTAGCTACTAATTTCAGGTTAGATTTCCTTCTGTTCCTGCTCTCTCATCTCTTAGACCAAGTTCCTCCTGGATAATAGGGGACTCAGTAAAGCGAGAGCACCAAAGAACAACAAGTATTCATTTCTGTTAATAATTCCCCCAAATCATTTCAAGAATGTAAGGTACAGGAATTATGAAACCTGCTCTCCAGAGCAGACACCCTCCTCTCCCCATCACTCTCTCTACCCATCTACCCATTCAATTTCCCTTCAGAAGAAAGGAATGCCATAAATTTAATAAATAACCAATCTTGAAAGCTGTCAGGAAAGAACTCACAGGTTATGGCCCAAACTCAAGGGCCTCCTGAGTGCTAACAGCAAACTGTTTCCAGCTATAACAGCTTTCCCCTTCCCTCCCTCCTTTCATTTAGCTTATAAACTCTGGGAGCCTAAGAAATTATTGAGAGAAGAAACTTAGCTGGGACACCGGAAGCCATGCACTTATTTTACGTGAAACTGCTCAGATTAAAAAAAAAAAAAGTTTTGTGTCAATTTGGCACTTAAGCGCCTCTTCCCATCACAGAAGCAAAATGTCATCTGTATGAAATTTTCAAAGCCAACTTCTTTTTTGATATTTGTCATTCAAATTCCAAGAAAACATACACTTAACTCATAATTGTCATTTGATATTTATATATTATCTTTTCCCTTAGTAAGCACAGGGTTATAAAAAGTAAGTAAACTATGACAGGATTATATCATAAATTGTCATAAATGAGTGACAGTTCTTTTCTAGGGAATATATACAGATCATAGATAAATGTACTATGTATAAAATAAACATATGTAGTTATGAACGACAAATGGTTTAAAAAGTGAGACACTAGGTTGTAAGGCAATTTGGAGCAAAAATGACACAAACTTTTTTTTTAATGTGCTGAGAATGTATGGTCTGTCCAAAAAATTAAGAAATATGATCACTCATATCATAGTTTGAACAAATTAATATGGCTGCCAAGCTCAGCTGCATCTTCAAAACTCAAAACAGAGCATAAGATATGTGTTTGTTAACTTAAACATCTGTTCCTACCACAAGAATATGAATAAGAATGAAAGTGCATATGGATTATTCATCAATAAAAGCACAAAATCTCTTACGTTATTCCTCTCACACAAGGATTCTAAGATATAAATTCCCAAAAAGGAAGCTAGTACATCTGATGATGATTAACAATTTTTAAAACCCCAGCAAGGAAAAAAGAATCATCTGAATCTCATAGGGCCCAATTCTCACCACCTGGCACCCATGGGTGCAAAATCACTGCCTTTGAAGAAATGCAGGGGAGAAACCATTCACTGTACACTCCAGAGATTTTCTCATCCTCTACAAGGGCTCCCTTAGACAGAAACACACAGCTCTACCCTTCAATCCATACAAGTAAGAACCCAAATTAAAAGGCCCCTTGGAAGACATCTAGGCTAAGCCACCGCTGTCTCATTTCTTATACTGACTGTCCAATCTCCTCTTTAATATCTCTAGTTAAAGGAAGCTTATAACTTCCCAAAATTTATTTCAATACCTAGCATGCTGATGATGTGCTACTTGGTTTTCTGGGAAAAAAGTTTTTACCCCAGAATAAGTACATTTTAATAAACAGTAGCTTCCCCACTTAAAAGCATATTACTCAATATTTAAAAATAAATGAAGGACCAGAGGCATTAAAAAATGATGAATTCTTGTTAAGCTATAACGGAAAACAGCAATATCCTACAATACCCAATAGTGCTCTTAAGGGAAATTAAGGAATTGCTGATTTTACTGCTTCCCTCTGACTATATCCACCGGATGCCAAGTAGTCCCTCACTGCTGAGAAGTTTAGGGCATTTAATAGTAGCCACTGACCAAAATTCGCTAAGTGTTCAGGGGATCTTCGAGCACTTAATAGAGAAAGCTACCAAATTTTCTTCATGTCTCTTCTTCATAAAACCTCTTGAGCATATTGGTGAATGTGCAAGTCGGAGACATTTTCACTTCTATGGGCTGTATCTTTTGTTTTAGTTTCAAAAAAAAAGGAAAGTAATGCTATAGCACATAAATATTTTTAAAAGACAGTAACACTGAAGAGTTCTTACTGTCTTCCTTAACCCTCTTAAACCCAATAAACAAGGTTTACAGATTAGACCAGAGGTTCTCAACTTTTTTCTGCTACAACATAAGCAGTGGATGATGCTCCCACAAATATATTAGACTTTGGCAAAACATCAAAAATATTTTGTAAAAAAACTAATGCATGTAAATCAAAACCATGATGAGATATTGCCTCATACCTGTTAAATTGTCTATTATTAAAGACAATAGATAACAAGTGTTGCTGAGGCTGTGCAGAAAAGAGAATCCTTGTACACTTTTGATGAGAATGGACATTAGTACAACCATACTGGAAAAAGTATGGAAGCTCCTTAAAAAAATTAAAAATAGAGCTACCATTTGATCCAGCAATCCCACTTCTGCCTATATATTCAAGGAAATGAAATGAAGACATTAAGAGGTATCTGCGGTCCTATGTTAACTTCCGCATTATTCACAATAGCCAACATATGGAAACAACCTAAATATCTATTAACAGATGAATGGATAAAGAAAATGTGATATATCTCTCTCTCTATATCTATACATATCTATCTATATCTATAGATAGATATGTATATGCATATATAGATATATATATATGATTTCACTTATACGTGGAATCTAGAATAGTTATACTCATGGAACAGAGTGTATAACGGTGGTTTTATGGGGCTAGGGGGGAGAGAAAAGAGGGAGAAGTTGGTCAAGATGAACAAGTTCTGGAGATCTGCTGTACAACGATGTCACTATGGTTAGTAATACTGTGCTGTCTGTTTGGGAAAGGAAGGCAGACGGGAAGGAAGGAGGGAAGAAGGGAAATGGTAATTAAGTGAGGTGATGGCTGTGATGATTAGTCTGATTGTGGTGATTATTTCAAAATGTGTAAGTATATCAAAATATTAAGCTGTACATCTTAAATATATAGTTTGGTCAATTATGCCTCAATAAAGTGGAAAAAATTAAATGGATTGTGTAAGATTGATTACTGGTGAGGGTTCAGGTATAACACCATGCTTTTCTTGCATTATTCAAGGAAACGCATCGAGCAAACTGGGGAGAGTAGTGTTGTAATAGAGATGACTGGTCAAATTGCTTAAACTAATAATCAAATAGCAAACTCAAGTACCCTAACGAATGTCTTGTGACCTTCCTCACAACCGCTAACAACACTACAGTGAGCCTTCACCCAGGGTGAGAACCATCCATGAGACTGTAATTCATGTCTAAGTACTCAAGTATATTAAGAATTTTAAAGCTCTAAAGATGTATGGTCTGATATAGTAGCCATGTGCCACATGTGGCTATTTAAACTTAAATTTAAATTAATTAATTTTAAGCAAAGGTTAAAATTCAGTCTCTCAGTGTCGCTAGCCACACATCAAGTACTCAATTACCACATATGGGCCGTGGCCACAACACCGGAAAATCTCAATGGAACATTTCCAACAGCAGAGAAGATTCTATTGGATGGCACTGCGCTAAGGAATCTTGGAGATGATCTAATCCAGCTCTCTCATTTTACAAATTTAGAAACTGAGACCTCACATCATTCAAGCAATTTACTCCATGCTACACCGCTCATAATTATAGAGCCGGGACCCAACCGAGACATCCTGGCCTTTATTACTCAGTCATTTCCACTCTGACACTGTTGCCACCTAGATGATAAGCATGACGGTTCCTTGCCAAGCCCAGTTCTGAGTTCTCTCAGAAGCCTGCTATCAGTTAATCCTCACATCAGCCGTATGAGGAATACAGTCCTCTGCATTAAATATATCTGAGGTCACACAGCAAGTAGGTAGCATTACCAAGATTCAAACTCCAAAGTCTGGGTCTTTCTACTGTGTTATACCATACATAGTAAAGACTCCACATTTTCGATTATCCTTGGCAATTTTTTTCTTTCTTTCAGGTGGCTATTCCAAGTAGGAAAATCCCAGCATTTAACACTTTTGGTCTAGGGAAGAAGCATAGTTTTGTTCAACTTTTCTAATCATAACTACCTTAAAGCAACAGTAACAGCAGCTAACCCTTATAAAGCATTGTAGGCTACTTAGCACTGGGTAAAGGGCTTTGTGTTGCTCTCCTTTTATCTTCTCAACAACCAGGTGAAGTAAAGAGCTCACCTCCATTTTACAGATGTAAAAACTGAGGTGAAGAGTCCCTCCACCCCCAGGAAGAGCCTAATAAAGAATTGTTTGCTTGTGGTGACACCAACAAAAGTGAACTTCTGTTACTCGTGGAATTGGAAAAGAACAGAAGATAGGTGAAAACTTTGAAATACAACACTTATTTTCCTCCTCACATTCAATGCTCCAGTCACAGTTAAACATATCAAGCAGGTAGTTTTCCTCCTGATGGATTTCTGACTCAACACACATTCTCTCCTCCCCACGGGCTGACTTTCAAGAAAGTCCTGAAAACCCGGGGGTGCACGCATATTGTAGGGTAAGAAACAGTCAGTGTTCCTCAAGGTATAGGACCTTCCTGGGTATTCTGAGTTCCTTCAGGTAATTTCTGACCTGAGAAATGGAAAGAAAAGCAGTAAAGATAGTGTCCAAGAAGGGAGAAGAGAGACAGCTGAAGTCAGCACATGAAGCGAGAGACAGCTGCGTGTGGCTTAGAACCAAATCACAGAGAATGTCACTGCTAGTCCACTGGGCTGTCAAACGTTGGGTGACACAATATATTGTTGGGGAGGTGTGAGTGTGCATGTGACCATATATTTTGAAGATGGAATGACCCCCTAAACGTTCCCTGCGTGGAGTGTGAATTCAGTGCACACTAGTGCAGGCGGGCCTCTGTGAAATGGAAAGGGGTTAGCCAGGGACAGCTGGCTCTCGCAGGTCAGGGCAGAGACTGGCAGAGACAACTGCACGGCAGGTGCAGCAGAGAGGGGATGGGCATGTAGGACTGAAGGTGAAATAAGCTAGTTGTGTCCAGAGACAAGAAGCACAGTGGCCTGGCTGTGAGAAATGGTATGCCTGGCGAAATGGCAGGACAGTCAGAACTGAGTTTGAACACTTCCTCCAGTGCTAACTGGCTGTGTAATTTGGAGCAAGTGATTTAGACTTCCTGAGCCTCAGCTTCCTTATCTGTAAAGACAAAATCTATTTCCTGAGACTGCGGAGACTATGAAATGCATAACAGATGCTTAATAGCTATCCTTTTCTCTTCTTCTTGATTGGTAAAGAAAATGTGTGACGGTAGAAAACCACGTGCTAGGCACTGCACCTGGGTGTCTTCCCCAAATTATCTCCTTGCTCTACAAACCGCCCCACCCTCCCCGCCCCAGGAGAGGCTTCGTTTATCCTCATTTCAGACAGAAGGTGAAAGAGATTCGGGAAGGTCAAGTAACTTGCTCAAAGTCACAGAGCTGCGCTTTAGCAGAGAAGGAAGAATCGAAACAAGGGCCATGAATGTTCAACTATGTGTGGCAGCCTCCTAAGCGGCTGAAAAAGCATCAGTGAAAGGAAGCCTCACAAGACGGCTTGAGAGTTAGCCACTAGGTCAGTGTGCTCCTTTGCGTGATCTGTCTTATGGAATTCTCCTGGGTAAAGCCGATGCTTTGCCATTTTCAGACCCGTTCTCCACTTCTAGTTACTCGCCTGAGAAACGAAGAAAGCTCAGGAACTTCACATTCTTGCCCCACTTTCCTCACCTATAAAATGGAGAGTTTGGACTACACGACCTTTGAAGTCATTCCTAGGTCAAAAATGCATGTGGGTAGAATTTACAGGAACAGGGACACCACGCCAGTCCTCAGAGCCCAACTGTGAAGCCTCTGACAGAAGAAATCCTCTCACCCAAGCAGTTGTTTAATTGGAGAATCCTAGAATAGTATATAAATGTTCTCAAATTCTTTATTTTAATTCAAAACACCTGAATGTACATTCATTCAATTTCACTGATATGCACATTTCTTCAAGACTAGGTCACGGGTTGGAGGGAGCGCAGCAATGAGTTATGCAGGCGATTTAACCATCTCCGGGATGCACCATCTGCACTTCCAGTGTGAAGTTCCTTAACGCGGAAGAAAGCTTAAAGTGGCTGCAAAGAAATCCAAATGCAGACTCTCTCTGGATTTCTGTGTTTTCCCCCAAACTTTCATAGTTGTTTCTCTCCCTTAATTTGAGAGCAAATTTTTAGCGACTCACCTCTATGGAGTCTTTTTAAAGTATTCAACATAGTTTCCCTAGAAACAAGAATGTTATTTCTTTTCACATTTACAGTTCAGCAGTTTAATTGAATTGTAAGCCAGATCTTGCCATTCTGCTCTAGCTCCTCCAGTGGCTCACCCACCTTCCCGAAAGGACAAGGCCGCACTTGCTCTGCCCCTGCCCACCTCTCTGACGTCACCTCCTGCCATCCCCCTCCTCGGTCATGCCCTCCAGTCACTCTGACCTCTACACACTTCCTCAGAATTCACACTTGCTGCTTCCCCTTCTCTGGAATTCTCTTTCCCTGGATAGGGAGCTAGCTCTTACAATCAGGTCTTTGTTCAGATGTCACCTTCTCAGTGAGGCCTTCCCTGTCACCCTCTTCCAACTAGCCATCCTCGCCCCCATTCAGCCTTTTCTACCCCATATTGTTTCTCTCCACGGTACTTATCTGCTATACTACGTACATTGCTCATTATAATTCAAGCTGCAGGAGGGCAAGAATTTTGTTTGTTTGTTCACCGATACATCCCTAATTAGCCTAGAATAGCAGGTCAAGCTGTCCCTCGATAAATGTTTGGTTAATAATAATCTTTATCAGTGCAATAAAGTGTATTGCCTTTCTGATTGAATTGCATAACTACAACAGTAAGTACATCAGAGGTCCAGGAAGAAATGTAGCAGAGTCTTGGTAAACCAAGAAGCCACCCGGAGGGTTCGGGACTATGCCAGTGACTAGTCTTTGACAGCCAGGGGCCGTGGGCTCAGCCAGGGCCTGAAAGAGAGGGCAGCAAGATCATCTGTTTAAGCGAATGGAATAGACGGCCTCCCTTTAATGTGATCAAATTGACCTCTCCAAGTACTTGATGTTTTCATATTCAAATGTACACACAATGATGTCAAATATAAAAGATAGTCTAGCCACTTTTCTTCAGATAAAGGCAGAACAACAGCAAAAAAGATGGATTGTTTCTAATAGTCAATTACCTTTAGCAAATCTCTTCATCTTTCTCTCATCCTTGGTTCTTCATTGGAAAGGGGGAAGGTGTAAACTAATACGTGACCTGCTTATTTCATCGGTCTATTATAAGTATCAGATGGATCGATAGCTATGAAAATATATTGAAAAATTATGAAGCACTCTATACAATAAGCAATTCTCTTCGTTTTAACATGAATACAATATAGACTTGTGTATAATAGCTACTATAGTTCCCCAAAACTGATGATGTACTTTATAGCACATTGATTTTAAAATGAGTCCTAAAATGTATTAAAAAATAAACAGAAGGAAAAGTAGGCTTTTAAGGACATGAAATGAGAAAGACAGGGGAAATGGTTTTCCCCTGATTCTTTAATAGAAAAATATAAGAAAGAAAGAAGTCCCACAAATCTCCAGTAACTATATTACATAAAGTTCAGAATCAAGAATATTACTGTAAACATCTACAATTATCTAGGCTCTTGGATATTTCAGATATTTCTCATCTATTTCAACACCACAAGGATAATCCAAGACGACTTACTAATATCACACATGTCAATAGTAAGTTGTGATGGAAATGAGCAAACCCTTCCCAACCATTTCAATTCTGCTTTTATTACAACATTTATTAAACCAGAATAAAAAAGCAGTGAAGAATGACTTGTCATACCATTTATTAGGGTTGATGGAGCATGGACAGTTTTTTTCAATAAGGCGTTAACACACTGTTGCACACCACAGTACATTATTAATGAAAAGAAATGCATGAGACTTGCCTCAGCTTTCCCCCCAAGTCATCCTAACTTTAAATTCAAAATAAATTCTACTCTACATGGCAAAGTTTCAGCAATAAAATGTTAATTTGTTTGTTGTTTACCAAATCTTAAGTTTATAATTCAAAGCAATAGTCAAGAATCCTCCATATTGTACTAATTTTAATAATCATACCTTTTTTGGAGGGGGTTCAAAGGAAGAAGTGAATGCAACAGGAAGATAAACAAATCATGCCCTAGTTCATATCTGACAAGAGAATGGGACCTAATTTTCTCTCTGATTGAAAAAACACAAAGGACAGCCATGGAATGCAAATTGTGCGTTGAGTGTTTGAGCTTCCTTTTCAATATCTGAGTATCCGAATGGAACTAATTCACTCTGAAAAAGGTATTAAGTAATTGAGTATGATTGTGCCAGGATGAGGGATAATCCTCAAACTGCGAAGGAAAACAAACATATTTTAGAATGATAGGGTCATCTCACTCACTCAAATAACCTCAGTCAAGCATTTTACATTCAAAAGAAATAAACTTAAAATATTAAAAATGACCTACCACCAACAAGGAACCCTGATAGACACAAGCACCTGTGGAGAAAAACAAAACAAGAATTAAAAGGGGTGCATAATAAACCAACTGGCACTGCCCCAGCAGACTTACAGGAATACTGAATCTATATACATCATTCATACTCAGCAAACTGCACTTTCTGAAACCTTAAAAACTTGAGCATTCTGTCCCTGGGGAAATAACCCCGTATACCAAAGCAAGATTTCTTGGACACACATGAGGGAAAGCATCATTAAAACTTAACATTTGAGTTTTAAAATAAATGCATTTATAAAAGCATGCTATAAATATAGTGTCTATTTTCATTTGTGATAAATCAGCAAAGCTTCCATAATCTAGTCCCAGTGTACTTATCCAGACTTCTCGGCCATTCTTTGCTTACACAAGTCCTCCAGCCCAACCCAAGAGGCCAACTAAGGATCCTGTCATAATGTCTCTGTATCTCACTGCCTTTGCTCATCTGTGTTACTGGCAGAAGATGCATTTGTCTTTTCAAATTCATCCTACCTCCTTCATGAAGCTTTCCAGCCTGTAGGATTATGCCATTTCTCCTTTGAACTCAGAGCACTTTGTCGCCTACATTGTCGGTTTGTGAATTCATTCTTGTGTACTTCCTTGTGAAAGCCTTGCCAAGGATGTGGAATGGTTGTGTCTACCCCACCACCTGTAAACATGCTCTTAGAACAGGGAACTCTTCTACTCCGTTTTCCCTAACTCTTCACCTAGTACGCATCCACTTTGGTAAGTAGTTGATTATCTACTTCATGCCTTTAACACAATATGTTTCTCTTCAGGAATATTAAAACACTTTATAGCAGTGATGTAGACTGTAGCTATTTAAAAAGAACTCTTTTATTGAGCTCCTGACCTCAAAGACTCTTTCACTCTCTTTGCATTCAAATTTTTTTTCTAATGGGCTGGTTATAAACCAATACATCTTTATATTTTCCACTCATTAAGCACCAAATAAAAAACAACAGATAGATGATTTGCTTCTAAATGGAAAAGGCTGAATTTGAAAGGGACAGCCTATATATTATGAATAACTAGCATATCATAAAATAAATCTTTCTAAGTTTTATATTTGAAAACAATGTGAAATTACAATGCTAATTAAAAAATAAACAACACATTCCCAACCAATATTTGAACAGCACCGCAGGTGTTGATTTAACCCAGAAACATGTGGGCAGTGTGCTAGCAGCTACCCTCTCAGAAACTAAGGCTGCAAAACAGATTGGAAGAGCAGAAGCACATCTTGACAATGTGCCACATTTGGTGTCCAAAGAGGGAAGGACACATTTTATTACAGTGCTTGGCCTCTAACAGATCATTCATGAAGTCTCAAAAATATTAACTTCTCAGGAGAGAACCGGTCTAACTTATCCACCAATAATGGAATTTAGAACAATCTTCAAAGAAAATGAGATGGCTGTTCACCCTTGAGGTTTGAATCAAAGATCTCTGTGGGTAAATTTACTGAAACAACTTCTGTGCCCTTGACATTCAAATAAGAATAATTTGAGATAAAAAATTTGGGAAGAAATCCTTCCTAACTGATTTATTTTTCTTTAACAAATCCTATTCCCAAGACTTAGTATTTCAGTCTATGGTATCAAATAAAAAAGGATATATATTCATACATGATATATATGTATAAACGGGGTGGGGCAAAAGTAGCTTTACAGTTGTTTGTATGGGAAATAATAATTAACAAAAATAACAAAAAAAATAAACATTTTTTATATACTCAAAACTGTAAACCTACTTTTGTCCCACCTGTATATAAAAAAACATATACAGCTCAAATAAATATATATCAAAACAATTCAATTTCTAAATTAAATGGACACATTTAATTGCTTCTAATGTTTAAAAATAAACATACATAAAGATCATCGCCTAGGTACAATTTCGCAAAATTTAACCTTTGAATAAACAATAAAATTTAACTATTAGAATATGACCATCCTCAAATAATTTTATTGTCCTCCTCCATAGCATTACCTTACAAAACTCAGTATCTTTTTTTAAGAATATTTTATTGATTATGCTATTATGGTTGTTCCATTTTTTTTTCTTCCCTTTATTCCCCTCCACCCTGCACTGCCCCTCCCACAGCAATCCCCACCTTAGTTCATGTCCATGGGTCGTACATATAAGTTCTTTGGCTTCTCCATTTCCTAACCTCCCCCTGCCTATTGTGTACCTACCATTTATGCTTCTTATTCCCTGTACCTTTTCCCCCATTCCCATTCCCCACTGATAACCCTCCAAGTGATCTCCGTTGCTGTGATTCCGTTCCTGTTCTGGTTGTTTGCTTAGTTTGGTTTTGTTTTTGTTTTTATTTCTTAGGTTCGGTTGTTGATAGTTGTGAGTTTGTTGTCATTTTACTGTTCATAGTTTTGATCTTCTTCTTTTTCTCAGATAAGTCTCTTTAACATTTCATATAATAATGGCTTAGTGATGATGAACTCCTTTAACTTTACCTTATCCGAGAAGCACTTTATCTGCCCTTGCATTCTAGATAATAGCTTTGCTGGAGAGAGTAATCTTGGGTGTAGGTCCTTGCCTTTCATGACTTTCAATACTTCTTTCCAGCCCCTTCTTGCCTGGAAGGTTTCTTTTGAGAAAACAGCTGATAGTCTCATGGGAACTCCTTTGTAGGTAACTGTCTTCTTTTGTCTTGCTGCTTTTAAGTCTCTCTCCTTCTCTTTAATCTTGGTTAATGTAATTCTGATGTGCCTTGGTATGCTTCCTTGGGTTCAACTTCTTTTGGGACCCTGTAAGCTTCCTGGACTTCCTGGAAGTCTATTTCCTTTGCCAGATTGGGGAAATTCTCCTTCATTATTTTTTTAGATAAGTTTTCAATGTCTTGCTCTTCCTCTTCTCCTTCTGACACCTCTATGATTCGGATGTTGGAACGTTTAAAATTGTTCCAGAGGTTCCAAAGCCTCTCCTCATTTTTTTGAATTCTTGTTTCTTTATTCTGTTCTGGTTGAATGTTTACTTCTTCCTTCTACTCCAATCATTGATTTGAGTCCAGTTTCCTTCCCTTCACTGTTGGTTCCCTGAATATTTTTCTTTTTTTTTCTTTTTTAAAGATTTTATTTATTTATTTATAGAGACAGTAAAGGAGGGAGAAACAGGGAGAGAAACATCAATGTGTGGTTGCCTCTCCCGCACCTCCTACTGGGGACTTGGTCTGCCTCCCAGGTATGTGGTCTAGATTGAGAATTGAACCAGCAACGCTTTTGTTCACAGGTAGATAGATGTTCAATCCACTGAGCCACACCAGCCGGGGCACATTTTTCTTTATTTCACTTTGCATAGCCTTCACTTTTTCCTCTATTTTGCAACCATACTCCACCATTTTTGTGTGCATCCTGATGACCAGTGTTTTGAGCTCTGCATCTGATAGGTTGGCTGTCTCTTCATTGCTTAGTTCTATTTTTGGAGTTTTTATCTGTTCTTTCATTCCGGCCATATTTCTTTGTCGCAGCACATCTGTTAGGTTGTAAGTGGCAGTGCCTTAGCTATTCACCAGGGTGGGCAACCCATGTCACTGCCTTGTGGTGCTGTATGTGGGGGAGGGGTCAGAGAGGGAACAATGATGCTTGCTTGGCTCTCTGCCAACTTTCAGTTATTTCCCCTGCTGCCCACAATCAAACTGGGCCCTTCTTGTGCTGATTCCTGGGTTTGTGTATGTTCTAGGGCCCTGTGGGTCTCTCCAACAAACACTCCCGTGAGGCTGGGAGCTTCTCCTGCTGCCACAACCCCACCTGTTTTTACCACCAGAGGTTTTGAGACTTTCTTTTCCTGCACTGGAACCCTGGGTTGCACAGTCTCTCTCACTCCCCTGTTGTGCCTCCTGGTTTATTGACATGCCAATGTGGGACCGCCAGCCTCCATCTTGCCTGCTGGGTCCTCCAGTTGCAGCCTTGCCAAGTATCCTCTCCACCTGGCCCATCTCCACCCCTCCTACCAGTCTTGATGAACGTTTCTTCTTTAACTCTTGGTTGTTGGACTTCCATACAGTTCAATTTTCTGGCAATTCTGGTTGTTTTCTGTTTTTAAACTTGTTGTTGTCCTTCTTTTGGTTGTGTGGCAAAGTATATCTACCTACACCTCCATGTTGGCTGGAAGTCAAATGCCAATATCTTTTTGAAGCCCCGAAAGAAATCAAGTTTCTTAAGAAGTATCCAAGTACCCACATCAAAGCCCATTTCTGGAAGTTTTAGATGGATATTATAAGTTCACCGTAACATAAAAAAATAAAGTAGCACTAAGCGTGTGTACCACATACACACTTGTTTAAGCCAGACATCTGCTAGAGAAGAGGCCCAAGTCAAAAACAGTATGTAACTGCTGATAAATGTCATCATTAGGAAGAGAAAATAATTTGGGTCACTCCGTGATGTACAATTCCAAAAGAAATAAGCTTCGCCCTCTGAGGGCTTTCCTAAAACAGAGCAGCTCTACCCGGAAGGCAGCTGCACAAACGAGTCTCCATTAACGCAGCTTCCAAACCTCATTTCTACTCTCCAGAGAAAATAAAGCATTCCAGTGATGCCCAGTCCTATCAAACATTTATCACCACCCATGGCCAGATGCAGTCCTCCGAGCAAGCATATTTCTCCCACACTACACGCGCTTCGCACCCACCAGCAGATGACGTCGGAAGGTTCACTGGCACTGGCTGCTGAGGGCGGCCATGGGTTCTGACCCAGAGCAGGGGCCTTTTCGATCATCGATCAATTCGTGTGCTATGGGAAACAAAATTATTCACTTCGCTTGCCACATTTTTTCTTAAGGAGTACGGGAATGATTGCAGCTCTATCAGAGGTTTAAATTTATGACTTTATTTGAACTTTAAAGGAAGCTCCTCAAGGTGAATTCTGACAGACGGTGTGCATCTAGAAGGAGAAACGGAGGCTCTTCAAGGGAAAACAGGAAAAATCAAACAACAGGAGCTGGAATTCTCTGACCAAGAACTTTGTCGGTTTCAGGGCACCAAATACAGCTGAGATGCTAGCTGGTTGAATTTCTAACACCCTATGAGGAAGTGCATGAAATTATGCATGGTGAAGTGGCCATATGTGCCTAGAAGGAAACGGAGATCCTCAGACCTTCCTCCCATGCAGCTGGCTCCTTTCTTGCAGGTTACATAGGCAAAAGTTTTCTTCATATTAATTTGAATAAGTAAATGTCTACTTGTAAGCCCTTTAGCACATTATAATATACTTCTATATAGAATCTAAAGTTTCCACAGAAAATTTGAGATATAAATTTCACCAGTATTGACAGCCCATTTACTATAGAAACTGTACCTGCTAAGCTAAGTGAATTAGAGAAGCAAAATCCAAGGGCCACAAAACATCAGACCCATTAAGTCAAGAAAATTGTGGCAGATCTGACCATAAGATACGACGAAATTTAGAGAGCATGGTATCGCAGAAGCATGACTCATTAGGAACAAGCAGTCACAGTTGCCATTTAAATGTTCGAGCTTTATGTTGTGTTATAATTCAGCATATGGCTTGTACACAGTGGAACAGTTAAAACGGAATCATTTTCTGGACTGAGAGAACAGCTCACATCCTGATTATTGTCAACCAGAATTCAGGTCAACTAATAAAGTAGTTAAAATGAAAACCGACCAATTGGTTTTGAACTGTTCTAAGATCTGGCACGTGGCTCTGACTTTGCCACGTGGAAATCGCCTCCCCTCTCCTGAGCCATGTGGTTGGAGAGCTTTATGACCACTTGTGCCTGAGTAAAATTCAGTGGTACTGACGCTCAAGCCTATAACAGTGAATACAGATAGCTGTGCCCTCACTAAATAATGTATATGCAGTGGGTAACATCCAAAATGCAATCCCCAGAGAAGAAATGTAATATGATGGAATTAAGACCCTGTGACAACACAACACCTCTTCATTTTCACTAGCAGGTAGCTGCCAAGTCCGAAAGCTGCAAAGTTGCAATTACCTCATATTTTGCCATGTATAATGTGCACTCACATTTTTGTGTGCATTATACACAGGATTATTATACCCATTATTAGACCCATGGTATATAATCATTATAGCCTTGTATAATGCACATCCTTTTTTTATTCCCTCAAAAATTTGGGCAAAAAAGTGCACATTATACTTATAATAGTGGGAAACCCACCAAGGACCAATGTTCACATAACTCTACTGCTACTTTATGATAATAATGATTTCTAGATATTTAAATTCCTAAAGGCAGGTATTATTATTTTATGCCTGTGTCACCATAATAGAAATAACCTGACACATAAGCTCTCGATAAAGATTTATGGAATGAAAGAATGAAGATAGAGACTATTTTTCCTAGCCAATGTCTTCTCTTCCTTAATACTGAGTTTTAAGCATTGTGTCCTATACAGAAGGAACTCTCCAGCCAAGAGTGGAACTAAATATGCTGATACACCCTTAAATAAAACACACTATCAACTGATCCTTTTCAGTGTATTCTGTAAATGGCATTTAAAGGAAAAGCCTGGAAGACTGTGGGATTGGCAAAAGTCACATGGGGAATGATGGGACACAGGCTAGAACTCAGGTCACGTAAACATAACGCCAGATGCGCTTCTCCAGAAAACGTTGTAGCAGAATGTCTGATTCAGAAAACAGCCATGTTTGCTAGAAGTTTCTCTGTACTGTTGTAATTTTATAAAGTTCTCAAATCAAAGCAGTTTGCCAGCAATATAAGCCAATGTAAATTATCACTGCCAATAATTCATTTTTCTTTTAATAATTAAAATAAAATTCAGAATGAGAAAGTTGCAACTGGCCACAAAGTAAGGTGCTTTTTTTTCCCTCCTATGCTGGATGATTAGCAAAAGTATTTTAGAGCTGTCACTCTAAAGAAGCCACTTGGCTGACTCCTGCATTTAGTACATAACAGAACCACAACCAAAACAGTTAGGTGGTTCATTCAAGGCCATAGAGCCACTTATCATGAAAGCCAGTCCATCTTAATTCAAAAGAACATTATTTGGCTACACTTGTTCATGTGACCAATACTTTTTAACACCTACTGTACAGTAAGAGCTGAGTTTTGGAGATATAAGAATTACGAGGACCCATCCAAAGACCTCAGTGAGTACACAGCTAAGTGAGGCAGATGAGGAAGACAGAAACCACACCTTTATCAACAATAATTGTAGAATTATTAACTGGTGCACTAGAAGCATATGTGACATGTTCTCCAAACACTGAGAAGAAACCTATAAAATCTGCAATGGCCTGGTTAGCAAAAGTGTCACCGAGTTCGTCACACCAAGAGAAGCACACACATGAACACTTTTTTTTCCATTTTTAAAAATCATTGCCAAGGATAATAAGAAAAGCTTGAGGAAATCTCTAAGATACTTTAGCTTTCCATTCTTGCTCTTAATGCTCTTACTTTTAAGAGAAAAAGAAAACCCTGAAATACCCAAATCAAAGGTGTCATCTGATGACAGCTGATTTTTTGGGTATAGAACCGATATCACTTAAATTAATTAAATGAAATAAAGTATGTTCAGTGCTTACCTAGTATAGCGACAGGCAAATAATATGTGTTCAATAAATGTCCATATTCATTCATTATTCAATAAGTATCATATTAACTTGGATGGAAACTGTCAGATGTCTACAAATCCAATTCGTAAAATTCCAGGATGCTCTGAAGGTAGGGTGAGGTACTAAGAAGCAACATTTCCACATAATCTTTGGAGGAATAGCGCCCCTTGCGCCCTGCACTCCTCCTCCCCCATCAAAAGACTTTGGAGTTTCTTAAACTTTGCCCAATATATCAACCAGTCTTCCAAAGAGTGAACCCTGCAGGCTCTTAATAATAACGGCTTTTGTTATTCAAGAGATTTGGTTTTGTAAAACTGCCTCATTCCAACTGGCCCCTGGGGAGCTATCAGGGAGAGATAGCACGTTTTCTGAGCTTCTGGGATATGATTCTGAATAAAAAATTGCCACCACCAAGTGAAAACGTGATTTTTTCTAAGTCTCCAGCTCAGATTTGGGTGGCCGGGATCGACTCTCCCATCTTTCATTATCATAATTAAGCTCTATAAATTGTATTTTTTTAAGTATGCATACACTCGTACATATTCAATAAAGACACGTTTCTACAGGTTTTGCCCTGTTTTAAGGAAGGCTGCACAGGTACCAGGCGCGCTTTTCGCGGGGACAGAACACACCTGACATATTTCCCGGGAGGGTGCGGCACATGGCACCTTTTTACCCATGGGGAAGTCCCCACTACTGTGCGTTGACTTCCAAGGCCACGCCACTTTCTTCCGCGAAACCAGCAAGGAAAAGGCACACGCCCTGGGAGCTGGAGGTCGACCCAAGGAAGGGCTTTGTCCTCCGGGGGCCTCCCGCCGTCCCCAGTCCCGCGCCTTGGCTCTGCACCCGCGAAGCTCCCCCACCCACCACTAGCATGGAGAAGGCGCCCCGCCCCGCCCCGCGTCCGCCGCCGCCGCCGCCGCCCAGGCTGCGGCTCTGATTCGCAGCCGGGCAGGTGAACTCTTTTTCCCGCAGCTGGATGAATAATGAATGGGCCGGGAGGGGAAGCCGAGAGCCGGGTGCTGGGGATTAAGCCGCGTTCCTCTCAGCCCACCGGCTCCCTTCCCCCTCCCTAAGCGGTGGCTCCGCGACTTTCCCGGCTCCTCGGAGCAGGTGGGAGCTCAAGGCGCCTCGCGTCCCCAGGCCCGCCATCCCATGACCCCTAAAATCTTGATTTACTTAATCATTCATTTATTTCCCTGCGCCAAGTTTGCTTTTGCTATCATGGCGACAATTCCCAGTCTCCTTTCTCTCCCTCAGCTCCCGGGTTCTCCACGTAGGTTTGAGCCCCGGAGGAAAACTGGGAGGCAGAGGGCGAAGTAAAGAGAATGAAACTAAACTTATTAACCACTTGTCTTCCGGGGCGGGCGTGCCTCTCTGTACCAGGGAGATTTCTTTTAGTGCCGTTGAATTGCCTGTGTCCAGAACACGCTCTAACCAGCTAGTTCTAAAATCTTAACTGGACTTTAGGGAGAGACTTATTGGGACGAGGAGGGCGGGAGAGCGACGGGGGCTTTAAGGTGCTGATTGTACCTTTCAAAGGAGCAGAAGTATTTTTACACAGGTAAGAGCAATTGCTCGCTCCGCACCTACGCTCCAAGTAGTTGCTTTCCACTGAGAGAAGTGGGGGAAAAAGAGAATCCACTTTTAGAGACGCCACCTCGAGAGAACGCCCACCCACCCACCCACCCAAATGCACTGAGGGCTGAGAGGGAAGCAGGGGACTGGCTGGTGATCCGAATGCAAAACAATCGGGAGTAGAAATCTCAGAAAAAGCCCACTCTGGTTCCACTCCCACCCACCCACCCATCCCCCAAAAAACTTCCATCCGACCCACAATACCATAAACCCGTTGGGTATTTGAAAAAGCATGGTCTCTCTCACACACACACACACACACACACACACACACACACACACCGCTCTCTCACCTTCAGAATGATGAGGCAATACTGCAAATTCCGCCAATGCTAGGGCCACCCCGAGCCACACTTTGAAGACACCCATTGCCGCCTAAACACCCACGCTGGAGGAGCCCAGCTTTCAGCATCCAAGAACCTGCTCTCGGCCAAAACGCTGGCTTCGGCGCCCCGGACCCGGGCGCACAGAGGGCGGAGGGCAGCGGGCGGTTACCTCCAGGAAAATGAGGCGATGCACCGGCCCAGAGCTACACTCACATTCGCCCCGGAGGTGCCGGGGTGGGCGGGGGATTCAATTCACTCACTGCCCAGCTCTCCAGCAAAGCAGGACGCCAACGTGGGCTGAGCTTGAGAGCGTATGCGAAGGAGGCAGAGTGCAGTTCTCCGTGGCGGTCTCGCCGGAAAGTTGCGGGTCACTGCCTGATCGGATCTCCCTGCATTTCCCTCCGGCCTGACCCTTCAGCCCTGGGATCCCCCGCCGCGGAGATCCCCACGCCGGTTGGTCTGTAGCAGCTTTTGAAAGTTCGTTTGACACTCTGCGTCGGCTCTGTGTCCGCAGAGGGGGTCGCCTGTAGCCCGGAAAGAGCCACCCACCCTTCCGCGGGCTACTGGGCTCCGCGGACCTCCGCCGCCGGGGGCCGCTTGCAGGAAACTTTGTGCGGCGCTGCCGGCTGCTCCCGGGATTAGCCGGCGCTGCAACCGCACGGTGCGGCCTCGGGCTGCCCTCCCTGCAGCAGATGGTTCAAAAGCTTCGGAGGAAAGACCCAGGTGGCGGCGCGGGGAGGCGCTGCTGCTACTTTCTCGCCCCCGCCCTTCGCCGGGCTGAGGAGAGCTGCGGGGGCGCGGCTTGCTCCGAGCCAACAGCCACCTCCGCACCGAACGCCGGCGGAGCTGGTCTGCGGGGTCTAGGTGTGATTACCGGAGTGGAGGAGAAGCCATAATTTTAAATGCACGGAGGAAAGAGCTACAGGGCCTGGAAGGAACCCCCGAACTCAATGCCACTCGCACCAAAGAGCCCGGAAACGCACAAAATAAGGCCCCCTCTGGATCCCCGCGTTTAAAAGACACACGCTCCGCCTTCCTCGCTCCCTTGCTCGGCGTGAAAATGGACCCAGGGACTCAAAGCTTTGGCAAAGATTCCAGAGAGTCACGTGGGGCAGGGGAAAAGCAGGAGGGGGTGTGTTGGTGAGGGGAGGCCGAGAGAGCAACCTGATCCCCTTATTCGTTCTGCTGGAGTTCAGATTGCCTTTGTCTGGAGCGGGATCAAAAGTGGTCACACCAGGGAGGGGTTGGGGAGTGCGGGAGAGATGGCGTGGTCCTTGCTCAGGCACAGCTGAGGATCCGCGAACTGGGTCCACAACCCTCACTTAGGGAGGGACCCACTCGGGGGGGGGGGGTGCCCTCATTCAAAGGCCCTGGAGCGACCCACACCCCACACCCTGCCACTCCTGCTAGACTAAGTGAGAATAGGTGGACCTGATCCATCTTCCTCACTCTGGGACCCTCCGGTCTTCGCTTCGTGGGATTAACCAGCAGCAAGGACCTTGGCCCTTGTATCCTAGCGGGCCTCCCACTGCGAATGCACCTTTACCTCTCCTAGACCCGGTCCCCAGCGGCGCTCCAAAATGCCAATGACTGGGGAAGTAAATGTCAGGGCAAGGCAGATTCCAGCGCACACTTGAGCAGAGGCCTTGATTCCTGAGTAATGACAGCTTTTTATTTTCTATTTTTTTGACCAAATAGAAATAGCTCATCTTAGGTTAAATAAGCATTCTATAAAATGAGAATGGTTGCATCCGAAAGATGTTGGCTGGCTTCTGATTGGCCCAGAGAAGAGACATCCTGGTCCCTCAGCTGACCTGAGGACCTCTGAGCCTGTTGCAGCAGATATTATCCAAGGAGTAGAGTTTGTCCGAGCATTGAATACCAAGAGGCGAAACAAGGTGGGGATCCTACTGTTTCTCATTAAGTTGTAACTGACAGATCCCTGTGACTACTATTATTTAGCAAGAGCAAAGAGGGAACCTCCAACGACCTGGCACTGATTTCTGAGTACTGAGAGGACCCAGGGGTTCTACAACTCACCCTCAGTCTCTCCTGGGCTGTGGTGGTCTCAGGGACAGAGACTGTTTATCAACTTTGTATATCTGAAGCACATAGTAAATGCTCATTAAAAGTCTGTTGAAAGAATGAACAGAGCAAATTAGTAAGTCCCTGAGAGCAGTGGCCCTATCAAGTGGAGCTGAGTTCTAACTTCTCCCTCAAAAGTATCCCTGCCTCTTTTTATTTTTAGAAAGTAGACTTTTTCTCAATGCCTTGTAAAGCGCTGTGAAAATTCAGCTTGGAACACATTCAGTCAATCATGTTACCATCTCTATCCCCTCCTTATGGAAATTTTGTGGCCACTACTGACTGGGAGTAACTTAGATGATTTGTTCTCTCAAGAATCAATTTGATTTTATTAAAAAATTCATACAACCATGGCACTCAGATTAGTCTCAATAAGACATCTGTTATTTTTATACTAAATGCAAATACGCTACTTTTTAAAAAGGAAAGGAAATGGAAGAGGGAGGGAATGGAGGGGGGAGAGTTGCACCACCAAGCTGCATCATACGCTGTAGTTATATATCATATTCCCCCTCCACCACCAGCCCAGCACAGGGGCACACAGTGGCTCAGTAGCCTCATACTGCCTCTACCCTAATTAGGTAAAGAGCTGGTCACCCCAGAGTCTCTGTGCCAAGATCCTTAGATGACCAACCAGTTGAAAGGGTCAGCCAATAATTCAGTAATCTTAGGCATATCTAGTGCCCTTTATGGCCACTTAAATTGAGATATTGGAAAAAGAATTATATTAGCATAACCTACTTCATTATGATAGAAGTTTACGAGTGTGTGACTGCGCATAGCTGGCTTATCTCTCCAAGCCGACCTCCCCCAGTGAGTGCTCCGTTTCAGCGCCCGGTGCTTCCGGTAACAGGGAGTTGACAGGGACTAGCCAGGGATCCTTGGGTCTGTATCTTCAGTGACCTTCATCCACACGCCTGGATTCCACAACTTCTGCTAAAATGCCCCACAGCATCTCCTTGGCCCTGCCCTGCTATCATCTATTGACATTTCCTTAGCCGTTTGCTGCCCATCTGAGGGACCGATTTATCAGTTTCTGCTGTAAATAATAGTGATAACAACAATGATAACAGCTAACACATATTGAGCACTGTGTCCCTAACACTGTACACTTTCCCATTTAGCCCTCCAATAGCCTTGTGAGATAGGCACTATTGTTATATCCATTTACAGGAGAACTAATTGATGTCTAGAGAGTTACGTAATCTGTCCAAAATCAGTCAGCTAATAAATGACAAAACATATTAGAGCGAGTAACTCTAGCTGCGATAACAGGCAAACCACCAAATCGCAGCGTCTTAAAACAACAAAAGTTTATTTCTCAATTACATCCTCCCGCTGGCCATAGTGGGCCCTACCCATTGATTGGCTTCTTGTTGCTAGGCCATCATGGAACACATGCACGGCTTCTGCTTCAGGGCAAGACAACCGATAGAGGCACTGCAGCCTTGCTCTCAGAGTCCTGAGAGAAAGAAGAAGCCCCATGACTCCAACCTGACTGCAAGGAAGGCCAGAATCCACAGGGGAACACACAGATATTTAGTGAGCACTGCCTGTACTGCTTCACTCCAGAGCCCATGCTCTTAACTCTCAGTTCTCCTTAGCTATACCAGCTCGCGCTCAGCAAAGCCCCAGGTTGAACCTTCCCTGCTCACACTCAGGCTTTGCTGACCTTTCTTGCAGATGCTCACTGGTTCCCCAACCTGTCTTTACTCCACTTTCCTGCTCTTCCACTTCAGTAGAGCATCTCTACCCTGTTGCTCTTCCCTCTGCGTCTCACTGTCTTCTCTCTGTACAAGCTCACTCTAAGTACGCAGTCTTATATCTTTCTGTTATATGAGCCTTCTCTCATCTTTCACGTGCCCTGGGAGTGTTTCTGCAGTATTAACTGCATTTGTTCTGGCTGGTCACTTTTAGCATGTGACAATATTTGTCGGTGGGTTTTTCTTTTGTGTCTGTTTCAAATAGTTATAACAGGAAGTATGTTCAAATAGTGCAGAGTATAAACTGATGAGCTCTGCTATAATCTAACCCCTCCACAAGGGTATCCACAGCAAATACATTCCGACACTTCTCTCTGCTTAAGTAATATAATTATATTTATAAAAATAGAGTCAGAGCTTACATGCTATTTTGAAACCTGCCTTTTTTCTCCCACTGAACAAAATAGCTAGGCCACAAGTTTCTAAGCTAAATCATATCGATCTGCCTCATCCTTAAGTGCTGCTTGGGGTTCCACTGTGTGGATGTGTCTTTACATATTTAGGCAACACTCTTTTGAGGAATATTTAGGTTGCTTCCAATTTTTTGCTGTTATAAATAATACAGCACCAAAATATCTTTATAAAAGTTTTTTGTGCACTTATCTAAGTATTTCCCTGGGATAAACTTTTGTAGGTAAAATTGCTCGGTCAAAGGCATGCATATATTTTTATTTTCACGCCATCATTTAATCTTTGCAAATTTAAAAGGTAAAATAGCATTTTGCTTAATACCACTTATTCACTTTGTTACCTCAAGCATATTTACCTCCCTGAACCTCAGATTCACTGTCTATGAAATGGATGTTTAATAGTGCCAACTGTATAGGACTTTTGTTTGCTTTAAATAAGATAAAAGCGCTTAGCATCATACCTGACACAAGTAGCCACTTCACAGATGTTAGACAAGTGAAATACAGATATTTTTTAAAATCAGCATTTCTTTGCTCATTAGTAAGATAAAACTTTTTCTTATGCAATGTGTATTGTATTTCTTTGTGTGTGCATAAATAGAATTTTTTATTTTACATAGAATTATAAAGTTTCTTTATATATTCAGGATATTAATCCTTTTCTATGAATTTGGGCAATGCTTTACAGAAAGGGAGTGTCCGTTTACCATATATGTTTGTGGGAAATGATAGTTTCCTCAGTAGTGTCACTGGAAGGACATGTAAGATAAAACTAAGAGGAAAAAAGGCTTTTTATCTAGAACTCTTTTACTAGGGTAAAATACACATAAACCCCAAGTTTTTTGTTTGTTTCCTATCTTTATCTTTCCCACGTGGGACAGCCTCCCCACCCTTATACACCAGTTCAGTCATAACAGATGGGGTCTTTTCTCACTGCTCAGTGCCCCTGCTTCAGCAGTTGTTAATATTTTTAACATCACCCCTGTGCCTGCCATAGTAACACAGTAGAACACCAGACATCAGAGGTCACTGACAGTACCAAATGGTCCCAGCAGCCAGTAAAGGAAAGCAGCTAAATCATCTCAGCACATTTAATCAATTTCTCCTCTGCCCAGACTACACTGGTCTTTGTTTTACAAATAAAAGCCCTATAGTACTGGACCTGATTCACCCTGCACTTTACTATTACATATTTACTTCTAGATCTTTTTTAGAAACTTTATTTGTTGTTCTCTGTATCATCAATTATCTTCCACTAGACTACCTTGAGCAATCTAACAAGTTAATGAATACTAGTAATAAATACAACATAGTCATGGCAATTAGAAAAGAATACTGAGCCCAGGCTGCTGTGGCTCAGTGGATTGAGTACCAGCCTGCAAATCAAAGGGTCACTGGTTCAGTGCCCACTCAGGGCACATGCCTGGGTTGCGGTCCAGGTCCCCAGTTGGGGGCACACAAGAGGTAACCACACATTGATGTTTCTCTCCCTCTCTTTCTCCTTCCCTTCCCCCTCTCTAAAAATAAATAAATAAAATCTTTTTTTTTTAAAGAAAAAAATACTGAAAACTTTGTGCAGTGGTGTCCAACCTGCAGCCCCCAGGCCACATGTGGATCAGGATGGCTATGAATGCAGTCCAACACAAAATCATAAATTTACTTAGAACACTATGAGATTTTTTTGTGATTATGCGTTACAATATATTTAGTATATGGCCCAAGACAACTCTTGTTTTTCCAGTGTGGCCCAGAGACACCAAACGTTTGGACACCCCTGCAGAAAGCTTTTTTAATTTTACTAATCACTCAGTCCCCATGCTGACCTGTACATTATTGTTTGTATTTATGTCTACTGAAAAAACTGAGAGGAGAGCAGGTATGAGGAGGTGAGAGAGAAAGGCAACAGTGTATCCAAATGTGCTTTGCTTTTGCTTCAGAAAAGAAAGCCTTCTAAAATAGATACTGCCCCTGTCCCAGTTCCAGTTTAAACAAGGAAAGATTCTGAACAACCTGTAACACAGAACATGTTGAGCAAATCATGATTTCTCCATAACATGGAATACTATATAGAGATAAAATAATACCTTAAACATATATTTATT
Source organism: Mormoops blainvillei (assembly GCA_004026545.1). Taxonomy (NCBI): domain Eukaryota; kingdom Metazoa; phylum Chordata; class Mammalia; order Chiroptera; family Mormoopidae; genus Mormoops; species Mormoops blainvillei. The sequence goes on along the minus strand of PVJD01000994.1, from coordinate 273,081 downwards.
GATATGGAAAGATGTTTCGAAAATATTGTTGGGTGAAAAACAGAGGGTATGACATAACAAGATAATGTTCCCATGGTTTTGCTTAAACACATGTGCCTTCTTATATTTATACACACAGAGCTATACACACATATCTCAAAGGATATATACTAAAATATTATCTCTGAGATTCCAGATGATTTTAATTTCTCATTATAGCTCATCTGAATTTTCTCATTCTTCTACATAGAATACATTATTTAATTGCATGGTGTAAAATGATATTGGGGAAATTTTCAAATAACACGTTCAGCTCTTTCAAACTCATTTAAGCCTTAGAAGACCTTCAGATTGAGTTTAATTTTGTACTTTAATGATGTCATAAAGGACCTGAATCTGTTCTTTCTGCTCTGCTCTGCTTTTGTTATAGACATTACTAGTGCTCACCAGTTAGGTGGGCCCATGTAAACAGATCTTGACCTTCACTGTCCGATACAGCAGCTACTGTCCAAATGTGTCTGTTGAGCTCTTAAAAGGTGATTAGTCCAAACTGAGATGTATTGCAAGTGTAAAATGTACATCAGATTTCAAAGACCTAGTACATATTAAAAGAGAATGTGAACTATATCATTTATTTTTATATTAATTACATGCTAAAATTATAGTAATTTGAATATATTGTGTTAAATAAAATATATTAGTAAAACTAACTTTACATGTTTCTTTCTCTTTTTTAAAATGTGGATACTACAAAATTAGGTTTGCATATGTCCACTATGCATTTTTTAGAATGGTTTAAACACTAATAATATCAAGCACTGGCAAGGATGCAAAACAACTGGAACTCTCATATATTTTTCTGGTGTTAATACAAAATGGTGCAGACACTTCAGAAAACAGTTTGACAGTTTCTTATAAAGTAAACATGAAGCTACCATATGGTAACTTCCCACTCCTAAATATTTACCCAAGGAAAATGAAGACTTATGTTCACACAAAAACCTGTATGTGAATGTTTACATTGGCTTTATTAGGCACCAAAAACTGGAAACGACCCAAATGTCCCTCATATGGAAAATGAATACACAAACTGTGGTGCATGCGTACAACAGAGTGCTGCTCAGCCACAAAAAGGAGCAAACTGCTGATGCACACCACAACGCAGATGAATCTCAAATGCAACATGGTGAAAATGAAATGCCAGACTCAAAAAATGTGACATCCTCGAATGGCAAAACCACAGGGTCAGAAAGCAGATCAGTGGCTGCCAGGGGCAGGGGGTAGTTTTGGAGAGAGATGGAACTGTTCTAAAACATGCTCGAAATGGTAATTACATGACTGTATGTTTGTTGAAACACAGAACTATACACCAAAAAAGGGTAAACTTTACTATACATAAATTATGCCCTAATTTAAAGCCTGAAAAACAAACAAATCTTAGCAAACAAGCATTACCTACTTCTAAATTTGGTAATAACAACAACAATAATAATGTTAGTGGGAAATGTTTACTCATATGGATCACATCGCATTTCTATTGGAGAGCACCGCTTTAGATAATGGGCTATAGGAGAATTTGAGGCCAAAGCAAGTACAGCAACACCCCCCTCCCCTGCCTCAGTGAAGTCCAAAGCTTATGATATAGCATCATTAGATGGTGAAAGTTCAACGAGCCCGGGTCCCTGAATGACTATTTGGAACAAAGGCCTCTACCAACATTCATTGGGTAGATAATGTGAGAAATAAACTTTATTTTGTTAAGCAACAAAGATTTGGGGACTGCAAATGTTTTGGGGACTGCAAAAGTTTTGTGAAGACACAAAGAGGAGTCCATTGGGACTCCTCTTTCAGACACAAAATAATTGCCAGCAATTCTCAGAGCTGCATGCATTTATTTGTCCAACCCATAGAGGGTTAACTCAGAGCTATCTAAGAAAAGCAAAGAATCTACGTTTTTGTGCACCCCTAGCAAGCATTTCCTTGTGTTTCATTGGCCCACATTCTCTCCTATTCTCATCCCTGAATCAGCACATTTGACAGGGCATGAAATTTCATAAAGTAATTAAAACCTGAGTCATAAAAAATGCCCCACCCCTGCAGTCAGGAGTAGAGTTAACTTCCCCCAAAATTAGAGTGACGAATTTGTTGTCCAAACCAAGGTGCTTTAAAGAGTAATAAAGAATGTATTATAATTATTAATACACAAACCAGGGTTCCCAAAGTACACGGCTTCCTAAGGAAGATATGGATACTTGAATGAAAAGTTGGTAGTAAGAGAAAGTGGATTGGATATTGAGGAGATAACCACAATGACCATTTAAAAAAATATCTTAAACCACATACCTACCTTCCTGTCTCAGTCCATTCAGGCTGCTTTAATCAAATACCATAGATCGGGTGGCTTATAAACAACAGAAATTTATGGCTCACAGCTCTGGAAGCTGGGAAGTCCAAAATGAAAACACAGGTAGATTCAGTGTCTGGTGAGAGCCCGCTTCCTGGTTCACAGATGGCCATCTTCTCACTGTAAGCTCGCATGGCAGAAGGGGTGAGGGGGCTCCTTGGGGTCTCTGTTATAAGAGCACCAATCCCATTCATGAGGGCTTCAACCTCATGACCTAATCACATCACTAAGGCCCCCCTCCAGATACCATCCCTTTGAGAATTAGGTTTAAATATATGAACTGGGGTGGTGTGGGGTGCACAAACGCTCAGTCTATAGCACCTACAAGGAAAACAGAGTCCCTGAGGTAGTAATTACCAATATTCTCTCTGAGTGAAAACTCAGCAGACTGCAAAGCTTGGTTCTGAATCCAGCCTGTTTTCAAGCTATTTCTTCTAAGGTAACAAGGAAATTGCTATCCGTGAGCTCAAGCCTCCTGATGTACCTGGACTCTCCATCTGCCCCCCAACCTGCAAAGCTTTTGAAAGACCTCAGAGCAGAAATGACAAACAACACCTTCTCAGAAGTAAAAATCATGACTTCAAAATTATTTTCACTGCAATCCAAAGATATCGGCCTCCACAAACCAAGGAAAGAAAGGCTGAATTATCTCACTGAGCCTAGGAAGTAACACCTATGATGTGGTCTCAGCTCCAAGACTGACTGGTTGACTGACTTTAGGTAAGTAAGCCATTAACAGATGATCTTCAAAGTCCTCATCTGTAAAAGGGAGATAATAATACTAGGGATCCACTTATTAAACTGGATTGTTTGGAGGTTCTAATTATGAAAATGATTATGAAAATCTTTTGAAACATGAAGAGCAGTATACAAGTATAAAGTGTTATTATTAAGAACTTTCAGCTAGGTCAGGCATTTTTATGCGCAAGGCAGTTTTAAAGCTATGAATAATCATTCTGTGGTAATTGGATATGTAAATGCTCCCATAGGTCTATTTCAGCAGGCTATTCAGATAAATCAAAACCGATGATGATGATGTTGATGATGACATGATGATATTTCTCTAATCGTGAATGAGAAGCAGGGAGCAAAGATAATGATCTCATACCTTGATCCATGGAAGAAGACTAAATGCCTTTCAGCCTCTTTATTTTTTAAAGATTTCCAGTGACGATATAATCAGAACTGCAACTTTTACTAGCAACGGGAGTCTAGTGTGTTTGCTCATACTAATCCATGAGCATTTAATTTTGTTGTTTTTCTCTTTTATCCTATGAGTACCTAGTAATAGCTGAGCTGCAATATACCTCGCTTTGATGCCTCTGGAGTGGTTCAATCTTAAAATGATTGTGGACCTTGAAATGACAGGGAACAACTGGCCTTGGGTTCTCAGGGGAGTCCCCTGGCAGACAGGCAGTCCTGAACCTGCCATCATTTTTAGGCGGTTATAGAATTGAGAAATATTTCCCTTGTGGGTGCAGGACAAAAAGAAGGTGGGAAAGCAGACAGTGAAGAGCTATGACCCTGTGTCCCTTCACATCTTGTTTAGAACCAAAAAGTATATGGAATTTGAAAGGGCCTCAGAAATGGGGGAAATATTGGTGTCTCCTTGAGATGGCCCCTTCTTATTAACCTCATCCTCCTCCTTCAGAATCCATCATTATGCGTCTTCTCACCAAATCATGACAACACAAATCTGAATCAATGATGCAATCAATCAAACATAGTATCAGTATAGAAAACTTAAATTGCAATGAATAAGACCAAAGCCTTTTATAGAAATGTAAAGACATGAACTGTCTTAATTTACATATGATGCCACAAAGAAGGGAACCCACTCTAATAAGAGAAACAATTGCTGTAAAAATGCAATCAATTTCATAGATACCTAAGAACAGAACAAAGTTTACACATATAGGTACCTATGTGATTTAGCATGGCTAGAACATCGTAATTTTTTTTGTGCTCTCCCCTTCACAGAAAAAAATTACAAGTGAAAGCTTTCTACTCGGACTTTCTCAAATTTATTTGAAAAGAAGGGCACTTGTTTTCATCCATATCTGTACTTATAAATCCTCTTTTAATCTAAATATATTAACAGATTTATAGTAAGCTTTGGACTGAAGTGGAAAGTTGTCTACATGATGTTATTTTACATACATCATCAAAAATAACCTCAGTCATTTTAATTTTCATTATAAATGTGGGGATACCATAAGTGGCTACCTACTACATCGGTTAAAGATAAAATAGCACTCTGATGCAAAGACACATCAATTAGCATTATTCATGCCATCAAGTCCACCCAGCATAATGTCTTTCTGACTGGAGGGATTACAGAAGCCCCTGGCTCATCTGCCTGCCCAGTGCCCATGTGAGTGGAGGGAATCCTACCCAGGGACATTTATCCACAGAGCTCTTTAGTTACCCTATTTTCTGGCGCCCCCAATATACATACTCACTCAGGAAAGAAGCGACTAAAGTTCGCTGAAGAAATAACATCAGCTGCCCGTGCTAGTCAACCTAGTCCTTCCATAAATAGGGACAAACAACCAAAATCAAAACACATTTGAGAAAAGAGCCACAGCTTGGAGTAGCAATATAAAAAACGAACAAAGGAAATAACTGATCTCTATGTAAAAAGTCATCATGTGAGAAACACAAGAAAACTGTCATCACAAAAAGAATTCAAATCCTCAGAGTTATTTCTGAAAAACAAACACTGGCTACTATGAAAAAAGAGTGGTTAAGAATATAAAAGTGTTTTTGGAAAATAGAGATATAATTTCCAAAATAAGAACAACTTAATAGAAGTTCTGAATAATAAAACATACATAGCTGCAAACTTTAATCAGTAGCCTGAAGGATTAAAACAGGATATCTTTAAAACTTAGAGTAATTGCCCCGGCTGGTTTGGCTCAGTGGATTGGGCATTGGCCTGCGAACCAAAGGGTCACCGCTTCCATTCCCCAGTCAGGGCACATGCCTGGGTTGCAGGCCAGGTCCCCAGTAGGGGGCGTGCAAGAGGCCACCACACATTGATATTTCTCTCCTTCTCTTTCTCCCTCCCTTCCCCGCCATCTAAAAATAAAATAAACAAAATCTTAAAAAAAAGAAAAAACTTAGAGTAATAAAACATAATTAGCTCCAGGAGACCCAGTATCTGTCTAATAAGAGTTCTTAATGGAGGAAATAGAGAAAACATAAGGAAAATAGTAGTAAAAGACACAATAGTTATTCATGCTGAGAAGATGGAAGCCTGAGCACATATCCCGCTCTCTCCCGACTGGTAGTGAGATAAACAGCTAACGTGGAGAAGTCCTTGGGCCATAGAAGATGGTGTGGCCCACTTAGGATTTAATGTCTCTACCAGAGTCCAGTAGTTCATCAGGAGCTGTTTTTCAAAAAACATAATTACATGCCATGAGGGCATAATCCAGCTATAGTATCCTGAGGGCCTGGATTTTGGTTCCACCACAATCCAGGCCCTGGTGGTGGTTTGTCATGAACACCACATAGCAACATTCCCACCACTCACACCTCAATATTACAGTCTGCAGGGCCATTTGGGCGAAGCAGCTGGGCTCCTTACGTTGCCACGGGGACCCACTGTAGAACTCTTTCTTGCTCTGCACCCTCCTTTATGTAGGCAGTCTTCTATGTTGCCCAGTATAATGGTTGGAGCAGTATTCCCTGGTGTAGAATATGCTGCCATCAAACCCCAAAGAGGCCTGCCAGGCATTGTATTTCCTTCTTCATGGTGAAAGTTACTAGATGCAATAATTTATCTTTCATTTTGAAAGGGTATCCTGATACACCCAAGACTACTGAACTGCTGAAACATTTTCCCAGGTGATAGACTCTTGAATCGTTGTAGGGTTTATCTTCCACCATCAAGCACAGAGGTCTTTCCAAGGATCCCGGTGTGCTAGCCACTTTTCGATCCTCTGCTCCTATTAGAATAATGTCTTCAATGTCCTGGATCAGTGTGATATTCTGGGTGATGTCCTTGTGGTCCACAGCTCTTGAGATTTTTATAGACTAGATTATGATAGAAGGTGGTAGATTTAACACAGCCCTGGGAAAAAAACTGCAAATATGTGTTGTTGCCCATTCTTGTGAATGTTTTTATTTCTCTTCTGATTGGAATAGAAAAGAATGCATTTGCCAACTCAGGGGCTGCGTTCCATGTACCTGAGACTAGTTAATCTGCTAGAAAATTTACCTTTGACACAGCAGCTGCAACAGGAGCTGCTGCTTGGTTGAGTCTGCAGTGGTCCACAGGGATGCTCTAAGGTTCATCCGGTTCCTTTAGTGGCCAGGCTTGTAAATTAAATGGATGAGTATCAGTGGATATATTCTATCTCTTCTACATTTCCTATTGCTTCTGTAACAAGTTACCTCAATCTTGGTGGTTTAAACAACAAAAGTTTATTATCGTACAGTTCTAGAAGTTGAAGTCAAAAGTGAGTCTCATTGGACTAAAATCAAGGTTAGCATTCCTTCTGAAATCCATTTCCTTGCCTTTTCCAGCTTCTAAGGCCTGCCCATACTGCCCTGGCTCACGGTCTCCCTCTATCTTCAAAGCTATAGCAATGGTGGGCCAAGTCTTTCACAGGTAGCATTACTCTGACACCTGTCTCTTCTCAGCCTTCCACGTTTGAAGTGAGCTGATTAGCAACCCTAATTCCATCGGCAGCCTAAATCCTCTCTGACATGCAACATAACTCAGTCACAGGTCCCAGGGGTTAGGACCTGGACATCTTTTGGGGGACTATCATTATGTCCGCCACAACCCCTCTTTCCTGAGAGTGCAATTATGCGAGTAAATGACCACATCTCTTTGGGGAAGGGCTGGGAGCATTATTACTATGATAACTGTCATGTTATTGTGGGGGTCTTCTTCCCCTGCATCTAACCTCCTCTTCAGTCAATGTGCTCCAGGTTTAAAGACTAGTTTGGATCTGAATTCAGACAAAGTAGCATGGTTTTTTACTGTGGCAGCTGTTCTCAGCCTTCCGGTCATTTAGCCCCAATTTGTTATGATGGTACACACTTAGTAATACCTGTGTTGGTTCTCATCTATTTTGCCCTTAGGGTCACTTGTTCAATTAACCATCTACACAACTCCCTTTGGGTCAGATCCCCTTTGTTATCATTCCAGCTCTGTGGCTCATTACAATAATTGCATCATCCACCTAGCCCCTATTATCCTGGGTTCCTACCAGCCTGGTTCCATGATAGTCTCTCTTCCTATCAGTCCTGGCTTACCGGAGACAGTACTGAATAGGACTGTCACTGAACAATTTTAGTGACACTGGTACCCTGTCATCAGCACATCCTCTATGGCCTTGGTGCATGGAATGTCCTCTGAGTGTACCTGTGGAATGTGAAGACGCTCCAGTGGGTCTCCTGGCCTCACATGGTACACCCACTTCAGCATGCCCACTTCCTTGGGTCTTTTGATTCCTTTCTCTGTTGTCCCCCACAGAAATTCTGGCACTTCAGGTTCATCTATATATGAGCCATTACTTTTTCTATGCTTCTAGAAGCATCCTAGTAGCAAGCCCATACCATCTCCTGGGACTTTGCCCAGAGCATTAAATCCTGTATCTCAGGTGTATGTTCTCAAATCAGTAGACTCTCCACTATTCAATCTCATGCCCCTGCCCTCTAACCAAGCACCCTCAACTCAGATCCTGTCTCAGAGTAGCAGCTCCTGGCAAGATTTTACAGCTCCTCTGGGACAGAGCCCCCTTCCTCCCTTATGAGGTCCCACTGTGGATGATATACATGACTCAAGCCCCAGACCTAGTATACAGGAAGGACGTGGAAGTACAGCAGATCCTGAGAGAACCACATGTTGCCCTGCCTGGGAGAGGCCTCCGAACTTTCCTCAGGCAAGGGAGAAATGCTGACTCTCAGTGCGGCGCAGCGATCCACCGCTGCAAACTCAGAGAAGTCTGGAGGCTCAAAGCCTGTTCACATGTCCCCATCCCAAGGTCCTGACCTTGGCGCAATAAGCCTGCCTTCGTTGGGAGTTAAACATTCTCTGGAGTGCGCTCATTTATAGCTGCCTGGGTCTGATCCACAGCTTTCTCTGGAAGAGATAGGAGCCCCTTTGTGAGCTTAGAGGAGAGGTGCTGTAGCTTTCATGCTTGGCTTCCAACTGCTTATTAATGACTGCAGATTTTCCTTAAGATTTTTTTTTTATGAGAGCGATTATAAAGCTAACATGCTAGGCTTGGTAAAATTCACATTGCTGACCAGATCTCCAGAATTGCTAATTCTGTAGGCCTGTGATGGCTGCCCCTCCCCATTTGTAGTTTTCACAAGGTTTCAGTAGATACTGTGCTTGGAGAAGCATTGATCTAACATATCGAGGGCTTTTAGCAACAACCATCCAATCCCATTGCCTTTAGAGCTACTATTTCTTGTATATTAGTCAAACGCCTGATAAATCACACTATCTAGTATATTTCCTTCTACCAGTATAGCACTTCAATTCACATGATTGATAGCTTTAACAATTGTACCTTGTGCCAGGGGCCATCTGTGCTCCACCTACCACCAGTAATGGGGTCTTCATCGCCAGGTGGTCACCAAATTATCGACACCCAAAACCATAGCATATCACCTGCTCTCTCATAAAACTTCTGCCACCAACTCTTCTAGGTTAGGTTCTCTTGAAGCAGATGCTAAGCCCAAGTTTTGTAGACAGCATATATTTTAGGAATCATCTCAGGGAGAGAAAATAGGACTGGGCAAAAGAAGTTACACTGTGATGAGGGCCAGACAAAGCCTTAGCCAAGGCCATTGGAACTTCTGCAGCATATTGACTTCCAGATGTGACAAGTCACACTGGGTAGACATTGCTGGGCCTTTATACCCCCAACTCAACAAGTCACTGAATGAGTCACCTCAGGAAGTCATGCTTTTGAGTGAGGCTGCTCTCCGACACTGAGCCCAACCCTGAAGCCAGAGGCTGCTTTTTGACTGCTCGAGCCAAAGCTCTTCCTCAAAGGAGGGTAAGGGTGGCACATCTCCACATGATGGCTGGGCAACTAAAGGGATTATAGAGGGACTCTAAGCTCTTACTCTGTGTACTACTATAATTTGAACACATTAAGTATGTATTCATATGTAATTTGAATTATTTTTTTAAAGTCTCTAAAATAAGAATAAAAGAAATTTTCTTTGAGCCATGGAAAAACAGAATCTTTAGATTTAGTCCCAAGCAGGCATAATGAAAAAGAAAACACTAAAGATCACGCAGGTAAGATTTCTCATCTCCTGAATAAACTTTTTAAAAAAATTTTTAACTTAGAGAGAGGGGAGGGGAAGGAGAAGGAAAGAAACATCGCTGTGAGAGAGAAACATCGATTGGTTACCTTCTTTATGCTCCCTGACTGGGGATGAGCCTGCAACACAGGCACATGTCCTGACCCAGAATGGAACAAGCAACCTTTTGGTTTGTGGGACGGCGCCCAACAAACTGAGCCACACTGGCCAGGGCAAATAAACTAATTTTTTTTTAAGTAGTCCTGGACTGAGATGGGTTTGTACTTTCAGCTTCATAGAATGCAAAAAGACAATGGAGAAATTGCTGTAGAGTTCTAAAAGAAAGGGGCTTTGAACCTAAAATTGTATACAAAATTTCATACAAAGGCAAATAAGTCATTATTGAAATGTGAAAACAAATGAGAAATTTTTACTCAACTACAAAGTGTTTCCTGCTCACTCAATCTTTCTGAAAAACTTCAAGACATGTTTCTACAAATAAATTATCTTTAAAAAATAGGAAGACATAAAGACAAGATACAAGAAATAAATAGCATTGAGCAAAGAAACAAACTTACAGGTAGGTATAAAGAAATATTTATATGGACATAAAACTTGGTAAGGAATTGTTTAAATATCATGAAAAGGAAATAACTATAATATATTATTAAAAATCCTCAAAAATATAATTAAAATTGAAAATAATTTCAACATTACAGGTCACTTTAGTGGAAGTGGACAGGAGTGCAAACATAACAAAGGTTGGACTTAACACGGAGGAGGTTATAATCATCTCTGATTCCAGGGTAGATTTAATCAGGGATGGGTTCATTCTTGATTCAGTGTTTAAGGCCAGACAAGTGAGTTATGGCCAGACAGGTGACTAGCCAGCTAGAGTCACCTGCTTGTTTCTGTGACAGTGGAAGTGTGGACATAGTGACTGAGAACTGCACATAGAGTGAGGGAAGTTTCCTAATGAACCAAAAGAAGGGAAACTAGAAAGCCAAACTTTATAAGTACCCCAGACCATAAGTGACATTTCCCAAGTCACACAGACACAATAGAAAAAGACAAAAAAATCAAATCAGCAAATACTAAGAAATGTGATTTTTAAAAAAGCCAATGAGCTTAATAAGTCAAAAGCATAAAAGATGATGATTAAGAATAAAATTAAAATATTAGTAATCACAATAAATATAAATGGATAGGACTCCTTTTAAGGGATGGATCTCATCTATATCCTGTTTAGATGAGTCACATCTAAAACAAATGATACCAAAAGTTTGAAAATAAAGAAATAGCTCTATCAAGGGAATTCTGACAAGAAAAAAATAATGAGTTTAAGAATAAATATAAATGCAACAGGAAATCCAAATAGATAAAGTGTTAATGAAACAAAAGGAATCTTTTATGTGGATAAAAAGTTACAAACCACCAAGGAGATATATCCATCCAACTTAGTGGATCACACAACATGACATCAACATGTGTAAGGTGGAAAGTGTAATAAAAAGAGTAATTGACACAAACCACATCATAACAGATGATTTCAACATCCCTCTCTTAGCTATGATTAAATCAAGTAGAGGAAAATATGGAATATATTTATTAATAAAGATATGGACACCTAAAATGTGTGCTATTACAGAATCTCTGATGTGATATTCAAAACAAATATAAACTCATGCATTTCAAAAAATAAGGGTGTCGACTAAAAAACCATTTGAGTTGCATAACTGTGTAATTACCCTTCAAAACAGAAGTATAAACAGAAAAGGAATCCATGAAGCTTTCGCTCTCCCTTGATCTTCTTTGATACTGATTCAAGCTAATGGTGTAACAAGTACTTATATAGTTATGCATGGGGATCGGTGATTAGATAGGTAGACAGATAGATAGATAGGCTTTGAGAATCAATCCTCAAACAATTGTTTTATCCTATACCTCTACTCCATCTAAGACTACCTCGGAGTTTATGAACCAATACAGAAAAATATAAAAGTTATATGAGTAGGTATGGACTAGAAATATATCTTTAAAAATTATTTTTAAAATTTGAATCTGAGTAAAAATAATATCTTAAATAAAGAAATATGAACCAAGACTGACTTTTTGAGACTAAAGGACTTAGGTTTGGGGCCAACCAAAACAGCCGCCATAGAGAGAATGCAGAAGACTTCTTGCTCATACAAGCCGTTCCGTTCTCACCATGCAAAGAGTCAACACCATCGCTAGTCATATTGTCCTGCTGGATTCAAAAGACCATGTGGTTTATACACGGCACAACACATGCCTCAGAGAATATACATTTAAATGCATCATATACAAATGATGCCATTCATAGAACTTAACACATAGCTCACAATGACAATATAGAAACCTCTTACAGCGACATAAACCATGAGGCACATTAGCAGAATGGAATAAAAATATATTTCATATGTCAAGTAGTATTAACATCATGAATATTATAAATTCACAGATGAAATCACTATGAATTGAATTGTGCCTCGATATTTTTTGGTGGCAGTCTGATCAAGAGTACCTTAACGAAGACCTCAACAATTTATTCTTTCATCATGGCAGTGCTCTTGCGATCTACACCTCTCCCAGGACAGGGTGTCCCCTCTCGCAGACTGTTAAAAGTCAGCCTCCTGCTGCTTAGCAGAAAAACACTGTATGATATGGAAGCAGTAGTTCATCTTCGGAAGGTCGCCCTACAAACATAATACCAAGCTTTGCTCCTATTTCACAGATGAAGAGTTTGATACAATGAAGGATAAGTGACTTGCCCTGACCAGACGAGGCAGTGGATAAGTAAAAATGAGATTTTGTCAGAAGCAATTCACAGAGCACAGAAACCAACCATGGCAGGAAGGAGGGAACTAGACAATATCTCAAACAGATAAGAATGTAGTGAAGTAACTATGCATGGAAATTCTAGTGATACCCATTGCACACAAAAATATGTTTGAATGATCATTTAAGAAATGCTTTTCTTAAACCAGCATTATAATTTTTCTTTTACAGACACAAAAAAAAACTTTAAAGAGGTCTGCATTCTGCTTTTTGTTTTTACTTTTGATAAACAACAAACTTTAAAAAGATTACCTGTGTTTCAAACACAGTTAAACAAAATAGTAATTTCCTTATACCAACAAATGCATACACAGTCCTGGTTAATTAATGAAGACAGTCAAATCAAGCTTAGAAATCTTTTTTTTTAATATTTATTTATTTTTAGTAAGAGAGAGAAAGAGAGGGAGAGAAACATCAGTGTGTGGCTGCCTCTCTCATGCCCCCAACCGGGGACCTGGCCCACAACCCAGGCATGTGCACTGACCGGGAATCAAACCGGCAACCCCTTGGCTCGCAGGCTGGCACTTAATCCACTGAGCAACACCAGCCAGAACAGAAATCTTGATAAGAATAAGAAATATATGTATCACAATATAGCACAAAGTGGTGAAGACAAAATATTCTAAGTTTTATAAATCTTTTCTTTTATACTCAGGACCTAACCTTTGTCCAACAACTATTTCATAACCTTTACCAAAACAGGAATGAAAGATTTGAGTCTTAGGTTCTACGTATGGAGATGGAGAGAAAAAGCAAAATGTGGGAAGTGACACGAACATCAGCAGTGAAGATCATCTAGTTATTAATGTAACGCTTTGTTTTCTGGTGTTTTCCTTTTTTAAAGCAAGCGAAACTCAATCCAAAAGGTCAAAAATTTAGGTACTATATGTTGGACAGTGGTTAAATTATTGAGAGAATGAAATGGAATACGAATACAACAGGGTATGTCCAGAAAGTATCCAGCCACACACTATGAAAAAGAGATATTTATTGAAGAAGATACAAGATATAAGAAACATTATACATAGGACAATGATGCCTCAGTCCCATTCTAAGTTGTCACCTTGGGACCTCATAGAGTTCTCCCAACTGCAGCACGATGTTCCTTTTGCTCTGGAAGCAGAAGCCGCGGAACGAATTTTGCCATGACATGTTTTATGCCAAGATACTGAATCAAAATCTTGGACACAGTAGTTTTTGGAATCCCCATAATGGCTTCTAGTTCTCGCACTGTCAATCGCTGATCTTGGTTGATTGCAGCCTGTACACGTTCAACATTCTTAGGTGTTCTGCTTATTGCGGGCCTTCCAGAACATTGATCACTTTCAACAGATTCTCAACCACCTTTGAAGCATTTGTGCCACACTTTTATTTGCACAGCACTCATTGCATTGTCCCCGAAATCCTTCTGAATCATCCAAATAGTTTCCACAGAGGAATGTTCAAGCTTAACACAAAACGATACAGATTCATTGCTCTACTCACTGAATCATTTTGAATGCAATGACCACACAGTACACATGCTCACTCAATGGCATCTACTGCCCCCACTGACTAGTACAGTGAAGTCATCATTGTTCACACATGCGCATTCCAGTCCACTCTCCTCAGCTGCCAAGCTACATCAATGTGCAAACCATTCTCATTATATTAACAACGGCTGGAATTTTTCTGAACAGACCTCGTATAAAAGAATTTTGATTTGCTACCAGCTCTCTATTCCATCTTGAATTTGCCCAGTGTTTTTAAGCCAGAAATGCCCTGTTGTTGTTGTTTTTAGTATCACTTCCTTTCCTTATACACTGAGCTGCTGTCTTTATAACAGAGTGATACCAAGTGAGAACCTCATTGAGAATTAATAAAGATATTAGTAAAAAAACAAAAAGCAAAGTTAAAAGTAATTTTACATATCCGCATCATGCATCACTCAGCTCTTCAGAAATTTTGGAAATGCTTATTGAAAGCAAGTTTTAAAAGAGCATCTCCATCTAGCATCTTGGTTCCAATCAAAGAAAAATAATTTTTCACATTTAGAATGACCTACAGTATGCATTTACTTGAGACCTCCCAAGTTTCTTTGATCATAGAACAGTCTTTACAAGTGTAACATAATAATAAAACACGTATAGCACTGTGCATGCTTGGGTTAAAATAAAGAGCAATAACATAATCTCAGAATAACTGGCTACTAGAAGTATTCAAAAATGAATTCTAAAACTGAACCTAAACACAACAAATTAAATAATTTTATTTGCTAAATGCCAAAAAAGAACAAAATAACAAAAGTATATGTCGTATCCTGACTGGTATGGCTAAGTGGGTTGGGCATTGTCATACCAACCAAAAGGTCGCCAATTCCATTCTGGGTCAGAGCACAGGCCTGGGTTTTGGGCCAGGTCCTGGGTCGGGGTCATGCCAGAGGCAACGGATCGATATTTCTCTTGCACATTGATGTTTCCCTCTCTTTCTCCCTCCTTTCTCCTCTCTCTAAAAATAAATAAATAAAATCTTGTAAAAAAAGATTTTAAGATTTACTGTGAAATTTTTGTTATTTCTACCTATTTTCTATTTCCAATTTACTCTCTTCTTTGACCCATGGATTATTTGATAATGTGGTATTTAATTTACCAGCATTTTGTAACATCTAAGACATCTTTTGTTGTTCATTTCTAGTCCAATCATATTGTGTTAAGAAAAAAATACTTTGCATAATTTCAGTCCTTTGAAACTCACTGAAGCCTGTTTTATGGCTCAATACTTTGTCTATTTTGATCAATGTTCCAAATGCACTTGAAAACTTGTACATTCCACTGTTGTTGGGTATAATATTCTATAAATGTTAATCAAGTCAAGTTGGTTGTCAAAATTTTCTATGTTCTTACTGAAATTTTTTCTTACATCCTATCAATTCCTAGGAGCGAGATGTTAAAATCTCCAAATATTGTGGATTAAATATGATTGTTGATTTGTCTATTTCACCTTTTAGTTCTTACATTCTTTGCATGATGTATTTAGAGGCTACATTGATAGCTGCATACATATTTAAATTTTTATGTCCTAATGAATTGACCTTTTTATCATTACAAAATGCCCACTTTGTCTCCAGTTATACTCCCTGTTTTAAACTCTAGTTTTCTGATATTAATATGGTTACACCAATTTTCTAATATGAAGATTTACATATGTCTTTTTATCCTTTTTCTTTCAACCAATCTCTATCCTTATATTTAAAATGTTTCTTGTACATAGCAAATAATTGCATATCATTTTTCATTCATTCTGTCAATATCTGTCTTTTAATTGTTCCGTTTGGTTCATTTACATTAACAATAATTGCTGATATGGTTGAATTTAGATCTATTATCTTACTTGTTTTTTATTTTCCCCATTTTTGGTTTCTATATTCTCCCTTTCCTGCCCACTTTTGCATTAAAAATATTTTTATTCTCCCATTTTATATATTCTTTTGTTTGGGAGGAGAGGGTTATTTTTTCCACTACTTTTGTTTGGTATACGGTTTTAATGCTTACTTAATAGATTTCAACAAGAGTCATTGACTTTACTCTTCCTTA
Organism: Mormoops blainvillei; assembly: GCA_004026545.1. Taxonomy (NCBI): domain Eukaryota; kingdom Metazoa; phylum Chordata; class Mammalia; order Chiroptera; family Mormoopidae; genus Mormoops; species Mormoops blainvillei. The sequence continues at coordinate 256,986 of PVJD01000994.1, read as the reverse complement.
AATTATTTTCCACTTCATAAACATAAATTTCATTGAAGCAATTGTCATTTTATAATCTATTTCTCGTTATTATAAAGCCTACATTCACTATGTTTATACTTGTTTTGTACAATTAACACTCTTTTAAAGATACTTTTAAAATTACATTTTAAGTATATATTTACCCATACGTTTACCCTGTCTAGTGCTCTTCATTTCTTCCTGCATATCTGAGCTTCCCTGTAAGATCATTTCCCCTCAGACCAAAGAATCTCATTTAGAACATATTGTAGTGTTATTCTGCTGTTAAGTCCTTCGTTCTTTCTGTTTGTTTGGAAATGTCTAGTTTGCTTTTGTTTTTTTAAAGAATATTTTTACCGAGCATAGAATTCTAGGCTGGAAGTTTTCCTTTTAATATTGTAAAGATATCATCTAATTGTCTTCATGTTTCCATTGTTCTTAATGGAAAGTCTGATGTCATCCTGACTGATGTTACTCTGAATATAATATATTTTCCCTTTTGACTGCTAAGATTTTCTCTTTATTAGTGGTTTCTGGCAGTTAGTCTATAATATGCTTTTCTTTTTATGTACAGTTCTCCTATTTGGGTTTCACTGAGTTTCTTGAATTTAGGGGTTGATGTCATTTAGCAGTTTTTGAAAATTCTTGGCTTGCATTGTCTTTGATGAGACCTGTCGATATGGCTATCTTATTTTTCCCCCTGTATGTTATATATTTTTTATAGTTTATATTTATTGTATTTTTTCCATTACCATTTATCCCCCTTATGCCTTTTTCCACCTCCACCCACCCCCGCCCTGCCGCAATCACCACACCGTTGCCTGTGTCCATGAGTCTGTTTCTTTTTTGCTTTATCCCTTTACCCCCAACGATGTCTTTTTTGCTCTGGCTGCTTTTAAGATTTTATCCTATCTTTGGTTATTCAGCAATTTGATTATCCATTGGTGTTATCAACTTTTTCATCTTTGGAGGGGCTCCTTGTATTTATCGGATATGCGGATTTTTAGTTTACTACAAATATGGGAATTTTTGGACATTATTTTTTGAAATAATCTTTTATCTCTCCACTTACTTCTAGGCCTCGAATTAGATATTTGCTAGACTTCTTGTTTCAGCCTCAGCCTCCTTTATTTAAAAAATTTATTTTTAGAGAGAGGCGAAGGGAGGGAGAAAGAGAAAGAGAGAAACATCAACGTGTGGTTGCCTCACATGCACCCCCAGCCAGGGACCTGGCCCGCAACCCAGGCATGTGCTCTGACTGGGAATTGAACCAGGGACCTATCAGTTTGCAGGCTGGCACTCAATCCACTGAGCCACCCCAGCCAGGGCTCAGCCTTTTTTCAATGAGGTCCTGTTAATATTTTGCATTTTTTACCTCCAGATTTCCATTATGTATATATAGTTATGTTTATGTCTTCTCATTATCCTTATGTTTTCCTTTAAATCCTTGAGTATATTGATAACACCTGTGTTGAAGCACCTGTCTCTGAGTTCCATTATCTCTATCATTTTTCTCCTGTTACTATTGTTTGATTTTATTCTAGTTACAGGTCACATTTCATTGTTTCTTTGTATGTGTAATTACTTTGATTGGATTTTGGACACTGAATATTACATTATCAATTATCTTGGCTTTTTTGTCTAGTGTTGAAACTTGTTGTGTCATTTCATTATGTTACTTAAGTTACTGCAAATTATGTAACTTGAGAATCACCTAGACCATTTTGAGGCTTGTCTTTAAACTTTGTTAATTGATAGGCCCAGAGTAACCGGTATTACAGGGCTGGCTTAGCCATACTACCAATGCATTACCCTCTGGATTCTCTGTGAATATCCCAGGAATTCCAAGTCTCTTTATTCTGGTTGCTGAGAATTAAAATTCCTCCACCCAGTGTTAATTCTGGAAAGTGTTTCATTTATAGTACCCTTCTTGTTCTTTATTTGAACTCATGAGGGTTTCACAAATGCATAGTTAGTACACAGCAACTAATGCAGTGTGGGGCCCTATTCATATTTGTTGGGAGCTTTTGTCAGGTAACTCTCTTTTCCCCACTATTCTGCTCTGCAAATCCCAGCCACATCTGTCTCCTCCAAACTCCAAACTCTACTCCTTCAATTCAGTGAGAGCACCACACATGCTCTACTTGGGTTTTCCCTTCCTACAACACCGTCTAGAAAATGCTTCCAAGTGAAACACAGGGCGATTTGGGGCTCAGTTTGTTTGCTTCCCCCCCCTCAGGATCGCGTTCTTGCGCTGCCCATTGCCCAATGTCTAACAGCTGTTCCGTGAATTTTGCTGAGATTTTTAGCTCTTTATAGTAGGAAGGAAAGCCTGGTACCAGTTACTCCACTAAGTCCAGAAATAGAAATCTGTATTATCTTTTATAAAGGAAACTTCTAGTGTTAAAAAGTAATATAAATAAATTTTTCTGGAAAAATGAAAATTTCATTAATAATTTTGGGGGGATTTAATTTTTTTTTGCTTGTTTTCCTTGCTATGTTACTTTGTTTAGTTATCTAGTTTTAAAATCACTGAGAAACCACTCTCACCTTTCCCTGGTCTGATATACCTCTACTTTTTTCACTTCTATTTATCTTAAAATCCTCTGTGTAGCATTAGACCAAATAGTTTTAAAAACTATTTGATTTACAGTGATAGGTTCATGATCATGTCTTGGAAAATTGTCCACTGGAGATATTAGCTTTGTTTACCTGAGATCACCAAATGATACGGCCATATGAGGCCTTTTAAAACATCTGTCCCAATATTCTAATTTTACTCATAAGGAAACTGTATACTAGGAAAGTTCAGTAACTAACCCAAAATTTTCTAGCTTGTGGTTGGCAAGATTAGGACCAGAACGCACATTTCCCTCTCTAAATTCGGTTTTTGGTTGGTGTGTATTTGTATGTGTGTCTCTTCATCACACTGCCCTCCTCGTGAGAAGTGGAATTTGTGTAATAAACTTTCCCATTCGACTTATTTGCTTAATAAGATTAATATCAACAAAAGCAAACTTGTTTTCTCCAGTTTATCATTTACAACTTCTGACATCTTTTTACTTTTGTTAAAGTCCTCCTTGTGTTTAATAAGTCAAAGAAGAAAGCCTGATGCCAGCTTAGTCATAATACTCCTCCTGCTGGAAACAATAACTAACTACAGGCAATGAGACGGCGTTCAGTCAAGACGTCGGACAGCGAAGGTGGTGCTAGATGCTCAGGTGGCAGAGAGGTAGGTACAAAAGAGATTGGAAAAATAAAGCTGCATAGAAACTCAACCCTTTATCTCTGAAGCCAGAAACCTTTGCTGCCGTCCTTTAGTATGCATAAGGTATGTGACCGAGTCAAAAAAATACTAGGGGAGTATTACTGAAGACGAGAAATCTGTTTGGCACCTGTTGAAGATAGAGCTTACTAGATATGCTAGCAATGTTTTACCATCCTACAGAACAACCTATCAAGCAAATGAGAGCAATGATGCTGACAGCCACATCACAGCAGATGACGTTTAGCACACCTTTGTGGAAGGTCCCCTCTGGCTCACGGCCTTGCCCTGGTCCAGATGCTCCCTACCGTGCAGCCCACAGCCCACCCAGTTCCTTCTACTGGCTATTAACACCGAGCCAGGCTGCTCTATGTGGGTTTTTTCTTTATTCTTGTGTGGATAGCATAAGCTATTTTTCAAGTCTCTTATAAGGAGAAAAAGGATTCCATAAGAATTCAAACTGCACTAATTTCCATTATGTTAATAATTAGTTTTTTTTAATCAATAACTTGCAAGAAATGATTAAAAGCCTCCCCACATACAAATTTATCATCTTGGGTGCAATGTTGCTATTAACAAGACTTAAAAATTGTTTTTTTTTTACTAGTTTACAAGGTTAGATTGCAAAGAGTAAATATTTTATTAAACTTCCCAGTTACTTATTGATTACCTTTTCCCTTTCCCCTCATAATACATGACATTGCTTATAAAATAAGTCACATATTATAGATCCACTTATAGTACTGTGTCCCAGACTTCCTTAGCTCACCCCTAAAGGCAAAGATATACCCCCTTATTTTTGTGTTATTATGATATAACTAGACTCTAAGAGTCAGGGGAAAAGGAACACTTTTAGACTAGCAGATAATATCAGCTAATATTATTGTGCATTTACAGTGAGCCAAACACTGTGTTAAACACTTCTGTTTACATTATCTTATTTAATCCTCACAACAACCCCATGACTTAGCTACTACTCTTACCCCCATTTCACTAATGAGGAAACGGAGGCTTGGGGAGGGTAAATGATAGCCCGAAATTACACAGGTGGTAAGTGCTGGAAGGCTGGTGTCAGCCCTGCAATCTATGCTTTTAACCACGCTGCTCCTGCCTCCCATGCTTTTAGCAAGTACTTACTGTGCTTGCCACATGTAATGACAGACTTGTGTCAGGCCCTTTAGGTGGCAGGAAGTCTCCAGAAAGCTTTCAAAGAACCAAGATAAGAAAGAGACAAAGCAGCATAATGGATAACAGGCAGGGTTATGTTCAGTCTCCTGAATATTGGCTGCCATTACGCACATTTCTCTTACACAAAAGGAAATACATTTGAACGCAAACAGCAGCGATGATGATGGTATTTAAGAGAAATGCTTGAAGCTTCCCTGGTTTACAAGGAAAAAGGTCAACCGTTTGCAAATTTTAGTATTTTATCTATTTTGAATTACTGAGGATGTTTGAGAATTACAACACATCAGTGTCAAGACACTTGAGAAGACTAAAGAATTATCAAATATCATATAAACAATTACTGAGTTTTGATGTCAGGAGTCATAGGTTCTAATCCAGTTCAACCAATAAGTTATGAATGACCTTAACTTTATTTGCCATATGATAACTTTATTTGCTTTATTTGGTAATGACAATAGTACTAAACTCATAGATGTGTCGATCGATAAGATAACCTATGCAAAGTGCCTCAGACCTGGAAGGAACTCAGAGTTAGAGAATGTTAACAGTTCTGCCGCCCCCCATGTAAAACAACTCAAATGGGACTTGTGCATGTAACCAATCCCACCAGAGTTCTGAGTACCAGGGTTAAAGGTAATGTGTGTGTTTGATTTGACTTCTGTGATAGTTCTCCACCCTGATTTGTCTCTCTGCTCCCACCAGTTACACGGTATGGCACTATAGAACTTTTGAATATTCAATAGATTCAGTGTGCTACAGAGAAAGGACATTTGCTTCTGAGTAAGTGACATTGTCAAGGAAAACCACTCCAACCATTAATTCTGAAGGAAAAACAGTATAAAATTGGACAGATGGTCATTGTGAAGAATTCATTTTTTGAAGTCAAGGAAGCTCCTACTGGAATCTTGGAGACTACCAAGTAATCATTTGTAATCCTTGGGCAAGTTACTTAAGCTCTATTGCCTCTAGTATTACATGAGACTCATAACACTTATTTACTTTGCAGGATTATTGTTTGAAATAAAGATGATGTTTTAAATAGGCCCAAAACAGCGTCACAGACACAGCAGTAACTAAATAAATACAGGCAGAAACTCTATATAATATATAACTCTTCCTATTTTGGTATTGATTTTGCCAATAATATTAATGACAACAACAGTTATAATTATCTGATTTACAGTTTCTGAAACAGAAAGTTTCCACAGCCATGAAATAATCCTGATGGGCATTTATGAAGACATTTTATAAGTTAGACTTATATGGTATGAAAATTTCACTGACTGAGGGAATATACTCTACCTGGTATTATAATAAGCTATCCCCTATGTTCTTGGTTATAAGCCTTAAGAATATATCCATGACTGGGTGAATTGGCTACTAACAAGAAAATCTTTCAGTTAAATCTACCCATTCCCAGCTGTTACTCATACCCAAATGATAGTGGCTCTGCATTACTTGGTTCGTCTTGAAAGATGGGAGCCTTGTCTTTGCTATCTGACTTCCTGCTGCATCATTGTTCTTTCTTCAGCAAAGTGAGATTGTCTGTCTCCAAGTTTAACATAAGAGAATGGATTTGTGGCTATCAAGTAAGCACATTAAAAATATAGCCAAGGTCCTTTGGGAATATCTGAGGCTGGTCATTAAATAACCATCCTACAGCTCACAGAGCCCAGAAATAGCACTTTGTATCCTGTTACCTGAAGGGATTAAAAGAAAACCATATATCAGAACACAGTTCTGAGTTACAAAGACGGGTTTCTGCAGTTTTAAATGACCTAAAACTCCCTCAAACCAAACTGAAAGAGATCAAAGTTTTGGCCCAGCAACTTTGAATATCAGATGAAATGCCCCAGTTGGGTTAGTTTGATTATTCTTCTTTAGCCTAATTGTTTCTCTCTATCACCTTGTGCCATTAATGGAGAAAATTAATCTTGGAAGTTCTGATGGATCAGCATTTTCAATTATTCATTCCAGCTAAGGAATTTTTTTAAGAAAAGCTCAGTGTTCTCAGTCACGATAAGCCCACCAACAGACACTGATATCCGGCCTGAACTGCTGACCCCGAAAGCATCTCTCCCATAGAAATTTTTCCGAGGATTTCAAAAATCCGTTCTGCTTAAAGTCCAAACTCATAATCAGCTTAAAGCATAAAAACTGTTTAATAAACATTTCAAGAATTATTTTCTAAAGAGTATTTTCAGAAAAGAGAGGGGTAGAAACAGGGGAGAAATGTGGAAGAGCAAATACTGCAGCCTTTTTTAGGACTAGTTCTATTATGAGCACTATAACCAAAAATATACCATTGACACTCTGGTCCTGATTTATTACCAGGCTAGACCTTTGGGATGTATCAAACTCTTCTAACCTAAAGACAAACCGAAAAACCCCCTTGTTCCTAGTTTCTCCTTCTCTGCTCCAGTGTGGCCCTTCTTTGTTTACTATAGAAAAATTTCTTGTGTGGAATTGTTGTCTACCTTGACGATAAGGAAGGGAGGTGCTGTGAACCCACTGTTACTCCTTACAAAACAGACTCTCAATGTTTAGGAAAAGTTTCGGCAAAGACATTGCTCCTGATGATTCCAGAAAAGCCCTGCTGACTTTGGCAAGACCTGGGTGTTTTGCTTTCTCCCCTGTAAATGGCCCGCTCAGACTTCGTTTTAAGGGATGTACATTTGCTAAATGAAGAAGAGGAGATCGCAGCTTCCTTTGTGTTATTCTTTAGTTGTGCAAGATTTGTAATGCTTCTAAACAGTGCTATGCTAAAATGAGATTATTCAAACACAGGCAAAAGTCTAATTTTTCTAAACTCTTATTTTGGCGAATAATTACAGATCCCAGGTGTTTTCTTACTGCTTCAAAATGCATTTAGGGAAAAGTCTCTGAAACCTGGTTTTTTAACAGTTTTCCCCTTAAAACTCTCCATTTTGCAAACTTGCCCAGTTTCTCCCAGACTCCAAAAATGTGAACATATTCTAAGTTACCATTTGCATGAGTTGGAAACATGGTGCTGAGGAATTGTATCTCCAGAGATGGAGTGTCTTAATCCCTGGTCTGGGAAGAAATAAGTTGCTAGAACTTTTTTCTCTCCCCCATGGTTCAGTTTTACACTTGAATTAATAACGTTTATAATGCCACTTCTAGATCAGTCCCAAATCAAATGTCACCAATCCACAAAGGCCTTCCCTAACCCTCCTCTCTAGAGTATCCCCAGCCCATTACTCTCTATTTACACCACCCTGGTTCTTTCTTGCAGAGCATCCATCACAGCGTGTAAGTATTGTCATTGTGTATTGAATGCCTTAGTCTCCTACAGGCAAGTTCCTGAGAGCAAGCGCATTGTCACCATCTTCATTCCTGTCTCCCCAGAGCTTCCCAATGGGCTGGATGAATGAAGAAAGGATCTAATATTTCCTGCTACTGTTCAACCCTTTAGGATGCTTCTCCTCTATTCCTAATCTTTCCTCAACCCAAATACAGCCAATACGCTGCCTTTCCTTCTCCAAAGAATGTATTTATTTTTCCTGATTACCCAGTTAATAGATGTCTATTTCAGAAAATTTGGGGGGAAACCTAAGTCATGTGAAAAGACAATTAAAATCACTAGAGAAAATTAAAATTACCAGGATCAGCCAATCATCCCAGTTTGTCCAAGAATTGAGGAAATTCCCAGGACATAGAAAAAAAACAGGGAAGTCCAAGGCCCAGCCAGGATGAGAAATGGTTACCCTCCACCTCACCTCTCACTCAGTAGTTACTATTAATAATTTATTCTATTTTTGCCCAGTACTTTATGCATATTATTTTTCATTGAGATTTCATTATATAGATAATTTTGAATTCTACTCTTTCCAATTAGTTTTATATCATACACATTTTCCCACATGATTAAAACTCTTTCTTAACATCATTTTAAAAACTGCTTAATTTTGCATGCTGTACTTAAGAAATAGCGTAATATAAGACCAACACCAAACAGTACACACCAGATCGCCCAGGTTCGAGCTCCAGCTCCACCCTGGTCCACGTGTTTGTTTCTTCGCCTCTCACACAGGGATCCAAGCAGCGCATGCCCAATGGAGTTTTTGTGAGGGTTAAATGGGTTTGTATTTGAGTGTTATTAGCCCTAACTGCCTCTCTGTTTTTCTTGATAGATCATTGTGTAGCATGATAGAATATTTATACTACATGAATGTCATACCCTGCTTCCCTCCCACTTTTATCCTTCAGAGGACTGACTTCCAAAACAAACCTTTGTATTCCTAACCCCACCTCACATCTGCTTCCCAGAGGACCCAACCAATACAGGAACTTTGCCAATTTGATAGGAGAAAAAAAGACATTTCATTATTTTAGGTGCATTTCTTTGATTACAGATTCGAGTGAATATTTATTTATCTTTAGTAGGCCCTGAAATTTCCTCTTTTGTGAACTGACTATTCACAATTTTTGCCCACTTTTCTTCTTGGGAGTCAGCATTTTTCTTGTCTGTTTGTGTAAGCTCCTTATAGAGAAAAAATATTAGCCCTTTATGTCATAATTGGTTTTTCATGTAGAGAAGTGCTATACTGTCATCAATTCAAATGATTATAAATTACTTTATAATTTTTATCTTTGCTTTAATACCAAGAGAAAACATTCCCTTCCTGAGACCAGTCGCTTATAGTTTCTCCCCATTTTTTAATAATTTATATTTAATCTATCTGGAATAAATTTGCACTTACAGTGTAAAGTGAAAATCTAAATTAATTTTGTTTCTATCAAACCTTGTCCCTCCAGATCACTTAATGGGCAATCTTACCCTTTCTGATTGATTTGTCATGCCTTCCAATATCGTTTATTAAAATTTTATGCATGCTGGTTCTTTTCCTATTACATAAATTTGTCTCTTTTCTATATGCTATGCTTGCTAAATCACGGCAGTTTTACGATATTTTGACATCTGTCATGTTGAATCTGAATGGATAAACTTTCTAGGCTCCTGCATAAACTTTTGCAACTATGGCACTTTAGATCGCGTGTAGACAGGGTCACTTTCTCTTTCTCCTACTGGCCCAGCCTCGGACAATTTATCATTGCTGAGGCTAGTGGAAATGATGGCAATAATTCTCATAAAGCCTCTATGTAAAGGAGAAAAAAACCCAATTTATGAAGGAGAGTTGTTCAAGACATGATATAAATGGGATGAGAATGCCCTCTTTAGCTTGCGTGAGAGCCTGTCAGCTTCACCCTGTTCCTGAGCGCAGAGCAACCCAAGAGCCTGAAGTCCAGAATTGACAGAGACGTCACACAACCTAGCAGCACTGTGTTCTTTATAGCGGCATGAAGCAAAGTTAAGAGAAAGGCGTTAACCCAGCCACTGCGTGACCAGTAGCATCACTGATTCTTTGATGTCATTAACTATGGACAGAAAAGCAAATGGAAAGGGAAGATCATAAAACAAGATTTGTGCAGTCACTTGTTGCTTCTGCCACCATCTTTCCAACAGTCCCGTCAAACTGAGCTCAAAGGAGGGAGAGAGAGGAAACGACAGGGGAGACGTTAGGCAGTGGTGTGCCAGCCGACAGCAGCTAGAGGATTCCTGCATGGTCACCCCCGGAAGGAGGGGGAAAAAAGAACGGGTAAAAGAACTTGAAAGGACTGAAGAATTCCTTTGTAACAACAATCACATGAAGGCTAACTGCAATTTGTGTGAATATGTTTTTAACTGTCATGATTTCACTTAGGGTGTAATTATGCCTTTGTACAGGGATCTGCTGCCACTGGGATTTCTCTTTATGTCCATGGCAATAGAGAAAACAACATTTTTCTCGTCTTTTCTTTATTTCCCTTTCTTTCTTTTTTCTTTATTGCTTTTTCCCTTTATCTTCCTAATGTCCTTGTGCTTTTTAAGTGAGTTTAAATAAGTAAGCACCTTCAATTCACTCAGATGTTTAAATGGGAAAAGGACAAACAACTCTTTCAGGAACAATAAAGCCAGCATGAACAAGGGTAAACACATAGCTGAGGTTTGTCAAGTAAAATAGAATCCAGCCGAAGAGTCTGTGGGATGAAGGTTTTTCTTTAACCAGCAATTTTTTTACTCAACCTGAAGCAGACACAATTTTAAAAGACGAATGGGAAGAGTGTCCTTATGAGGAAGAAATGCTCACCTGCTCTGGTTGGAAATCCGCCAACATCCCACAAGACTGTTAAGAGTTGGCAGGCTGCCATGGGCATGGGTGAGGAAGCCATTTCTTGAACCAGTCCATTCAGGGCAATAGCCACACTCCACACTGGAGAAGGAGTTTTAAGCATCTTCTGTAGACAGTGAAAAGAAATCTGACTTTGAAAGACAGCTTGGAGGTGGAACATTTTTATAACACTGGAAAACCAGTTTAAGCCCTAGAAATAAAGAGGCATCACCTCACTCTGACTGGATGATAAAACGCAGAACAAAAAATAAATCACCTAAAAACAACTACAATCACAAAAGTCACTTAGAACAGTGAAGGCATAGTGGGCGGTCCTGGGTAAACACATTGTTTTTGAAAATGTAAACCATGGCATCCTGGAAGAGGGAGATTAGCGTGACAACTCAAAGCATAGATCCTATGGTTAACAGACCCAGATCGAATCTGTGTTACTTTAGGGATCTGGGACAATGGGTTTCTTCATCTGTGGAGTGGAACTGTTATTATTTCCTCCTACCTCACAGGTTTGTTGTGGAAGTTAAATGAGATTGGCATGCAAAGTACTTAGCCCAGAAGCTGAGACATTGTAAGCACTCAATAAATGAGAGCTATTATCATTTTTGTTGTTATTTCTCAGCATCATCCTAGCAGGAGAAAGAGCTAGATAAATCTTCTAGTCCATCCTGCTTCTAATTTGGATCACATTTAAATACTTACAGAAAACAAAATGAGTCCTGCTCCTATTTTCAAGGGTACTTAGGAAAAGAAAAGCACATGATTTCCCTTCAGGAGTTCTTGTTCACTCAGAAATGCTTTCTAGTTTTTCTAAAACACGGTCATGTTGCAACTTCAGCCTGTTTCTTCTTGCCATCCTTACTGTGGATGAAGAACAGCTCATCACCATCTTTAGTGACCTGTGGATGCTGTGCTGGAAGAAGATTATGACTTGGTCTTCATCTTCCTTTCTCACTCCCCTGGACCCCACCCCAAACACACAGGTCTTTGCCCCAACACTTTCACTTCTCTGAAAGGAAATAAAGGAGATGATAATCTTACTACGCTTTAGTTATAATTTGCAGTATGAAAATTAGTAGTCCTAGAATGTAGACAGTAATTCTCAGGCCTGTTTTGTAATACATCAAGGAATTTCTCCGTACCAAGAAGCACAATGGCAAACCTGAGCAATTAAGTCAAGACAATGGATCATGGAGAACAAAATCATGTGATCTGAAGAAAGATGTGTTAATGATAAGCAGTGACAAGAATCTGGGCAGAGCAATTGCAGGCAGTGTCTGATGAAGAGTTTGATTAGCTAGATGGTCAGTATGGTAAAACAATCACATACACTCATCTCCCCTTCCTCTTGAGATGCTATTTAAATGACAGAAACAGACTCTAATGGGAGTAATTTTTAATGCTGCCCGAAACACAGAGGAAGGGCTCCACTGGTGAACAATAGATTAGACCAATTTCTGGAAGTCTAAATGCTGATGCAGAAGTGTTTTGTTTGCTGGTGAAGCAAGAAGGCAGAAGCCTCAATCTAGAGAGAGAGGAGTGTGTGTACATACAAGTATTGGGGATGGGGCAGGGAATACAAATGAGGAGGAAAATGATCTAAAGAATACAAGAGAGGCATAGGACACCGGTACCCAGATACAGCAAGTGACAGCATTGAGCTATAGGGGCTGAACACAGAGGGATTCATTAAAGTGTGCTTTCAGAAAAGTTCCCCTCTCTGGCTCTCAAATTCTTTTGTAGTGTCTATCTTAAAGAAAACATAGAGGGTCCTTTTCTAAAGAAATTGAATAGAAGCAATACAAGAAATCCAACATCAGTGAACAGGAGGTCCAGGAATCAGGAACAGAAAAATACAGAAATAAGGGTATTTTCAAATAAATGAGAAAATTTTCTAGATTCAAAGAATGTAAGTCTTCATATTAAAGAAGCCCCCAACTACCCAACATCATGAATGAATAAAGACATATCCATATAGATAATTGTGAACACAAGAATAAAGACAAGATCCTAAAATTTTCCCCTAAAAATGAAACTACTTATCTATAAAGCAGTGTTACTCAGAAAAGCATTCCACTTCTCAATGACAATATGAGTTGCATGAAAACAGTGGAATATTATTTTTATAATTCTAATGGAAAAGGATTTTGAACCTGGAATTCTATACCTACCCAAACTGTCAATCAAATGTGATATAGATTAAACCCATTTTCAAATATGCAAAAGCTGAGAAAAATCACATTCCATACACCATTTCTTAAAAATTTTCTTGAGAATATGATCTAGTAAAATATGAGAATAAATCAATAAAGTGAAAGGAAGTCCTGTGATGACTTGAGAGCAGCTCCAATTGGATATAGTGGACAGTGAGTCTTAGTTGGGGGTAGGGGAAACACTTCAGGGAAAGAGTGTGCTCAGTAACATGTCTGATGTCATGTAGAATTTGGAAATAATAGACTACTATAAGTAAAAAGTGCAAGAAAAAAGGAGACTTTTAGAAACATCATGGGGGATAGAGCTATAGAAGAAAAATGTACCAATCATAGTATAATGTAGCAATTCATAATTTTCATAAAGTCAAAATAATAATATTTTGTTGCTTTTCAACTTATGGATTCAACCTACAGGCAACACTTGGAAGACTAAATTTAGGTACAGAATAGACCATAAATGTATCAACTTTGACAATGCAAATGAAAAAGTATGGATGTTAAAAGTCAGAAAGGGGAAGGAGTGGAAAAAACTAAATGGAAGAAAGAAGGCATTAGTAACCTCATCTGACAAGACAGGTGATCAACTGTAACGTACATAGTTAATAAAATAAAAAATTAAGGGGCAGTATAGTCTTTAACGATACTATGGAAGTGATGGGTAGTATCACTGAATAAATATGTCATTTCTCATTTATTACACAGGAAACAAATTTAGATAATGTCTAAAACTGATAAATCAAACATGGTAAAATGTGATAAAAAGGTTCTGGAATTATTGCACTGTTCTGAATATATTAAAAAATACCAAATGTATACTTTAAAAGTGTGTATTGTATGATATATGAATTATATTCAATAAACCTGTTATAAATTGCATTAACTTTAAAAGTAAAATTAGTTATATAATATAGTATATATGAGATGTGTGATTTTTTTTAAAGTATAGAATAAGGAAGAGGATAAGAAAGAGGGAATAATTGCAAAATTATCCATGATTGTAGTTCTCCCAAAAGGCTTAGGAACTGTATTTCTAATCTGATCATCAGGAAAAGATAGGACAGTATCCAAAAAAGTGGCATGGAAATGTTTCCAACAAAATCAGAACTTACATTTTTAATGAAAGGAAAGCTATCTTAAAAGAAAAATTTTTCAAGTTTTGTTTTGTTTTTCTTATTGTTTGATTTGGGTTTGAAGTTTAGATTGTCTCAGGTTAAATTTGACTAGGTAAAAAAATATTAGAAAATTAACATTTATCAAATATTATCTTCTTTCATAAGAGGATCTGTGTATATGTAAAACGCCAAGAAATAGATGGGACAAGCACAATAGAAAAGAGGCAGAAGACCCTGCCTGTCTTTAAAATAAAGAGACTAATTTTAAAATTCCGAGTTTGGGACCTGGAATGCAAAACACCTCCACTTGGCATTTGAATGCTTTTTACTCCCAAGCCCATCTCATTCTTTTCTCTGTCTTCATGTGAAGGCCGAGTGGAAGGTTCAGCAAGGCCCGGATATGACCCAGAGGGCCTCTGGTCTTAGTGCTACTCGTCTTACATCCAGGACTGAATGCTTATTACAACATTATGATAACGAAACACTGGCGGATACAAGGTATTATTTATTCCTTCACATTAAAGATTTTAGAATAAATTATTCCTTTTTTAGAAAAGTTTTTTGAGAGCAAAGTTTACATAAATCAAAGGTATTACTGTTATAATTTCAAATAGAGTAAAAATACCCATCTGCCCACAATGATTTAAGTACTTAAAGAATGGCTGTAAAGGCCACCTAAGACTCTTTCCAGCTCTAAGGAATGTCAAATTACTATGTTGTTTTGAATCCTCTTTTACTTGTTCTGTTTTCTTCAAAAACTGAAGCTCAGAGAGGTTAAGGAAACTGGTCAAGGCAACACAGGAATAGGTAGACCAAATGTAAACTCCAGTTTTTTATTCCAAATTTATTACAGTTCCTTGACACCTCCCAGTTACCTTATGTTATTTCAGCTTCTTAGGTACTCCTTGAATCCACTCTAAGTAACATCTCCCTTGGCAAACACATACACACACACACACTCTTAACAGGAAAAAAGAAGGATATATATTTCTGCACATAACTTTACAAAGGGGGTTCATATAGTTATGTGAAAAGATCAGATGCAACCATGTTAGCTTTAATGAGGGAATAAATATGTGATTAAATGGTATAATTCGACTGCTGGATAGAAAAATCTATGGGACTCTCTCTTGAGTGATTTATTTTGGTCTTTTATTTAAAACAGTCCTTATTTTTAGATTGTTTGATTAAACAGCCAAAATAAAAGCTAAGCAAATTTCGCAGTGGACATTTTAACTTTCGAGGTTTAGAAGTGCCCTTGCATTTCCACTACGCTCTTTAAAAATAAAAATAGCACCCTCTTCAGGGCACTGGCCCCAAGGCAGATCATTCAGAAGCAGCCTCAGACCTCTAAGACTATCAGAACCAATCCCCACATATTCTGGGAGTAGCAGGGAAGAAAACCAACCCATCCATCATACTGGATGGCCCCAATGTACTCTCTCTGCTCTCTTAAGCTAGTTATTTCCTATTTATTAAAATTAGCCAGCTGCCTTAGAACCTATCAAGCAGAGTGTTCCTTTTCTACCTAGCCACTGTTGGTATTCATAAATCATACTGTGAGGCTAATGCAAATGGCTTTAAAGTAAAAAGCAAACAGCCAATGGATTTAACAGTTCCTTTATAACCATGAATTCTGTGTGATAATGTTAGAATTGAGCTCACCCAGAAGCCAGTGCTCAGGTGGGACCGAAACTGGGCCAAAGGAAAGACAAAGTAGTCCCACTCAAAGGCAATGTGGTTACTTCCTAGGAGCCTGAAATTGAAAAAGCCTCATATGTGATGAAGACTTCGGCTAGACCACCGAAAGTTCCTGGGAGTCCAAGAACGAGAAGAGTATATGGCCTCATGTTTTGATGGTTTCCTAGTCATTTCATTTTCCACCCTCTTTTGAGGTAAGAATATATAATATATGCATACTTAGGATTCTCCTTACTTTTCAGTAGGTGTGGCTATGGTTAAAGTGAACTACCTCTTCCACTGAATTCGCAGATTCAGAATACGAAGTATTCTAAGCCAATCTGTGTTCTCTCTCTTGGTTACTATAACTGGTGCAGGCCAATAAATACCCACAACCTTAAATTGTGGGTCCTCTCTGAATTTTGGAGGGGTAGAATATTATTCCTTCTGCTGAGCTAAGACATGTGAGGGATCTGGGAGCAGCTGGAGGACAGGGTATAGAGCTTGAGGCTAGACCAATGCAGTTGAGAGTAGAGCTCCGGCAGAGATGGGGACAAAGAGAAGCCGAGTTCTAAGAACACTGTCTGAACTACAAACCCTGCCCGACCTAAAGCTCCTAGATTTTTCAGTTACTTGGGCCCATAAATCCCCTTTCTTGTTAAACCAACTGAAGTCGGGTCCTCCATCACTGGCAACAGAAAGAGTCCAAACTGATATATATTTCATTTACACAAATGTGTTTGTGTAAACTAAAATAAAAGTGCAGTCATATTTTCAGCCATTTCTATCAGGAGACATTTTCCGAATCTGTTGAAATAAACATTGTTGGCCGTATAAGTAGACAAATGGAAGCAATTATGTACTTTGTAAAGTGTGAAACTATGCAACATTACTTTGTTGCACCAGAGCATTATCACAATGTGAACTTCCACACATGCACATCACTGGCAACCACTGGAACCACAAGTGAATTTGACCAATTTGAGGTCAGCGATGCCCAGACAGTCACATGCAGAGAGTTGTTTATTTATGTAAGCAATCAGAATTCAGTAATTAAACTGAGTAGTAGATGATGTTTCACTTTATAAGCAATGTAAATCAATTTAGAAGTGAATTG
The DNA here is from genome assembly GCA_004026545.1 of Mormoops blainvillei. Classification (NCBI taxonomy): domain Eukaryota; kingdom Metazoa; phylum Chordata; class Mammalia; order Chiroptera; family Mormoopidae; genus Mormoops; species Mormoops blainvillei. The sequence continues at coordinate 240,223 of PVJD01000994.1, read as the reverse complement.
CCAGTGATTAGGGACTAATAATAAAATAATAAGGTTATAAAAAAAAAAGTTTGAGTGGAAAAAGACCAGAATGTTTGATCTGGATTATGAAAAAAAGCATACTCATCTATGGACTTCATGTATAACTTTCTGCTTTTAAGTCTTAATTGCTCTGAAGACACCTTTGATGAAAGGGAGGGGGAAGGAACATTTATCTCTCAGTGTCAGTCATCAGTTAGGAAGCTTTCTGTAGCACAAACACAATTTAAACTTACTTAGAGAATAAGGAATCTATTGACTCTTAGAGAGACTAGAGAGCAAAATTTGGGGTCAGTTTGAGCCAAAGCTTTGTAACACCATCGGGGCCATTTTTCCCATTTTTTACAGTTCTCCTGGCTTGTGTCCACCTTCGTGTATTGGCTTTTTAGTTAGACTGGCTTTCCTTATGGTAGCAAGGCCGTTGCCAGCAGCTCCCAGGGCTAAATGCTTTCTCATTCACACGGGTGTAGGAGGGACGACCTTTCCTTCTGATCATAACACCAAATTCTCATGCTTTATACTGCCTGGATTTTTCCACCCCTGAAAAAAATTACTGTGGTCAGGGAAGTCATGCACCACAGTAATTTCAGACCTGGGACATAATCCTGTGCCTGAGCCAATTAACATAGCTAGAGCCAGACTAACGAGAACCCCCCCGTAGAGCTGGGGAAAGAGTTGATCCCACGCAGCTGCATGGTTTCTACCTAAGGCAAACGGGTGAAATGAATATTATCCAGGCAACCAAGATGGTTTTTATCACCATGTTTTACTACCAGACCGAAGCCGACAAATAGCATGAGCTAGCCGGGCAGTTGCCTAGGGTGTCAATCAATGGAAAGCCTTCACTGGAAATGTATCTAGATGAAGAACACTGTTCAGGGCTATCCCATGGGAGGGCCGTTGTGTTCCTTAAGCCTAGCATACATAATTCAGACTAGTTTTTCCATAGGGGGAAAATGGAAACAGTATATGAATCTATCATCATTGTTGCCCTAAGTTTTCTCAAGATTACCCTAATATATCATAAAATGTTTTCTCCAAAAGTAATAGCCTGGTGTGTCAGGGTGCTTAGTCTTATTTTAGCACATCTATCTTCCATTCCAAAGATATGGATTTTCAGGCTTAGTTTCTCAGCACGATCATTTGGACTACATTTAAATGAATGAATGCTTAAATGGCATTTTTATTGGCTACCAAAAACATTTTAAATGATCATAACAGCAAACTTTAAAACAAAAGCAAAATAGTTAGAGTTACAAAGTGTTTTGCAACAGATACTGTCAATGTCTTGGGTCGCATCCCCCAAACCCACTTCTGACCTCCTGGGACAATCGGCAGTCTCATCTCAAACACCACCACCAGTCTTTCCATTTCCTGTCTCAGGACCTTGGTTGAAATCTGAAGCCACAGGTACTTACTTGGCCCAGAGGTGTGCAAAGCCAGGAAATGTAACAGGTGTTCCATAAATATGTATTGAATGAGTGAATGTTCTATTGTAATAGATTGCTGTTAAACTGCTTTGTCAGTAGACAAGCGGTAGGGCTCTTGCTATACTGTGAAGGGTGTACACGTTTGGAGCCTAAATAACTTGGACACAACAATGCTGTCCAGAAGAACTTTCTGCAGTGGTGGGAAGCTTCTGTGTCAGTGCTGTCCAGCACAGTAACCACTATCCACATATGGCTATTGAGCATTTGAAACATGTCTAGAGTTTCTAAAATTTTAATTTGACTTTATTTAATTTATGTGAATTTAAATTTAAATAGCCACATGTGTCTAATAGCTACAACATTGGCCAGCACGGGATAGAACTGATCGGGTACTGCCACAAAAGTTCTCTTCCTCCTTGCCACACATTGGGTCTGCCCCATGCCAGGCACTATTATATGGCTTTTCTTTCATTGGACTCAAAGTCAAGACCTCGCAAAAACGGACAAGTAAAACCAAAAACCTTGTGTGGTCACCTTGACTTGATGAGCTTTTTAAATAGGTTGATGATGAGCTCTGAGCACAGATTTTCATTGCTGGTTTCCTCTGTGTTGGTTTAGGTGAAAAATGATGTGATTTGGAAATGCATATGTCAGTTTAAACCCAGCCTTTTCATTTACATTTAATTTTTTTTAATGTATTTATTGCCCTGGCTGGTGTGGCTCAGAGGATTGAGCACTACGCTGTGAAGCAAAGGGTCACCAGTTTGATTCCTAGTCAGGGAGCATGCCTGGGTTACAGGCCAGGTCCCCAGTGGAGGACCTGCAAGAGGCAACCACACACTGATGTTTCTCTCTCTCTCTTTCTCATTCGTTCCCCTCTCTCTAAAAATAAATAAATAAAATCTTTAAAATTTTTTAAAATATATTTATTGATTTAGAGAGAAAGGAAGGAAGAGAGAGAGAAACATCGCTTGGTGACCTCCCATACGTGCCTTGATGAGGGATCAAACCCACAATGTAGGCGTGTGCCCTGACTGGAAATCAAGCCCCCAACTTTCTGTTGTATGGGATGGTGCTCCAAATAAGCCACACCGGTCAGGGCTACATTTCAATTATTTTTTAAAGTGCTACCATAAGACAACCATTCATGTCTTATGAATTTAAGAAAACATCTTTGAATCCTTTAATTTATTATTTAAAAAAGTCCTTTTTCGTAAGAAAAAAAGAATATATGTTTTGTGCAGGTGTCAGTGTTCAGGTTGTAAGGACTGAACCTCTGGTTTCAAAGAAGTTTTTAAACATGGCAAGCCCTGTTCCCATCACTAATAATAAAAAATGCTTTGTGTGCACACACCTTGCTCTGTGTGGTTTAACAGGTCACAGGCGGGCATCAGGTGCTCAGGGGTTCTATTCTTAGCTCTTTCACTGACTCAGTCTTTGACCTCAGAAAAGTTGAAGTAGATTTAGACCAAGGGCTCCTGTGTGTACAATCAGAATATTCACTCAAAACTCTAATAACAGCACTCTGCTTTGATGAACAGGTCAGAGTACAACCACAGACCATCCTTAACCAGTTCCCTTTCCCTCTTTTTTTCCTCCCCTGCATCTCTTTCTCTTCCTCAGTCTACATTTCCACAGTGGTTGCTTACAAAGCCACTTGGCCAACCAGTAATAGCAAGACTGACTATGGTATAATTTCCAGATCTTAGAGATACAAATTAATAAAATACAGGCAGCTAAGTCTTAAATACACAATCTCATTACTTAAAACTGCTTGAAGCAGATGAGCACATTGGTGACATTCTTTGAACCAGAAGATTCCATCTCTGCACAAAAGCAGTCACCCCAACGGTGACACTTGATGCTCCAGACCCAAGCCCTCAGCTTCACTGTGCTCCGTGCTACCTCCCAGACATAGATTCCAACTCACATTTATTAATAAGGCTTCCCCTTCTGGGCTGTCTGCTGGATTAGATGTTCTCTAGCCTCTGAGGTTCCGGGCTTAATATTTGCGGCTCTTTGAGGGTTCAGGTGTCCGCCACCAACAGAGAAGAAGGCAATGTGATGCCTCAAGCCAATTTCCAAGGACACACTTTTAAAATTTAGATTCTATGACTATGGCTTTTACTCTGAGTGAACAGAGTTGCTATTGAAGGAAGGTGTTTTTTTAATCTTCATCTGAGGATATGTCTATTGGTTTTAGAGGCGGGGACAGGAGAGAGGGAGAGAGAGAGAGATGTGGGAAACATCAGTGTGAGAGAGAAGCATCAATCAGTTGCCTCCCACATGCTCCCTGACCAGGGATTGAACCCGCAACCTAAGTATATGCCCTGACCTGGAATCCAACTCTCGATCTTTCAGTGCATGGGATGACATCCCAAGCAAGTCTCCCAACAAGGGCTGAAGGAAGAGTTCTGAGCAGAAGAATGGCAAAGAACACTGAACTTTTCAAGGCTCCCTTTGCTGCATAATGAGCTCCAAATATTACGCAGTCCCTTATTTCCCATTGTTGTGTTATGCCAATCTGGAGAGAAATTTTATTCTTGCTCTGCCTGCTGGACTCTCTTCCTCTCTCTCACTGCTTATAACAACCTCTGTTCCCCACCTCTGCTTCCAAACGCCTCCTTAGCCAAGGGGGCTGCTCTCCCTGCTGACTCAAGCTTCTTTCTTGCACATCCTGCTGCAGCTCACAGAGCCAGACCTGGCTGTCTCTCTATTAACATCACCAGAGTGCCCCAAATCTGTGAGGGAGCCCTCTCCCACACTGGTGTCTCGACCCTGCTGAGCTTATCACCCCTGCTTCCCACCTCTACAGTCTCTGCTCAGGGGTTCCCACACTTTCTGTATGTGAACCATTGCCTTTTGGTCATCACTCAGGAAAATAATAGCTGAGCTAATTTATTATTAAAAAATTAACTGTTGATAAAATTATAGAAAACTGGGGAAATATAGATAGGCTTAAATTGGAAAAAATATTTGCAGACATCTACAATCCTACTAACTAAATATAAATACCTTTTCTAAAATTACATATACGTATAGCTTGTTTTACCACATTATGGCTACATGTAACTATATTTGTGTTCTGCTTTTTTCACTTTATATTATATAATGAGCATTTTCCCATCTTGTTAAATAAATGATCATTAGTAGCTACATAGGAGTCTGCTGTGTGACTATATCATTTAATCGATCTCCTATTTAAGCATTTTGATTGTTTGCAGGTTTTTGACATTATATACATATGAAAACAAATGATCTCTACATGGATCTCTGACAATTTTGTTCTATTAAATTCCCAGATGGGGGAATAACTGGGTCAAAGGGCAAAAGCACATTTAAAGCAGGCTGAGACTTTTAAAATAAAGATTCCAAATCCCAATGGGAGTGAAAAGAGTCCCAGAGGATCATTCGGTCCCCTGAGTATCCCCTAACCATGAGCAGAAAGTGAAGTTGGGAAGTACCTTCTAGGAACTCCCTGCTAAATCAAGTGTTTAATCATTTAAACTGATTTCCAAAGACCTGCGCCTGCCAGAGCATATTAATCAATGTTGATGAAGCAGGTTCAGCTATCAGGGATGGCAGATGGGGAACACACCTGGCCTCACACCGTTGTAGCTTCAACTTCTCTACAGCGAGCATTGGGCACCAGGCTAAAATGTAATCATCTTCAACCCCCCTCTCTCAGCCCACACAGTGAGACATCAATTGACCTTTGCTCTGATTCCTATTTAAATTGAGATTATACTAAATCTGAAGAGTTGCTATTCAATGGAAATGAGAAACCTGTAAGGCATTAATACTGTATGGATCCGGGAATGGGTGGGAACAGTAAATTGCTCAGGTACTTGCAACACCAGCAAAACAAGGGGAGTAGAATTTTATGTAGACACTCACAGCAGAGAACCTGAGGAAGATTTTTTTTCCTTGAATTTTGTATGACAATCATCTTCTGAGCAATTACTCTCTTACCAATATATACTGATCCTTAAAATATATATACCTGTGATGTAAATGAAACTATTTGCCTCTTTTTTTCAGATAAAGCAATAGAGACAAACAGATTATTTCATTTGTCTCAAATCATCCATTTGGGCTAGATTCATTTCCTTCAACTTTTATTTGCGTTAGGCATTGTGCTTCGTAAGGAGATTCGCAAAGCTGATCTCTGGGATCTCTGACCCTGAGGAAGGCAACATCTAGCCATGGAAGCAAAAATTCTGACGTGTCCAAGCACACTTAGGGAGCAACATACTGAAAAAGAAGTGAGCTAAACAACTCCTTGATGTCAACATTTATAAATAGGCAGAAACTACAAATGCACCAGGAATCTGATAACTAAAAATAAATGATATGTGAGTGTAAATGTGGATCTAATGAACAAATTCATTCTCACTATTGAACCCTAGAGATCACACACATTTACACCCAAATTAAAGAATGTAAAGATGAATAACTATTCTTCGGATCCATTTTCCAATGCAATAATTACTCTTCACACAAGTTCACAGTAAACATCAATTTCCATGTGATTAAAATTGGTGCTTTTGTTCACATAATAGGATAAAACCACATCATACAAGATGCTGGTTCCAGAAAGAGATTGAAATGAGCAGATCAGTTTACAATCACAAATGCTTGGGGAAATAGTCAACGCTGGTCAATTCAATGGTAGGCTTTTCGAGGCTCCTTTTGCTACATATGGACCTCCAAATATTACGCAGTCCCTTATTTCCCATTGTTGTGTTATGCCAGTCTGGAGAGAAACTTTATTCTTGCTCTACCTACTGGGATCTCTTCCTCTCCCTCACCACTTACAACAACCTCCGTCGCCCACCTCTGCTCCCAAACCCCTCCTTAGCCAAGGGGGCTGCTCTACCTGCTGACTCAAATTACATCTTTCTTCCATGCCCTATTGCAGCCCACAGAGCCAGACCTGCCTGTCTCCCTATTAACATCACCGGTATGTTAATAGCTCATCATCTGAAAGCAGTAATCATTTCTGTCAGAGGCGGATTTAATGGCGGGCGCACCAGGCACGCGCCCTGGGCCCTGACCTCTGAAGGCCCCGCAAAACCCCAACTTTACACTTTTTTCTAATGACACCAAGTTTGGTTTCATATGTGCAGTTTTAATTACGTACAAGTTTACAATCGGCGGTAAAACCTGATAGTATGATTAAATATTTTCTTCTGCGCCTGGGGCCTCAACCGACCATAATCCGCCTCTGGGCCCAGGGCATGTGCCCAGTGCGCCCGCTGTTAAATCCGCCTCTGATTTCTGTATGTATTTGACTTGGCAAGGAATTTTCACCTTTTTCTCAGGGATCCTCAGGCCGGAGCGTCCCAACTCTGTGAGTGGTAGACTCCAGAGACTGTGAGTGATCTAGAAACTTTTTCCCTCCTCCCTCTTTTCCTCATGCTATTTGGGTCTTCCCAATTGGTTATTTCCTTTTTCCATTGGGGTCTGTAAAGAGATAGAGAGGTGAGGTCAAACATCAGTGTTGCTACTCCACCACAGTTCTAATGAAAGGGTTTGATAAAAGATAATATCAAAGCATATATAATAATATAAAGAAAGTTTGGAAATTTTTAGAGACCTCTAATTGCTTTTGCTCTTTCCAGGCCTTTTCACCTGAAAAATGGAAAATTAACTATTGCTATTACTAAATAGGAATTAGCTTGAGTTTTCCAAATTTTCAAACTGTCTGATCACTATTCAAATGTAAGCAACTTGCCTTTACTTTTAGAGGGATCCAGAGTCCATGCCTGGCTTTGGGAAATTGAATGAATGTCACTGTCACGGAACATTGTCATGCAATAATGGCCACCCTGCTGCCAGATAACAGCTGAAGCAAATCTGCTGATGAGAAATAAATGGGGAAGGAAAGCAGTGCATATTTCCAGAGCTAGAAACACTGACCCTTTCAAGGCATTCAGTCATTCTGACTTTGTTTCTATTTATCAGCAAGTGAGCGATGAAGAATGAATCGTGTTAGGTCAATAGATGCTGGTGGGATCCATGGCCGCGTTTGCAGCAAACACTTACTTGCCGGCTGCTGTCAGGAAGGCTGTCTTACGGAGCAGAGCCACAGCCAGAGCAGGAGGCCTGCCCAGGAGAAGGAGTCTGCCCTGGCTGGTCATCTGTCTTACATTATAGATCAATTGTATTCATCTTCATTTCGGATGCTCTCTCTGGTTGAAAAAACAGGGCTCAGCAATTTGGGATCACATAACCATCTGAATCGGCTGTCACAATACCAGTGTGAGGGTTTCATATATAACCTGACATTTTACTTCTTCAAGGGAATGGTTCTCATTGTGCTGGATCAAAGACTGAGTTACTGTTTCTCATGCATTGATTGCTAGGATGTAATTCTCTATGATTCCAGCGTTCGTCTCTCTCCCATGGAGCCATTCACTTCATGCTAACTGGAGGTCCATCCAAGAACATAAAATTCCTGACTCGGCATTGTCTTGTAAAGTAAAATCTGCAGTGTGCGCTTCCTGTTTCCACTTCACCCACTCTGCAATCTTGGTAAAAAGGAAGGGAATGCATTTCTTTTTTCCTACATGGTTGAACTCTGACTTCATAATAAACCTACGGTGTTGTCATATAATTCCGGTATCTCAATCTCACAAAGAAAAAACACTCCTCCAAAACTTGGGGGCTGAGGCAAAAAAAAATCTTCAAAAAAAGTATTATAGAAAACTGTTAAGTTTAGCCCACTCACCAGCTGTTCCCATTTTCTCCCTCCCTTGCTGTCTCCTACTACATAGTCAGTGCTTACTTTTTTTAGCCTCCCTTGAAGCTGTGTGTAGTCATGTGACACAGTGGCAAATGAAATCTAGAAGTATGAGACTATAAACATGGCTTTTTGGAAGGAAGGAAGGAAGGAAGGAAGGAAGGAAGGAAGGAAGGAAGGAAGGAAGGAAGGAAGGAAGGAAGGAAGGAAGGAAAGGAAAGGGAGGAAGGGAGAGAGTGGAGAGGGAGGAAAGTAAAAAGATTTTTAAAATTTCCCCTTCACCTGACATCTCTCTATATATTCCTATTCATCTCACCATCAATATTCTGGGAAGAGTATATACCCTATAGTAATTCTCCCTGGGTAGACTTACCCATCATTCGTTTTCTCCAGACTAACTTTCCATTATGATAGCCATCCCATTCCGGAGGATTATGCCTGTGGGAAATTGACCCTATCCCCAGATGTGGGCTTATCACCTGCTAAAGTGATTTGTTCAGATAAGCCAGTTTAGGCAAATTTGAAATCCTCCTGGTGATAGGGATTTGATCAGGAAGGGACTGAGAGAACTTCTGGTTTTCTCTCTCGTCTAAAAAAAGCTTCCAAAAGGCTACCAAGGCTACCTGCATACTTTCTCTCGCTTCCGGGACCTTGTGTTATTCTGAGTTGAGGCTTGAAATTGCTACAGTTGTTTTTGTCACCAGGAAGGAAACCAGGCTTGAAATAATCTGATGGTATTGAAGGCAGAATTGCAAGATGAAAACAAACTTTTTAAAAAAAGATTTTACTTATTTTATTTTTAGAGAGAGGGGGAGGGAGAAAGAGAGGGGAAAAAATATCAATGTGTGGTTGCCTCTCATGCACCCCCTACTTGGGGACCCAGTGCACAACCCAGATATGTGCCCTGACTGGGGAATTGAATTGACAACCCTGTGGTTCACAGGCCGACGCTCGATCCACTGAGCCACACGAACCGGGGTAAAAACAAGCTTTTTAAATGACACTGTTGAGCCTAACAGCTGTATTTTACTCTAAATTTTCCAGGTTCATGACCCAATAAACTCCTTTATTTGAATTCTGTTTTCTGTTACTGAGCAACAACAAAAAAAAACTAAAGAGACAACTCCATATCATAAGAGCTTGTCTGTTGCCTCCTAAATATGTTATCTCCCTCCTCTCCCCTTCACAATTGTCATTGTCTATGTTCAAGCCTTAGAATTTTTTCCCTTAATTTCGCCCAGTAGTAGTTAGCAAGTTTCTTTGACCTTGATTTCTCTCCCATTTAATCTCTTGATTACACAGCCATCACATGCTCGTTTTACCGTTGAAATCTGATCATTGCAATCCCTGTCCTGGGACTCTCCATGAATTCTCACAGTAGCCAAGATGAAATTTGTCTTTGATCCTGGTATGCAAAGCCCTTCGCCATCTCACTCCTGCTTGCTTGTCCAGTCTCATCACTAATCACTCTCTTTGCCCCATCTGTCACAACACACACGTTTAAGAACACATTACATTCCTGAAATTCTGAATTACATGTAGTTCTTAAACATCCATGTCTCTCTTCTGTTTTGGGAACTGCTCATCTGCTATTCCTTCTGTTGGTATTCTAGAACTCTTTCCTGCTTCGCGTTCAATGGGTAAATTAATGTTCATCCTAGCCCAACCTTTTCTGTGAAGTATACTCCAGTTTCTCCATTTTATCCATCCATGACTGTTTTCTTTTTTTTTTAAGATTTTACTTTTTTATTTATTTTAGAGAGAGGAAAAGGGAGGGAGAAAGAGAGGGAGAAAAACCTCAATGTGAGAGAAACATCGATCAGTTGCCACTCGAACGTGCCCCAGCTGGGGACCACACAATCTAGACATGTGCCCGGACCAGGAGTCTAGCCAGCAACTTTTTGCTTTGCGGGACGGCAACCAACAACACCGGTCAGGGCCATTCATGACTATTTTCATACAAGACCAAGTTCCTTGAAGGCTGGGACTATGTTTAATTCATCTTTATAACCCTGTTGATTAGCAGTATCTGGCATGATAGGTCCTCTATGTTTGAATAAATTAATGAATGCAAATCATAAATTAATGTATCAGATAGAAAGATTAAAATTTTACTTGGATTAGTAGATCTACATAATAAATAGCTAATTAAAATAATAATCTTTAAGAAGTTGACGAAGTCCCTCGGATGCCTTTTCTATGAAACTTAGTCCCTGAGAGATATTTTCATAACTGTAACAGATACTTTTTTTGTCTCCTTGGGGGTTTTTCCCACTATCCCACCTTCTTCCAGGATTATTTCCTGATCTTGACCAGAAAGGAAGATATTTGATCCTGGGAAAGTTTCCTTTTTTTTTCCTCTTGTGAACCAGTTCCTTTTTTTCCTCCTAAGAATTTAACTCTTGAGCAGACACACCTAGGACCTACCTGAGTAATCTGATGGAAACCCGTTTCATAACCGTATCTCTGAACCCCTGAGGCTGAAAAATCTGGAGCTGTCTTGTTCTTGTCCTTCCCAAAGCTTCCAACTGGGTTGTTCCGCTCTTCCTTCTATTCTGGCCTACCTACATTAACCTTTCAATAAGTCTCCCTTAGTTGTTAGGCTTGTCAGAAATGGGTCTGTTTCCTATAATCACAGACTTTTAACTTGTGATACTTCTTTGATGCATGCTAATTTAGGGCTATCACACTAAAAGGTAACATCAAAGATATATATTATTGTTGATCAATAAGGCAGGCTATTTCCCACAATGCCATTAAATATCTAGCTCAGTGTCTGACATACAGCAGATTAGGGAATACTTAGTGAATGAATATATTTCTAGGTGTGGGGAATTAGAGACTCATGGTGTTATTACAGGGGGTAGGGCAGAGACCTTTTGGCTGTTACATTACTCTGCGTCCCCCATTCTTTCATTCAAAAATTATTTGATGAACATGTACCATGCACTTGGTCTTCAAGGAGCTTCCAGTCTAGTTGTTAAATCATGGAACTAAGAACAGACATAATTCCTACGTTCATGTAGCTTACAGTCTAGTGCTTGGAGGTAAGTTATTACTGTATGATAAAATACACTGCAATAAGTACTAATATTGGGTAGGTAGATGGTACAATAAGAGTTCACAGGAGTAGCTCCTAATTTACTTTTGCATTTAGGGAAGATATCCTAGAAGAAGTGAAATCTAGTCTGAGACATAAACAGGAGGAGTTTGCCTGGCAAAGTGGCTGGGAAAGATTATTCTAAGCAGAAGCCATAACACATAGATAGGCTAGAGAAGAGAAAGCATGGTATCTTTAGAAAAAACCACAAATAGATCAGTACGTATGGAATTTAGAATAGGGTGGAGTGAGATGAGGCCTGAGAAGTATGGCACATTATCATGGGTCTTGAAGTCTACAGCAACATGGAATCAAGCAAGTGATGCCATCAGATATGCTACATTGGCTGCAGTGGAGGGAATGACTAAGAAGTGGAAGATCTGGAGAAAAGAAAACAACGTAGAGCTGTGCTGTCTGATACACCAGCAGCCACGTGCGGCTGTTGAGCTCTTAGGATGTGGCCAGTGCACCTAAGATGGCTAAAGGGGCCAAAGACACACTGGGCTTCAAAGACCTAGTGCAGAAACAACAATGTAAAATATATCAGTAATTTTACATATTTCAAGAATTTCATAGTAGTATATGTTGAAATGATAATATTTGGGATTGATTGGGCTAAATAAATTATGAAAACTAATTTCACCTGTTCTGTCTTAAGTTTTTTTTAATATGGCTATTAGAAATTTTAAAATTACATGTGACTTGGGTTTGTGGCTTGCATTATATTTCTATTGAATGGTGCTGAATGAAAAGATGACTTGAGCAACCTATGTAAGGTGATGAAGGCTTAAACTGAGTTAGATGCAATTTAAATGAAGTAGGCTTACTTAAGAAATATACAGAATTAGGATAATTAGGTCATGTTGGTGGTTGGATGAGAAAGAAAAAATGAGTGGTGAAAGTTAAAGATGGCTCCCGGGTATCTGGCTTGGATAGCTGAGTGGATACTAGTGGTCTTCTGTGAGATAGGAAATGAGCAAAAGCAGCAGGTTTAAGAAGAAAATATTGAGTGCAATTTTGGATGTCTGAATTTGAGGGCCTCAATATCCAGTTGGAAAAGTTGGGTAGGCAGATGTATACACGGACGTGGGCTCAGGAGACAGAGCTGGGGGATATACATATTTGAGCATCACCAGACCACAAGTCATATTTAAAGCTTTGGGCACAACTGCAAGTGCCCAGAGAGAGAAAGAGAGGAGAAGCAACCTGTAGCAAATACAGACTTCCTAGGCTACTATGCGAATACTAACATACACTCTAAGGTAGTATTCCCCAAATTATATTTTATAGAATACTAGTCATACACAATATTCCTAAGAAAAAAAAAGTTCTGTGGCAAAATGTTGGGGGAAATATTGCCCACTAGAGATTGTAATACATACGAACACATTCACATGTTAAAGGCTCTGAGAACACTGAGAGTGAGGAAACCTCTTATTTTCATCAAATAACCAAATAAGTATATTTGGCTACAGGCACCTTCCTTCTCCCCCAGTAATAGTTATTAAGATCCTAAGAAACACACTCAAGGAACACATTTTGAGAAGTGTTTTTTCTCTGGTAATTTAATCCTTTAATAGGATAAAAGGTCAAATAGAGTTATAGCAGATGCATGGCTTCTAGGGTAGATTTATAAAGAAATTACTTTGTCATTTCTGTCAAATAGATATATTTTCTATATCTAGGTTCCTCTATGTAAGCTTATGCATATTTTGGGACATTTTAATGTTTTTAGAATTTGCAGTGCTCAAATTAAAATAAATTTTCCATCAGTAGCTTACTCTCAAATCTAAAGAACTGTTGAAAATTCATAACAAAGAAAAATTCTTGTTTAAGTTTGAATATGGGATTTCTGATAGTTTAATAAAGGTTATGAAAATAAAGTTTGAAAGACAAAAATATTTTTTCAGGGTATCCATTAAAATTGGGAAGAGGCACAACATTGGTGTTTTTTTCTTATAAACTGCTTATTTAGTTGAGAAATGTTCAAGCTACTCTAATTCCCAATACTTATGGTACTTTCAGTATGTTGATTCAGAAAATGAGTTGGGTAATAACACACCTTATAAGAGGCAGTAGATGGTATAATAATTTCCCTTGCTTAGCAACTAACATGTTATCCACTATAAGCACTATCTAGATTCCCATGCTAATGCGCAGTATCAGAGCACTTAACAATAGGGAGCCCCGGCACCTGTAGTCGAGGGTCTATGGCTCAGGTGTTACATGAAAAACAGCAGGCCATATCTAAACAAAGGAGTTCAGATTTAAATTTTAAATTCTTTGGATTTAAGGTTGAAATGCCATACTTTTTAAAACCTGAATTATGATCGGATGTTAATTAGGCTTGCAGTGCTCATTTTGCAATACATACAAATATAGAATCATTACATTGTACACCTGAGATGGATAGGATGCTGTATGTCATTTACAACTCAGCTTAAAAAACCCTGACTCTTGCCATCACTTTGTATTTATGGAGTATATTATGCAGAGGATGTTGAGTAAACTGGACCTCACTTTTCCCCAAGAAATTCCTACATGATAGATGAGTTAGGGGAGGAAGGAAAAGCTATGGATATAAAATATCTGGTTCTTGGACTCACTAGCTGATTGATCTTGAGTAAACACTTAACCTCATCAAGTCTCTATTTCCACATGAGTGACTTCTTAATAATATCAGTCCTTCCCACCTCACAGAGTTGTTATGAAGACTGAAACAAAACAGATTTCACTAGAACATAAGCTCCATGAAGGCACACATTTTTGGTTTTTTGGCTTAATACCTACAAGTGTATCTGGCACGTAGCAATCGTTCAGTGACTTCTATGAAAATATTTTGAATATTAAAGAGATATAATGTATTATATGTAAGGTATCATTATTATTCACTAAGCTACAAAAGGCAGAAAAGGAAAAAGGAGGGTAAGTGACCAGCTTAAGATATTCCTTAAATCAGAATAGAGGTAAGGCTGGATTTTGAGATCTAGACATTTTATTTGCTCATTCAACAATTTCTCTAGAGTACACACTATATGCCAAGCACGGTGCTAGGTACTAGATATACAGTGGTAGAAATATGTAAGTACATAAGAGTCAGATATAGGACATAGCTGTACATTAAACAAATGAACATACAAACAAATTTTATTAAGTGCTATAAAGGAAGAACAGCATCTGATGAGAGGAAAACAGGTAGTGAGGGCATTCTAATTTACACCTTGGCTACATATTTAACTAAAATTTATCAACAAAAACAGTTCACTCTTTTGATATGACATGTATTTTTAGAGAACGTTCATTCATTTTTATACATACCACTATTTCTAGCTATCACCCAATCAGGAGAAACTTATCAATATTATCTAGAATTAACTCAGATCTATTAAAATAAAAATTTGGAAAGACAATGACAGCATTATTCACTCATCCCTCCATTTTAGCTCTCACAACTAGAAGCTCAGTAATGTTTGTTAACCTTGCTATTAAAGCTTGGCTATAGGAGTCAAAATTTGCTTTCAAAATTACATACTATCATTAAACCAAACTCACACTGCGCCTTACTTTTCAGTAGGCACTCAAAGGATTTTGTTGTGTTGAATTTTACTCTTGTAGAATATTGAGAGTTTTCATTGGTGTACCCAAACATTAGTTTCCCATGGGAACACACACTTGTTAAATGATTAGCTTTGTCATTCAAAAGCATTTTTTTCCCCAAAACTAAAGACGTAATGAAGGCTCTGGCTTATTATTCCTTTGAATTCTCAATGAAGCCATTGAGATGACATGACAAGCTCACTGGCTGACATGACAAGTTCACTGGCTTTTACTAGTTAATTTAGGTTTGTAATCTATGTAACGTTACTGTCTAACTCACAGGCAGTGCTGGGAGAACAGCAACAGTTGAAATCAACCCTTTCTTTCTAAATGAACATAAAGAAGGGGACATTGTGTTTTGGATTAAAGAGCAATTGTTGGTAAACACGTTCTCTTAGCCTGACGTGGCTGACAGCCGGGATTTTAAGATGAGGTATTGCCGATTATCAGTAGCTTTTTGAAACTTTTAATAATAGTAAAAAAGCAGGAGCATTCCACTAAACAATTTAAGAGGAAAAAATAATGAAGCCTTTATGAAAAAATTGATTTTTATGACAAGACTAGTGGAAGTAGAAAATGGATTTAAATACCCACTAGAAAAAGTGTGATAGATTTTTTAAAATCTCTTTTAAGGGGTAAGTTTTCAAAATCTTTCTGTTCAATACAATAATTTGTTACCCTGGGAAACTATAATTTACAGTCTTAAAAAACTTTTATCCAGATTTATTTTCTTTCAAATCAACTCTTTTGAGGTATAATTTATATAAAATGAAATGCACCCATTTTTAGCATATAGCCATTTCTTCTATCATGTGGCATAAGTATTCCTACAACTCATAGTGTCATACAAATTCCTACAATTAAAAAAAAAGGGCACAGGGGGAAAACAGGGGTAGGAGAACAACAGTCAAAGACTATGTCATTGATACCCTAAAACAAACAAGAAACAAATAAAAAAGGTAGCATACTTGAATAACTTTAAACCACCTAGAACTAACAGACATTTATAAAACCCTTTCCCCAAAATTGGTGGAATATACATTCTTCTCAAGTGCATGTAGGCCATTCTCTAGAATAGATTATATCTATCCCAGGCCATAAAACAAAACTCAATACATTTGAAAGGATTGAAATCATGTGAAGGGTGTCCTCCAACTACCAGAATGAGTGAAATTATAATAAAAAGTAAATCTGGAAAATTAACAAAGATGTAAAAATTAAATAACACCCTACTAAATAACCAATGAGTCAAAGAAGAAATCACAAGGGAAATTGGAAAATACTTTGAGATGAATGAAAATGAAAACACAATGTATCAAAACTTATGGGATTCAACTAAAGCAGAGCTTAAAATAAGTATTTTTAGTTTTAAATGCCTACATTAAAAAAGTGATCAAATCAATACCCTAAGCTTCTACCTGAAGACACTAAAAAAAAAAAAAAAGGAGTAAATTATTATAAATTATTAAATCTAAAGCAAGGGGAAGGATGGGCATAACAGGATAGGGAGTTAATAAATCAATTAAGAAATAGAAAAACAATAGAGACAACTAATAAAACCCAAACTTAATTCCTTGAGATCAATAAATTTGACAAACTTTAGATTATCCAAGAAAAGATTCGAATTACTAAAATCAGAGATGAAAAAGAACTTATTACCATCAACCATACAGAAAAGTATAGTAAGAACAGATTAGTGGTCGCTGAGGTGGCAGTGGGGAGTGGACTAAATGGGTGAAGGTGGTCAAAAGGTAAAAACTTTGTTATAAAATGAGTAAGTCCTGGGGATGTGATGTACAGCAGGGTGACTATAGTTAACAACACCGTATTGAAAGTTGCTAAAAGAGATCTTAAAAATTCTCTTCATAAGGAAAACTATGTGTGATGTTGGATATTAACAAAACTTATTGTGGTGATCATTTCAGAATACACATATATATTAAATCATTATGCTGTGCACCTAAAACCAATGTAATGTTATATGTCAGTTATATCTCATTTTTCAAAAGTCTTCCTCCTCCACATACACACAAAATACCACCAGCCAGTTCTTTGCAGAAATTGACAATATGATCCTACAATTTGTAATGAAAATTTAAAGGACCCAAAATAGCCAAAACAATCTTAAGAAAGAAGAACAAATTTGTAGGATTCACGTTTTCTGATTTCAAAACTTATTACTAAGCTACAGTAATCAAGACAGAGTGGTACTGGCAAAAGAATATACACATAAATCAATGAAAGAGAATTAGTCCAGAAATAAACCTTCACACTTATAGTCCCTTGATTTTCAGCAAGGGTGCCAAGATAATTCAATGAGGGGAACAATGGTCTTTTCAATGAATGACACTGGACCAATAAAATATTCATATAAAAGGAAATGAAGTTGAGCCCTCTACTTCACATCATATAAATAATAAACTAAAAATGGATCAAAAATCTAAACATAAGAGCTGCAACTATCTTAGAGGAAAACACAAGCATTAATTTTCATAGCCTTGGAATAAGCAAGTGTTTCTTAGATATGGTAGCAAACATATAAACAAAAGAAAAAAACAGTTAAGTCAGACATCATCAAAAGTAAAAACTTTTGTGCTTCAAAGGACACCATGAAGAAAATGAAAAGCCAGCCCACAGAATGGGAGAAAAAAAATTCAAACCACATATTGATAAGGAACATTTATCTACAATATATGAAGACAAATAACCCAATTAAAAATGAGCAAAGAATTTGAATACACATGTCTTCAAAGAACATAATGTCTAATATGCACATCTTTAGCCATCAAGAAAATGCAAATCAAAACCACAATGAGCCCCAGCTGGTATAGCTCAGTGGACTGAGCGTCAGCCTGTGAACCAAAGTGTCATGAATTCAATCCCCCAGTGAGGGCACATGCCTGGGTTGCGGGCCAGGTCCCCAGTATGGGGCACATGAAAGGCAGGCATACATTGATATTTTTCTCCCTCTCTTTCTCCCTCCCTTCCCCTCTGTCTAAAAATAAAATAAATAAAGTCTTAAAAAAAAACCCACAATGAGATACTAATTCATACCTACTAGGATGGCTATAGTAAAACAACAACAACAACAAAACAGATAATAACAAGTGTTGACAAGGATGAGGAGAAATTAGAAACCTCACACACTGCTGGTGGGAATAGAGTATGATGCAACCACTTACGTAAAAAGCCTGATATGTCCTTCAAATATTAAATATAGAGTTATCATTTGGATCAGCAATTCCACTGCCAGGTATATACCCAGGAGAAATGAAGGCATATACCCACACCCCAAAAAACTTATAAATAAATGTCCATAGCACCATTGTTCATAACGGTCAAACAATGGAAACAATCCAAATATCCATCAATTGATGAATGGATAAACAAAATGTAATGTAACCATATAATAGAATATTGCTCAACAATAAAAATAAAAGAGGTACTGACACATGCTACTGCATGGATGAACCTTAAAAACAATATGCTAAGTGAAAGAATCTAGTCACAAGAGACCACATATTATATTATTCTTGTTATATAAAATATACAATAAGCCAAGTTATAGAAATAAAAAGTAGTAAAGTAGTTGTCTAAGACTGCAGCAGGGTATGGTGGGGAAGTAAAGATTGACTTAATAGATTTCTTTGTGGGGTCATAAATGTGTTCTCAAATTTATTATGGTAATGTTCGCACAACCCTGAATACACTGAAAAAAATTGAGTGTACATTTTAAGTGGTTGAATTGTATGGTATGTGAATTATATCTTAATAAAGCTGCTATAAAAATTTCAATTAAAAATAAAATGCACAAACGACAAAGAAAACTCACTGAATCTAAAGCTGCTTTTAAAAAAAGATCAGTAAGATAATAAACTTTTAGCTTTGAAGAGTCAAGAAAAAACACAGAGATACAAATTACCAATGTAGAAATGACAGAGGCATAACCATAGATACCACAGACATTAAAAGGATAAAAATAATTTTTAAACATATTTATTGCAATAAATTTGACAACTTAGAAAATACAGACCAATTCCTTGATAGCCAATTTTTACAAAACCAAAACTGGAACAAAAGAAAAATATTTTTCTAAAAATATCCGACTAGCCCAATATCAATTTTTAATTTAATCTTTATTGTATTTTTTTCATTACCATTTAGTCCCCTATACCCTCCTCCCCAGCAATCACCACACTGTTCTCCATGAATAAGGACCCTGTATCATTTGAGTAAATGAATTAGTGACTTAAAATACTCTCACAAAAAAATACCCTAGTTCCAGATGGATTCACTGGTAAATTTAACATCTGAGAATAATGTAATAGTTATCTTACAGAAAGTTTCAGAAAATAGAGGGAGTATTTCCCGACTCATTTTGAGTCCAGCATTACTCTGATACCAAAAGTAAAAGCTATTACAAGAAAATTAAAAATCAATCTTTCCTGGACCCATTTAGAAAAGGTCCTAATAAAAAATTATCAAATCTAAATTGGCAACATATAAAAATGAAAACGCATCATGGTCAACTGGGATTTATCCCAGGAACAGGCTAGTCTAACATTTGAAAAACAATCACTGTAACTCACCATGTTAACAAACTTCAAAAGAAAATCCATATGGTTCTCCAAATAGATGCAGGAAAAGCACTTGATAAAATTTAACACATATTAATGAAAGACGACAAACAAAAAACCTCTCAGCAAATTAGAAATAGAGACTTTCTCAATCTAGAAGACTCAATATTGTTATGGTACCCGCTCTCTCTAGATTAAAATATATCATAGGGAATACAGTCAATATATCATGATAACCAAGTATGGTGCCAGGTGGGTATGGGAAATATCAAGGTAACACTGTGTAAACTATATGGTTTTATAACCACTATGCTGTACACCAGGACTAATACAAAATACTACTGAAAGCAAACTAATTGAAAAATTAAAAATTAAAATAAATAAAATATAGACTCACTAAAATCTCATTAGCCCTATTCACAAAAATTGACAAGCCAATTCAAAAATTTATATTGGAATACAAATGACCTAATACAGTCAGAACAATTTTTTTAAAAAGGATAAAGCTAAAGTGTTTACAGTACCTGATTTCAAGACTTACCATAAATTAAAATTGTTAGGCTAATTTGGTATTACTATAAGGATAGATGAATAGATAAGTGGAACAAAACAGAGAGTTCAAAAATAGATTCACACATATATGGTTAATTAGTGTTTGACCAAGGTGCCAAAGATGGGAGTATAGACAGTCTTTCCAATCACTGATGCTGAGACAATCTGGTATCTATATAGGAAAAATACACTTTCATCATTACACCATGCAAAAAATGTAATTAAAATGAGTCATAAACCTAAAAGTAAATATTAAAACTTATAAACCTTATAGAAGAAATGTAACACAAGAAAATATAGAAGAAAAATTTGCAACCTTGGGAAGGGAAAAGATATCTTAGGGCACAGAAAGCACTAACTATACAAAAAATATCAGTATAATGGAATTTACAAAAATTTAAAAATCTGCTCTTTGAAAAACACAACTAAGAAAATGAAAAGTCAATCCACAACCGAAAGAAAATATTTGTAACACGTATATTTGACAAAGAGCTTGAGATCAGATTATACACCCTTATGACTTAATAATAAAAAGGGAAACAACCCAATATTTTTAAAGGGCAAAGATTTGAATAGACGCTTTGTTCTAATTACCAAGAGAGATACAGGAGTGGCTAATTAGCACATGAAAAGAAGCTCAGCATCATTAGTCACCAGAGAAATGCAAATTAAAACACAATGAGATACCACTGCACACCCACTAGAATAGCTAAAATTCAGCATTAACAATCCAACTGTTCCTGAGGATGTGAAGCAATTTTAACCTTCAAATAAGGCTGTGAGAGTATAAAATGGTATGACTACTTTGGAGTCCTATTATGTTTTTTCTTATGAAAGTTGTCACTGAACCATATGTCCTCGCAGTTCCATTATTTATCCAACGGAACTGAAAGCAACTGTCCACCAAAAATAAGCTTGCATATAAATAGAAGTTTTATTTGTAATAGCCTCACAAACTGGAAACCATCAATAGGTGAAGAGCTATACATATGGTGTATCTATACAATGAAGAGTATTTCATCAATAAAAAAGAATGACCTATTGATACATGCAGCAACATGGCTGAATTTCAAATACATTATTCCAAGCAAAAGAAGTTAGGCATAAAACACATGCATCACAGTGTATGATCCACTTATATGACATTTTACAGCAAGCAAAACTATACTGACTGGATGAAAATCTATTGTTGCTTGGGGCTGAAGGCAGAAATTAGTACCAAATGCACAAGTAACTCTTTGGAATGATGGAAATGTTTCTAGTTTGATTTTCATCATGGTCACATGGGTATAAATTTTTGTCAGATTCAGTGAACTACACAGTCAGTTCTACTACAATGCTTGTGTTGGAAAATGCAAATTTATTCTAAAACAATAGCAAAAATTTTCATATAACTTGACTTTTGATTTTGTGTGACTTCATCCACTCAAAACACTAGATGAACAAAGAAAACTGCACCCAGCTGAAGTGAGCGATGTATATATACCCTGCTAACCTTTGTGCTATTTTCATATATCTTACTTCAAACTGTTATAAACCCCACTATAGTTATTACATTTGCTTCTAAAACATAATTTTAATAGAAATGATATGAGGAAAACATCTTCCGTATTTGCCACATATTTCTATCATTTCTCATTCATATTTACAGAATTGATTTTGTATCTGGTATCATTTTTCTTTCTCTAGAAGAACTTCTTTCAACATTCCCTGTAATTCAGCTTTGTTGGGAATAAATTTTCTGTGCTTGTGTAAGTCTTTATGATGCTCTCATTATTGAGGGGTGTTTTCACTGAGAATCCCAAGTTAACTTAATCATTCCATTCCTTTTGGCTTGTATGATTTCTGACAAGAAATCAGTTACAAGCCTTGTCTTGGTACCCCGATCTTTCTTTATTCTGCTTTTAAAAGTTTCATTTTATCACTGGCTCTCAGCAATTTCGATATGATAGGCCTGTCAATAAGGGACTGGTAACATATCTGCTAATATACACCATGGAGTATTATAAAGCATCTTTAACTAAGAGGTGTGGGGATGACAGGATGGGGCGCAGGGTGGCGGGGATAAAGCAGGGGAAAATGGGACCACTGTAATAGCATGCTCAATAAAAATACCAAAAAAAATAAATGCAGTAGTCATGAAATAATGCTCTAGATAATGTTGAGTAAAAAAATTAAATTGCAAAACAATGCATATGGTGTAATACTGTTTTTAAATATGAAAAACCTCCATATGCCATCTGGCAATAAGCTGCATAGATAGAGAAACATAATTTATCTAAGTAGAGGAGACCCACATAAAGCCACAAGGGAGGCTGGGTGGAGAAATCATGCAAAATTGGCTCTGATTGATCTTTCACCATGGGAATGTGTTCATATGTTTATGTTTAATAAAGTAAAATTGACATTTCCCCCCTCCAAAAAATAGGCAACGTTTCTTTTCAAAGAACATTTGCTATGTAAAAATACTTTTAGACTAACAATGTAAATACTTTGAGTTCAAAGAAATATAGTTATTGATTTCGTAGACATCCTAGGAGACACTGAATAAATATTCACAGAATGAGTGGGCCTTAGAAATTTGTCAGGCCCCCTACCATTGTTACTAATTCTTCCTAAATATTTATCAGAGGTAGTAACCTTGTGCATTCATTGGTTTTGCTGGCCTAGCACACAGTAGCCCCTCCTTTTGGTAAAGGCCCTTCAGTATTCCCCCGGGGAATTCCCACCTACCGCGTGTACTTTCGGTGAGATTATCAATTCTGCCTTCCCCTTGACCAAGGAGTGGGTACATACACTGAACTAGGCCAAGCAGACTCTCTCCTTAGAATCTCGAGAGGAGTGACACAAGGTCAGAAAGCAGAGCTGATTCGCCTTGACAGCAGCTCTCTGGGGACACTGTCCATTGGTTCCTGCTATTTGGATTTTTTGAGCTGAGCTGCTTCCTATTCTGTGAATCACCCCATATCCATACAATCGTTCCTTCTCCGGTTTAACCCATCAGTCATTTCTGTCGGCTGCGACTGAAGAGCTCTAACTGACAGAGCTGCACGTAAACACACGCACTAAAAAGGCTACTACTACTTTACAAGAGCGTCCACAGCCTTTTGTTTAACTTTGCACCAGAATTTGCTTCTCTGCTGTCTATGTTAGTCCCAGCTGTACTTCTGGAGCTTCATAGTATAAATGTACTCTATTTTCCAAATGTCACATATTTAAAAACTACTATTATTTATACCTAGATACTTTCCCAGCAAAACAATCCATGTTCTCAATTAAAACATATAGGACCACCACACACCCACCAGAATGCCTATAATATAAAGCACAGACAATTCCAAGTGATGACAAGGATGTGGAGAAACTGGAAATCTTATGCACTGCTGGAGAGAATGTAAAACAATGCAGCCACTTTTGCAAGCAGTTTACATAATTTACATATTTATATATTTTGCTTAATATGTATTTTTATTGTATTTTTCATCACCATTTAGTCCCCTAATAACCCCCCGCCTCCCAATCATCACACTGATGAGTCCTTTCTTGTATGAGTCCATGTCGATGAGTTCTTTTTCCTTTTTGCTCAATCTCTCCCCTCCAAACCTCCCCCACCTTAGCTGGGTTTTAAAACGAACTACAAAGAATCACCTACTGTAATGTCGCCCTAGGCAATAACACCCATGAAATCATGGTCTTTATGTCTTAAGTTTTCCTATACACACTACAGACATACTTAACAATTTAAAATGTGGTTTCTTGTGCCACGAGTGGTATATATATTGTCCTTCAGGAAATACTAGGTTATACTATTTAACTTAAAAGTTTAAATTAACTTGCATTAATTTTCAAAGCAGTGACTCAGAAAACAGTACTATAAAGTTTTATGTAGCACATATTAAAATACATAAAGTATTAGGCCTTTCATTTAGGAAATACTTGGAAAGGATTTTAGTTGACTTTTTTCAATTGAATGTGACTAAAGAGCTGCAGACGTGGGGAACCTGCAGAGCCAAGATGTCTTCTTTCCTACTCTGCACCCGACTTGACCATAGCCCTGTGTTTTGGGGAAAAAGAAGACCTCTATAGAGAGGGAAGAAAAAAAGGGAAGTATAAAAAAATACCATTTAAGGAATTGTGAGTCAGTTTTTTTTTTATCCTCAACTGAAGACATTTTTTTCATTGCTTTTAGAGACAGAGGAAGGCAGGGTAAGAGGAATGTGGGGGGAAAGGGAGATACGTTGATTGGTTGCTTTCTTGTATATGCCCTGACCAGGGATGGAACTCTCCACCTGGGTATGTGCTCTGACAGGGAAAATGAACCCATTACCCTTCGGTCAATAGGACGATGCTCCAAGAGGGTCACAGTGACCAGGGCAGGTCAGTTTTCTTTGAATTCTTCATTGTGTTCTTTCTTTCTCTACTTGCCAAGTTATTTAATGTGCTTCTATTTTTAATTTTATTTTTAAAACATTTTTATTTTAAAGATTTTATTTATTCTTTTTATCTTTAGACAGAGGGGAAGGGTGAAAGAGAGGAACATCAACGTGTGGTTGCCTCTCACACACGACCAACTGGGTACCTGGCCCGCAACCCAGACATGTGCCCTAGCTTGGAATCGAACCAGTGACCCCTTTGTTCACAGGCCGGTGCTCAATCCCTTGAGCCACACCAGCCAGGGCTAATGTGCTTCTATTAAAAAAAAAAAAAAAATCAGTAGAACTTTCATTCTTTTGGATACTTTTAGATGAAAATTTATTATTTTAACCTACTGTAATCATAAATTTCTAATAATTTTATTTCCAATTTTATATTTTGATTCAAAAAATTAAAATACCAATTTCTTCTTTTAAATACTGAATTTCATATAACATTTTGTGGCCAATAGCATTGCTATGTTGTCTAAGTTCTCAAAACACTAAAAATATTTTTGTTTTTTCCATTATTATATAAAAAGTACAATTCAAAAAAACTAAAGACCCTCAATGGTCAGAGCAGAATACAAAAACAATTGGTTCTGAAAAATGGATCTAAAATTTTCTTGTCATTATAGCTTGATTATTCTCAAAACTCTATTGGTTAAGTGAAATGATATATGGGATTTCCCTGTAATTACTCTATCAGGTGTGAGGACAACCTGGGGCTCGTGGGTAGACGCAAGGAATAGATATAACTAGAAAAATAGAATAATTTTGATAATTGCTAAAGCTGGGTGGTGACTAAATAGGTGTTATTTTATTTTTAAAATTTTCTGTGTATTTGAAAGATTCCATAAAGCAGAAACAGATAAAACGATCCTTAATATGCATTACTGCAGTGCCACCTAAAGCAAGCTCTGTAACATGCCCGAAATAGAACAAAATAAGCAAAATAGATTCATTCTAAAATAAAGCACCAGTGGTCTATAAGTATATTCATTATTTTATAGTCAGATTAAAAAAGCAATCATTTACCAACGTCAACTATTTAAATTTTATGAAAGGTTTTTATTGCCACCTACTGGACACTGTGATTAACTACTTGCTATATTAAAAAAAAAAAAGTCATTATTGAATAAGTTCTCCTATCCTACCCCTAGCCTTTTGTCTTTAACTCACTAGAAATGCAAATTTTATAGATTTACCCCAGATTGCTGAGTGGAGCCCAGCAATTTGTGCTTGTGAACCTTCCAAGTGATTTGGGTACGAGTTAAAGTTTGAGAATCACTAGTATTTACTATAAAATTTGGAAGTTTATACTCTTCTTAAATATAAGATTTAATTTACTGATCTCTAAGGAAATGTAATAGCATAGCAATACAAAAGAGAAAGAGTAATCTAGGACAATTCTATTTTCCCAGAAGCATATCATTATAAACACACAACATTAGTTCTAGTTAGCCAGTAGGAAAAATGCTCTAATGGAAGGGTAGGGAATTATTTATTCATAGGTCAGTTAATAAGATTCTGGAATGTTCTTGCCCAGAGCAAGTTTTCCAACCACATTTCCTTGTTCTGGTTTGGATCAAAAGGCACTTTTCTAAGACATAAGACCTTTAGCCATATCATACCTTTTAACCCAGGAATGTCACTTCTAGAAATATAGAGCAAAATAAATTATGCCCAAAGATTTTCTCTAAAGCATTAATAAAATAAAGGGGGAGGGGGACCCCAGCAACTTAAATGCCCTCAAATTGGGAAATGATTCCACAAATTAAAGAATCAACAGGATGGACTATTCAATATGAAATTTTAGATAGCATGGGGAAATGCTTACTTCATAATGTATGTGCGTGTTTCCCGTTTCTGTCCATTGAAAAAGACAATGGAAAACATCTAAATATTAATGCAGGTTATCTATGAGTAGTAGGATTATGAGTGATTTTTAAAATATTAGTGGTTCTAAAACTGTCAATAACAAGAGCATACTTACTCTATTAACCTGAAGACAATCTACAACGGAGCTTCTACTCTGTGAATTAGAATATTCAAATAATAATCAGTAAGCTTTTGAAAGATGGGAATCATGGGAAACAAGTAGATCTTTTTTCTCTCCATTCTGCACTACTCTTTTCTCACTCATCCCACTCTTTCCAACACTTTTATTTCTACTTTCTTTCCATCAGTTATGTCACAACCCCATAATCAGAGATACTAAGAAACTAAAGTATAATTATTGAATATTTTAAAATTTTAAGTGTTCAGTTAAACAGTTTAATTTATTTAGAATATACAAAAAGGAAGTAAAATAGCCTAAAAGTCAAGAGAACAGGCTTCAAAATCAGGCAGATCTCGCTTTGAACTTAAGCTGGCCACTTACAGGACCTCATACAGGTTTAAATTTCCTTAACTGTGAAACGGGAGCAACACCCTCCTCCCTGAACTGCTCTGAGGGCGAAATGAGAGGGTGCCTGTAAAGCATGAGACAGTGGCAGGCCCTCATTGGAGGTAACTGTGATTGTTGTTCTGTAGTTAATGCAGTCAGTTGTTTTTGGTAAAAGCCTTTAAATTTTAATTTCCCTGGGGGAAAAAACTTAGTGGGGTACAGTGGTTGCTCACGGTCATCGGTACATCTCAGACTACCAAACTTTCAAAAACAACATGGGAGACCTGCATGGATCTATCAAAATATTCTTTATAAACCGGATAGTATTAAAACCAACCAACAAATTTATCAGCACTATTATTTCATAAAAGGCATTTGAAAATCCCGATAAAGACTGAAAGACAGTCTCAGAGTAAGTGAAATCATTTCCCAAGAAAGGACAGTTGGCAACTGCATGCCAAAATTATCGACTTTTTTTTTCCTGTTTTGTCACACACTTAAGGACCAATACCAGTTTGCAAACTGGCACTTGATGAAAGATATTTAACTTCTTGGCCTGATTCTTCATCCATAAAGGAAGTCGTTCATCCATCTCATGGGATGTTCATTCAATAAACACTAGCCAAACTTATTACTTCCTATTAAGCAGAAGAATTCAGCATCCAACAAGGCTAAGTATATGAAAACACTGTACATATGCTTTGTATATTGTAAAACACCATAAAAATATACATTATTGTTATTATAAAAATATAAGTATTATACATTGATTCCTAAGATGAAAAAAAAGATTTCCCACCCACATTTTAATGGCTTAGTCATTTTCTATATTTGTGTTATCAAAATAACATTCAGAATTTTTTAGAATGAATATTTTCCAACATTTTCCATATTTTTTCTTTTGAAAAGTCTTAATTATGATACAGCTCATGACTCTGCCATTCTCTCTCTCAGGGGAACTGAGGGTGTTACTTTTCCCTCAGATGGTATAGTTCTCAAGGGAAAGTTATTAAGCTAGAAATCGCTGCTATAATTATCAGCATATAAAATCTGAATTCTAAAGAAGAAGATTTAATAGGATCTGAAAGGCAGGCTCAGACACAGAGAAATTTTTATTTTCTTATATTTGAAAGTGGTGTAATATTACAGTGTTAAAATACACTTTCACATGATGATCATGAAATAACAAGATGCCAAATGTAGATATTATACAGTTTTATAATTTTCTGTTGCTTCTTAATCCACTTAAAAAAAAACTTCACAATACAATAGTTTCAGGCAGCTTCTTTGTTACTTTCTTTGGTTTCTACTTCTTTAGGCAACAATGGCTCAATCTTTAGTAATAAACCTTCACTTGTTGAACTACGAAGGAAAGCCCGTACCACAAAGGGTCCTAGAAACAAAGACAAGGATCAACCTTCATTTTATTCCATAGATACCTACAAGCAAATGCATACAACAAGAAACTTTACAGAACTCATGTTCCATGTTGTGAGTACTGACATTACTAAACTATTATTTTGAAGTATAAGAAAGGAAAGATCATTTCATTTCTAGAGAAGACAAACCAGCTATACTCTAGAATATTAGAGATTTATCCTTTAAACTACACATAGTCGCAAATAATTCTTTTCTCCCTGCCAGAATATGATCAGTTCAAATTCATTTTATTGCAAAATCAACAGTGAAGGAGCAGGTGGCAATATTTACATCTGATGGAAATACTCTAATATTTATTTAAAACAGTCAACACAGATGCTATCTTTGTGTTTCCAAACATTTAATAAAATTCCTTAAATAATTAAAAAGCTTTTCCCATGAGCAATGTTAATTTAAAAAAATGTTACTTTTTTTAAAATGGCAAAAACCAGATAACTATTGTTTTTAGATTTACCATCCATTGTTCTACTCTGGCTAGAGTCTGAGAGGATGCTATACTCAAATCAAATTCTCCATGGAATATAAGAATCCATATATACACACATACCATTACTAAGTACTGTGGTCAAATCGAGGACAACAGAGTTAACAAATGAGGTACATATCACCAGTGTGTTTAACTCTCAAAGAGGGTGAAAAATAGTGTAAGACTGTGTTTTAATTAGATATTTGGTTATAAAACTCAAACTGACAGACTCCTATAACGATAAAATTCTGAGTGAATAGTCTTGAGCATAATGGACACTTGCTTGGCCTCAGACGGCTGTGAGTGAAATCTGCCTCGGGACGGAATGCGAGTGGCATCGAACGCAGTGCTGAGGGCTCTGGACTTGTGCCTAGTGGCCAAGTGGAAGGTATGGCTTCACAGCACCATTTCATAAATGATTTTGGTTTCTATTTAATGCCATTTTAAGTTTAAGGCAATTAGTTACAGTTTTCATGCAAACTTTATTATATTTAATGGTAGAAATCATGTGGGAATTTACAAAGGTTTCAGGATATAGAATATTCCCATTAATGTTCAAGAGGTCTCCTCTCTAAACAACTACACTTGTTAATAAGGCAATTAGAAATCCTTTGGAGAATTAAATTTCATTTATTTAATCTCTGGAAATATCATTGCTATTATAGTTGCATATCAACTAGATTGTTTTCTTAATGTTTTACATTTTTAAGTATCACAGGGCTATAGGGAAGTCTACTCCAGCTAACCACTTACCTAAATCCAGCGGTCTGTGCCTACAAACTTCATTGATAACAGCTTGCAGATTGGCAGCTATCTGGTCACTTGACATATTCAGCTTAAACAAAAATGGATATATAACATATGCAACGTTAATGATGTGAAAGAGAAAATAATACAAATTTTGGTAACTGTATAGTATTTATTCTAGACAGTGTTTATTCTAACAGTGTTTTTCAAATATTCAACTAATGCAAATTATCTATTGAGAGACTCTACTGTAAAAGAAAAGTCTTCTGTAACTATTCTTTTACAATGCTACGTTTACATGTTCTCACATGTCAAGGCTTAGTTATCTTTCAGTGCAGGTTACAGCAAAGTGTTCTGAAGCTGCTCCACATGAGATTCCTTGATTTCCAAGTACCATATTTTGCTGTATATAATGAGCGCTTTTTTGCCCAAATTTTTGAGGGAAAAATAAGGATACACATTTATACATGGGTAGTACTAAATCCATATCTATACGAATGTTTTTAATTCTTTTATTTATGCTTATGAGTTAAAACTGTAACTCTAGAAAGCAATAACGATATCCGTATGCAAAATATTACCCTGGAATACAATAATCAATCAGTTTTGTTTCTAAATATAAATAAATAAGTAATTGAATTCAAAAAATTAAAGCAAAAGATTTTTTTCCTGAAAGTCTGGGCCAAAAATGTGGGTGCGTACTATACACGGGAGCTCATTATACACTGCAAAATATGGTAATTTCCCCAAAACATATCCTGGTGCAAAATACACTGCATGCCTTATCCATAACCCTCAAGGAATTAGTGTTATTTTCTCTTGAAGTTATTTGTTGATTTACTTTTAAGGAAAACTAAGAGCAAGTTTAGCAATTAATGCTTTCACAAATTCAAAATAAAACTAGCTGACTACACACATTCAGACAACATATATCTCACACAGAGATATTTTCAGGATGCTATGCTAACACTCTAGCTGTGCAAATATAATTATCCTGCTATTTAGCAAGAAATACATGAAGTACATATATACAGGGAACAAGACCTATTCATAAAACTCCTTAACCCTGGGAAACTTACATTTGGAAAGTCTTTGTGTTCATCATTCAAATTCAATGCATCTTATTCTTAAATATCCCAATTAAAATCAGTTAAGTTACATCTCAATATTTATAGGATTTTGCATTTTACCAAATGAATCAATTTTTAAACATTCATATAAAACTTGTAATAGTGTAACTAGCAAAAATCACACAGTAAGAGTTAAAGTTCAAACAAGATTTCTATTTTCCAATGACTCTGAGAAATGTGCCACATAACCATAAAGAGAATTCCTCCTGAAAAAAATTATTCTCATCCTCATCAGACAACATTTACATGATACTCTCTGGGGCATGATGCAGTATCAAACCCTAAACGAGAAAGTATGGACATTATTGCACGAATTTTCACTTTATGCCAATCCTTAAATGGAACTATGGGGGGAAAAAAATCAAGCAATGCTTACTTCACCTTACTAAGTCCACAGACCTTATAGGTCTGCATTGAAGCAAGCAGTAGACTGGCAGACAAGGCACCTCACATTTGCTAAGCTTAAAAACAAAACAAAAACACCACAAGTACAACACGTATCCCTGTCTCCTTTCATTCCCTTCTTAGTTCTTCACTTTACTTCAAATTGTCCTTTTTTCCATGTCAACTGAATTAACCACCACAAATCTAATACGTTCCTTTACCCTTTGTTAAAGATCTAAACCTACCTTAAGCTTGGGATAGCAACAGATACAAAGAAAAGCAAGATGTCTGACATAACTTCTTAAATAGTTTTATACTGAATATACTGAACTTACCAGATTTTTGTAACTGCTGCATAGTTTCTGCTGACCTATATTGTCATTCTTACAATGGGCTAAATAATGACATGGTTTTAGAAATGAAAGACAATTACTTCCCCTACAACTTTCATTAGTAGGATGACTTCAATGATTTCATTAATTTTAAAATAGTTTATACTTTTATCCAAATTCACCTCTATCTTTACTGGGTACTATGTCTGTACTGAATTTAAAAATATATTTATAGCCATAATATTTCATTTTACTCTTTCTTTTAATATTGAACAAAATTATGAAAAAGTTATATATATTTTTATGGACATAACTGATTATTTAATTGACTACTGATGACAGGATAACTATGTACAAAAACAAAATGTTTGTGTGAATGAGAAATTTATTTGGGTGGATAACGATCTACAGGTAACTCATAAAAGCAACATTTACAATTTTCTCTACCTGTATCTGTGTTGTTCTGCACTTCCAATAGTGCTTTCCCATGCAATAACATTTTGTGGTCTTACAAAGGAAGTTAAGGATGGCCATTTTGAGGAGACAGTAACTGTTTGACTCTCAATAGCAGAGTACAAGACTTGGCACAGCAGGTTAAAACAAAACAAAAGGAATGGGTTGACCCTGAAGGGCAACTGAACTATGTTAAGCATCATATGTTTGTGTACATAATGTATGTACTTGAATGTATAATAGTCACAATACTATCTATCTTTAGCTAAAATGATTATCCACTGCAGGACAAAATAGTTATTTCTCATCCTGCATCATAGACATTTCAAGACTGCTACACTAAATCCTACCTTCTCTGCCTAACATAGCTTACTATGTAAGATGTAATTCCCCAAGAAGACTAAATGGAAGACTCACCAAAGATTTTAAGGGTATTGGCTCAGTGGACATAGGTGAACTCTACCTCTTTGCTTTAACTCTCAGATTTTCCTCCTTCCATGAGATTCCTACCTTTGTTTTCAATCACTTTCTACCACTGTGAGAAAAAACAGTGGTCCTTAACCACTTTTTGTCCCTTTGAGATGCAGGTGTATGCAGGGCAAATTGTAGTCATGAGCATGTCTAAGGCACTGATTCTTTTTTAAATATTTTTACTGATTTTAGAGAGTGAAACATCGATGTGAGAGAGAAATACTGACTGGTTGCCTCCCATATACACTCCAACCGGGGATCGAACCTGCAACCTTGTGGCCCTGGGTTGCCCAACCTTTTGGCGTCTCTGGGCCACACTGGAAGAAGAGTTGTTTGTGGCCACCCATTAAAAACACCAACACTAATGAAAACTGATGAGCAAAAAAACGTTTTAAGTAAATTTTTGATTTTGTGTTGGGCCATTCATAGCCATCCTGGGCTGCATGTGGCCTGTGGGCCACAGTTTGGACGCCCCGGACACTCCAACCAACTGGACCACGCCAGCCAGGGCAAGGCAGTGATTCTTACATGTTTCCAAGGTTACCAAACCTCATGCACACAGGCACACAGAAAATTTAGCACACACCTTCATGGACTAAAAAAAGGGGGAAGAGAGAAGAAAGGGTCCTGAGAAAAGTGTGTCAGTTAAACGAGATCCCTAGGCCCCGCTTTGAGAATTGCCAGTACAGAATTAAGTCTATTCAGATATTCTGGATGACTAAGGACTACACTGTGAAGAAAAAAAGGTTCAACTTATTTTTTTACATTTTACAGAGGGTAGAACCAAAAAAGAACTGCAAAGTATGTATACATGATTGTTAAACAATCGTATGACCCTCCTAAAGTGGCCAGCCTCTGTCACTGTCACTGTACTGATAGCTTCTAGGTAACTTATCTCTAAATGGAAACTGCAGAGGACTACTACTCTGAATAGGCACATGTTAGAACATCTGACCCCCAAAATCCCTTCCAAGTGCAACGTTTTAAGATTATATGAAGGTGGCCTGACATATGGTTGCTGCAGATGAACTAGTACTCTTAATCCCCATGACTTCTAACAGTCTAAACCAAGACAACATAATCTGTGTGTTTCCTATATAACATTAAGGAAAATAATGACTGATTAAGCAGCTGTTTATTAGGTCTTACTCTTAGTCAAGCTCTGCTCTAAGCACTACATACTATCATTTGTGTCTCCCAAGACATAAATAATTTCATGAATCCCTTACCGAAGTCCCCCCGACCCCTCCTTGATCTCCTTAGTGCTTTCTGGTTCCCTGGGGCTCTCCCTTTTAGCACTCTGACCAGAAAGCTGCGGCTTTATTTACCCCATTTTGCCACTTATTTTGTGCCTCTGTCCTGCAGTGGGGGCCATCCGGCAGGCAGACAGAAAAAGAGCAAAGGCACCGTGCCGCATCCTCTTGCGACCACAGATCTTCTAGTCAGAAAGGAAGGCTCTCTTACCTCAAAATTTTAAATACCTCTACCCTCCCCTGCACCCACCACTACTACTAGGAGCCATGATCTCTACTTCTCAAGCCTGACATAGAGGGCTTCTGGAACTCTCTCTGCCTGCACTGATGTCTACTTCCTGGTTTTAGGCTATGTTGAGGCCAGGCCATGTGACAACACAAGTGGGAAAATGGAAAACTCACTGCCAGTTGGGTAGTACTTCAAATTCTGGTCTTCCCTAATTCGCCTTACTCTTCGCCTGCCACTATTTAATTTTTCAGAATCTTCAAACAGCTTGCTCCATATATTCTGTCCAGATGTTATAATAGCTGCATTCATGAGAAATACAGGTTGTCATGTGCTTACACCTTCTCACCTGGAACTGAAACTTGCCAAGTTTATGTACTGTGTCTTTATATTTTAGAGTTGGCCAATTTCTTCTGTATAGGATCAGACAGTAAATATTTTAGGCTTTGAGGGTCACATATGATTTCTGCTGCATATTATTTTTCCTTTTTGATATAATTCCTTAAAAGACCATTCTAAATTCACATATGATTCAAAAAAAGCCATGGTTTGCCAACTCCTGTATTAGTATACACTACTTGTCTACAAATACATAAAGTGCATGCAAAGGCAAGTTGTGGTATGCATTATGCTTTACATTGCTTTAACAAATTATCTACCAAAATCTAAAGGCTCAAGCAGCTTTCATCATTGCTTATGATAAAACTATTTTAAAATGCTGTTTTGTTTTTATATTTAATATTAAATTCATAATATGGTCTAATCGGTGTCTTATTGCTTATTTTAAA
Organism: Mormoops blainvillei; assembly: GCA_004026545.1. Lineage (NCBI taxonomy): Eukaryota > Metazoa > Chordata > Mammalia > Chiroptera > Mormoopidae > Mormoops > Mormoops blainvillei. The sequence goes on along the minus strand of PVJD01000994.1, from coordinate 205,713 downwards.
TACTATACTAGTAAATGTTAATATTTTTTTAAAAGTAACACTAATGAAAGTCACAAGGAATTATCTTTCAAATCCATTCAATTTCTTCTCCCACCATTTGGATACTCAGAATCCTATAAAAGCCATCATACTTATCACTGGTTTTTGAAATAAAGCTAACAAAAGAAAGCTGTGTGTGCAACTACGTATTAACAAATGGACTGGCAAACAAAGGAAAACATGTCAGTTTACTTTCCTTTTACGCACTATGCCACATTTGTATTTTTCATCTGTGTTATTCCATTGATCAATGATCACTGCATTGTTGAGTTACTGCAGTGAATTAAAGGGAAAAGTTAGCTGTTCTCTCAAATAGTATGGTTTTTCTTATGCTATTATTTGTTTTTAAAAAGATTTTATTTATTTTTAGAGAGAGGGGAAGGGATGGAGAAAGCAAGGGGGAGAAACATCGATGTGAGAGAGAACACTGATGGGTTGCCTCCCATACACACCCTAACTGGGGACCAAACCCACAACCTAGGCATGTGTCCCAACCAGGAACTGAACCGGCCACCTCTTGCTTTGCAGGACAACATCCCACCAATCACACAAGTTAGGGCTCTTATGCTAATAGAAGGGGAGAGCCACACTTTCAGTTCCCCTAAATTCTGAAAAATTATTATCTGATTTTGTAACAGTATAGGTAAGAAAACTGGAAATGATAATAAGCTATTTTTGTTTCTAATATTCCTACTGGTAAGAATGCTGATAAAAATCCATCCAAAGAATATAACCAAAACACTACAAAGACTATTTATCTCAGCTAAATACGTATCTTTCATAATAAAGCATCAAGCAAAATGCTGGCACGTACTGAGTTCTGGATAAATATTAGTTTCCCCTTTCTTAGCCCCATATTATTAGAGGTCTAAGATCTACTGCTAATAGACCTCCTTTAATTTTATATGACTGACAAGTACAGAATTTGACTTTTATATTTTACCTTCCTCTCTTTATAATTCCCTTATCTGTGACACAGCTCACTGTAGTAGTGAAAATAATGCAACAAAAGAAAAGTTAATCGTCAACTGGAAGGAACGGATAGAGGAGGGAAAATGGCAGTGAGCCCCGAGCCAACGGCTGCTGCTTTTTAGCCAACTATTGTGTCTAGTTGATTTAAGCAATATTCCTTGCTTGCCATTTTTTCAACTTACAGACCTAGCTGCTTCAAAATAAGCCTTCAATTTCCACGTGCTATGCTACACACATCTTGTTATTTAGCTGAACTCCAATACGCCCGCGTTTCCTGTTCTAACATGTTAATTAAAACTAAAGACTGATTTCAATACAAGATTTATGATGTTTATTCCCTTGGTCTGTACTTGTTTATTTTTGTTACAGTATACTTCATATCTTTCGTCAGCTGCCAGGTTGACAATATTCTTGCCATGAAATAATTTAGTGTTACACAAGCAAAGCACAGTGACACATGCCTAAGAACGGACCATGTCTACAACTTGAAAAAGAAGGGGGTAAAAACACATCAAAGACACAGCCTTTACATTAAGTATATCAAAGATCCATGCATACTTGAAACCCAAACAAGAAACACTAGTTAAATCAGGTCTTGGCATAATCTGGTATAAACATAAATATGAGCTGTTCTACCCTCTGTTTTTCTCCTTTTAAGAAAATGAGCTCAGGTTTGATTTGCCAATACCATTATTATTTATAAGCCCTTAAAATCTGGATACTTATGATTTTAAAGCGGCTACAGTTGTTTTTCCTTTATGCTACGATAACTCTTCATGTCAAAGGTACCTATTACATAATGTATTTTTAAAAGATGTTCTTCAAAATTTCAATCATATTTAGTAAAGTTTTTAGAAGTCTTCCCCATTCCAAATTATTCAAGATTTTATGTGCTAATTATATGTTAATAAAAGGATAGAAATAGTAAGTTTCTAAACTAAAAGAGAACAAGTGGCACACAGACAGGGTGGGGCAAAGGTAGGTTTACAGTTGTGAGTACGTGAAACCCAGAGCTTATTCTTGTATTATTATTTATAAATATGCATATTACTTTCCACACAAACAACTGCAAACCTACGTTTGCCCCACCCTGTATTTTTAAAGTACATAGTTTCACCCTAAAAGTTGTAGCTCAATTATCTGGGCATCATCTGGCAAAGTGAAAGGTCACCACTTCAATTCCCAGTCAGTGCATACACCTGGGCTGTGGGCTCGGTCCCCGGTTGAAGGGCACAAGCAGGAGGCAACCAGTCGATGTTCTCTCACACATCAATGTTTCTCCCCCTCCCTTTCTTCCCACTACCCTTCTCTCTAAAAATAAACAAATAAAATCTTTTTTAAATTATTGGAAAATATTCAAACATTTTTAAGGAACTTGTATGTTAAAAACATTTTTTAGTATAAACAACTGACTTATTAATTCAGGCAGCATCTACCAAGCCAATTTTTTTGATTAGATACTGTACATAATCAAAATTAATTAAGCTGCATGTCACTGAAAAACTATTCTGTAGTGTTTACTTCTCACTAATTCATAATTTTCCCCTAAATTTAATTATATTTTTCATGTCTTTCCAAAATGTAGATAGACATACAAGAATGAGGTAAAAAGAAAAAAACCAGGAGAGATAAAAAATTTAAAAACTTCAAAGAGCTATTTAAAAAAAAAAAAAGAAAGAAAACAAAAGGGAACCTAAAAACGAACATCAAAAACAAACTAAATATCCATGTTCGTGGATAGGAAGAATCAGCATCACTAAAATGTCCAAACCACCAAAAGCAATCTACAGATTCAATGAAATTCCTATTAAAATACCAATGGTTTATTTCACAGGAACTGGAATAAATGATCCAAAAATTTATACAAAACCACAAAAGACCCCAAATAGCCATAGCAATCTTGAGAAGAAGGAACAAAGTTGGCAGTATCATGGTACCTGATTTTGAACTATACTATCAGGCCACAGTAATCAAAACAGTATGGTACTGGCATAAAAAACAGACATAATAGATCAATGGAACAAGAGAGAGCCCAGACACAAACCTATGCCTATATAAGTAATTAATATTTGACAAAGGATGCGAGAACATATAACAGAGTAAGAACAGTCCAGTCAATAAATAGTGTTGGGAAAATTGAACAAATACATGCAAAAAAACAAAAAACAAAAAAACTAGACTACCTTCTTACACCATACACAAGAATAATCACAAAATAGATTAAAGACTTAAATATAAGACTGGAAACCATAAAACTGTTAGAAGAAAACATAGGTAGTAAAATCTCACACATTTCCCTTAGCAGTATTTTTTCTGATATTATGTTCCTGGGCTAATGGGATGACATCAAATAAAAAATTTTTTTTGCACAGTAAAGAAAACCATCAACAAAATGAAAAAGCAACCTACTGCATGGGAGAAGATATTAATCAATGATGCATCTGATAAGGGGTTAATATCCAAAATTTATAAAGAACTCATACAACTCAACACCCCCCCAAAAAAATCTAATTAAAAAATGGGCAGAGGACATGAATAAACACTTCTCCAAAGAGGACATACAGGTAGCCAAGAGACATTTGAAAAGATGCTTAACATTACTAATCATCAGAGAAATATTAATTAAAACCACAATATCTCCTCATACCTGTCAGGATGACTATCACCAATGAATCAACGAACAAGTGCTGGTAAGGATGTGGGGTAAATGGAATACTTGTGTACTGTTGGTGGGAATGCAGATTGGTGCAATCACCATGGAAAACAGTACGGAGAGCCCTCAAAAAATTAAAAATGGAACTGCCTTATGACCCAGCAATTCCAGTTGTGGGTATTTATATGAAGAAACCCAAAACACTAATTTGAAAGAATACATACACCCCTATGTTCATTACAGTGTTATATACAATTGCTGAGATGTGGAAGCAACCAAAGTGCCCATCAATAGATGAATGGATAAAGAAGTGGTGATACACAATGGAATATTACTCGGCCACAAAAAAGAATGAAATCTTACCATCTGTGATAGCATGGATGGACCTCAGCGAAATAAGTCAGTCAGAGAAAGACAAATACATGATTTTACTTACATGTGGAATCTAATGAACAAAATAAACAAAAAACTGAAACAGACTCATAGACACAAAGACCCAACTGGCAGTTGTCAGAAGGGGGATTGGGGAATTGAGGGAAAGAGGTGATGGCATTAAGAGGTACAAATTGGTAGTTACATAACAGTCACAGGGAGCTAAAGTATAGCATAGGGAATACAGTCAATAATGTGATAATTATGTATGGTGCCAGGTGGAAACTAGACATATTATGTGAAACACTTTGTAAAGTATGTAACTGTCTAATCATTATGCTGTGCACCTGAAATCAATACAAAAATAATACTGAAAGTGAACTGTAATTGAAAAAATAAAAAATAAATTTTCAAAAACTACAAATTATAACAATTATTTTTAAATCATATCAAAAAATTCTCATCAAAGTACCAGAAATGAACAACTATTTCTTCACCTAGAGACTGAAAGAAAAAGTAAAACCACCATGAATGCTCGAGTGGGAAGGAGAACATAGTTAAGATGCTCAGAAACATTATTATTATTATTATTACTCTTGAACTAAGCCTCATCTAATCTCCTCCTGACTAGAGGGTGAGGCCTGGCTGCCAGAGTACTGGGAGCCGAGTCAAGGATGAGGGGGTATGAGGTTGGGAGCGGGGGAAGAATGGTTTTCTCCGTGTTCAGTATACATTATTCACTTAATCTCCTCATTTTGAATTTTCTCAACTCCTGATCTCCCTCAGTTTAGAGACCCTCCATTTTAATGTCTCCAGCCATCTACTGGCATGGGAAAGGGTGGTTACCCAGTGCCATGAAGTATGTAAGAATTTTCATTTTTAACTAATCCTCCCTATATGAGAAGGCTCTTGCCCACACATACCACTAATAGTCCAGAGGTGTCTGTAGCCAGATCCTGAGACTTTTTAAAGATCCTGAAACTTAGATTGTATTAATTTTTTAGCTTTCTCCATTGCTGATTTAGGATTTGGCGTCTTCTAATCAGTTACCACTGTGGTGTTCAATCTGCTATCTTTACCTGAAGCCCCAGAAAATGTATTATTTTCAACTGTTCAAGGAATACTTGAAAAAAGAATATTAATCTAACACCACAGGCCACAACGATGTCTCAAGGAATTTTTAAAACTCAGAAACTATAAAGGATGCACTCCTCAACCAAGGGCAGGCAAACTAGAATGTAACAGAATTTTAAACAAGACAAAAAGGTTCCAAATTTTAAAACACTCTCCCAAATGAGAATAAAAAGTACCACAGCAGATTATTTAGAAAATGATACCTGGCATGGTTCAGTGGTTTGAGCACCGGGCGGGAAACCGAAAGGTCGCCAGTTCCATTTCTAGTCAGGGCACAGGCCTGGGTTTCAGGGCTGATCCCTGACCAGAAGCGTGTGAGAAGCAACAGATCCCTGTATCTAACACGCGATGTTTCTCTCCCTCTCTTTCTCCTTCCCTTCCCTTCTCTCTAAAAATAAATAAAATCTTTTCTAAAAAAGAGAAGGACAAGAGAACTAAATATCAAAACATATAATTAAAGACAAATTCACAGATTTAAACTCATTATTTTTTAAAAAATGAAAATTCAGAAATCTCATATAAAACTTATAAACCTAGGAAACCAACAACCAAACATAACTCAGGGTAATAGGATAAAGAAAAAGTGGAAATCAATAAATTATAAATAGAACAAAGTAGCAATAAAAAAAAGCATATACGACAGAATAACCTATTCTTAGGCTCTGCATGCAAAACTATTTAGGGGTGAAGTGTTAATAATGTCTGCAACTTAACTTTAAGTGTTCCTGAAAATAAAAGAGTATCTATTTTCTCTAAGCAGACTACTATTACTAGTTTTTCTAAACCAATGTGACAAAATTGGTGATTCTAGGTGTGGTAAGTATATATATAGGTGTTCACTGTATGATTCTTTCAACTTTTCCATTCGTCTAAAAGTTTTTCAAAATAAAAAATGAGGAAAAATATGTAGACACTGAAGATTTTTACAAGTAACAGCTTAACTAGAGGTAAGGCTTTATGAAGCAATAAAGTGCATGAAAATGTGATATTTCCTTACTTTCTTACCAGAAATGTTATGAGTATGGTTTAATTTCTCTTGATTTTCTTTTCTAAAGTGCTATGAACCCAGGAAGTCCCCAATGTTCTAAAATAAAATGAAGATAAGACATCAAGATTCCTGATTTTATAGTTTGCAGAAAACTTTTACAGTGAAAAGTCTTTTTTAAAAGCCTCACTTGTATGTACATGCACACTTGAAAAGAATTACTTTGAAGTGAAATATTAAAATAGAAAGTTGACTGACAGCTGTAAGAGAGGAGGGAGGGGTAGGTGGGGATGATTGAAAGAAGGTAAAGGTACTAGTCAAAGAACATATATGAAGAACCCATGGACATGGACAACGGTGGGGGGATTGACTATAGAAATGGGGGATGGGATGGGTGGAGGGGTGCCAAGGGGGAAAGATCAGGACAACTCTAATAGCATAAACAATAAAAACATTAAAAAATAAAATAAAATAGGAAGTTGACTGGACTATATAGCAGGTCTGCACTAAGCTTTCTTTTGAAGACCAAATACTTGTATAAAGTATAGAAAATTCTACCAAGTCACTGTGCTGACAGCAAAGCACTTATAAAGGGGCCAAAACTACACAAAATAATCTAAAACTAAGAAGGTTTCATAGTACACTGTACCCTTTAAAAGATCCAGTGAGTATTATAATGCAAATCTGTTTTTATCCTCAAACTTTATCTATCTTTATTAATCCCAAAATATTTTTCAGTTATAATTGATTTGAAAATCAAAGTCATTTCCAATGAAAACTACATAAGTACTTCTACATATGTCAGATTTTATTTAACTACATTCACACATAATAGTAAGCTAGTTGCTGCTTGAAAACATTCATACAGAAACATGGGTCTGATTTTATAAGCTCTTTCAGGAGTATAAGTAAATAGGCCATGAGAGTCATATAATTTATCCTGGTGTTAAATACTATGATAGGTTAAATATACCAAATAAGCGCATTTCGAATTTTCCCTTTAAACTATAGTTCATGTCCTCTCATCTAGAGAAATGCTTCCTATTACATCTTAATGTACCATGTTTTACTACAATGCTACCACATCTGTTTGTTTTCGAAATATGGGAGGCAGTTAACATTAACTAAAGTGAAAGGAGAGAGAGAACATTCTAGTTTTTGACAAATGTAAAAGTATTATATGTGCTTCTTGTAAAATGGTAAAGTCAATACTAATAGAAAATTAGAAAAGACTTTAACCTTATAATAAAGGACAAGTTAAGAAAGCCAATCAACAGTGCAAATGGCTTAAAGTTACACTTACAAGTATTCTGGAAAAGTAGGATGGAGGCCAAGTATCTTAAATCATACAAGAATCTATCCATGAGAAAAAGCAAAGCTGGTTCTGAAAGCCTCAGACCTAACTTACAGTGGGCATGTGGTATGTTATAAAATATTAGCAGGCACCCTTTGAAAATTACTTCAAACTCTTTATTCTGGCAGGTTTATGTTATAATATCTGTACATTGTTTAATTTTCTTGTGAAATGACAAAATACACACCTGGCTAAGTATTCCCATAATAAACAGAGGACCAGATAATTCTGACTCATTCTGTGAAATTCCAGAAATTAAAAATTTCAATTTCAGTATTACTCCATAAGGACTGTTTGAAAAGTTTAGTATAAACCAGTCAAATTTTCATAAAATAAAGCACTGATTCATTATATATTATATTTAACAGTATTGTTTAATAATTTCTAACTCATCTTCAATTGTCAGTTTTATCTGTACATTTGAACATTCATTCATTCATCCAACAATTACTTGTTCATCACCTACTATTTGCCAAGCACTATTCTAGGAACTGAGGATACAGCAATAAACAAATGAACAAAATTTCCCACCCTTTATTTTCTTTTTCTTTTAGGTGTTTTGGCTCCTCCTCAGCTGTGGAAAAACCTTAATTGTCTCCCTAATCCATCCCCTCTTCTTTTAAATAGTTTTGGTTAGAGCACTGCCCGGATACACCAAGGTTGCGACTCTGATCCTCTGTCAGGGCAAATACAAGAATCCACCAATGAATGACTAAACAAGCAGAATAACAAACTGATGCCTGTCTGTCTCTTTCTCAAATCAATAAATAAAAATAAAAATAGCTGGGCACATGGCCAACCAGCCAGAGGCTCCATATCACAGACCTTCACCTAAGCCATGTGACTAACTCTGGACCATGGGATGAGGCAAAAATGATGAGGCCAACAGTTCCCATGCTTGAAAGAAAACTGCTTGCTCTCTACCTTTTGCCTCCTTCACATTGGCTACAGTTCCTACTTGGTATCAGCAAGATTCATCCGCACAGAATAAAAGACCCTGGGAGATAGCAGGCAGAGAGAGAGAAATGGAGAGAGAGAAAAAGAGAGATGGAGAGGGAGAGAGAGAGAGATGGAGAGAGAGAGAAACAGAGAGAGAGAGAAGGAACCTTGATCCCTGGTTAACTCTGTGGAGCAAAACAGCCCTGAGCTGCCCACCAACTCCAACTTGGGAGAAAAACAATTTTCTGTCATGATTAAGTCACTGCTATTTGGTCCCTTTAAACACCTCAACTGATTTAGCTTTACAGTAATAGTCCATGTATCATCTTACATATTATTTTAAAATATAAATAATGACCCTTAACTTACCTGGTGAATATTTTCAAACTCCTCCTAGAAACAATTCTTGACCTACTTCATTCCTTGATTACACATCAATCATTGCTTCTTTTCTGCAACTTCCTTCTATCATATATATATATAATTATTACTTTTCTATAATTTATTTCCACACGTAGTGCCCCTACCACATGTCTTTCTTAAGAAAAAGTCTTATTCTATTTTCATTACATTGCACTTGACACAGAGTCAGTACTTAATAAATATTTGTTAAACAGAACTTGCACATTACATTTCAACTTCTATGAACATGGCTCTTGTCAACTGCATTTAGTAGGCACTAGTAAACAGAGCAAGTCATAGCAGTGTAAGTCAGATGGGGTCCCCAGTAAGGGGTCCCCAGTAAAGGAGTCACAGGACCCCACACAAAAAAAGAGATAGAGAATCAGGTTAGGCCTAGGAATATTTGGGAAGGGAAGGATTGAGAATGGGGGGAGAGATGAAGATTCAAGTTAAAATCTTAAGAAGCAGAAAAGAAGATTTTATCCTAAGAAGAAAACAATGGTAATGCTTATCTCAGAATTTTTAAGCTGCTGAAAGTACACATGCACTCACACACACACACCAATAATATACCACCTAACAAACTGACCAAATGATTATGTTTCATAATATCAAATGCTACTAAGTGTGCGAAGCACGTTAACACACTACTGGATAAATTATAAATTACTGCAAACATTTTAGAGAGTAATTTGGTAGTATTTATGATAAAATGTTCAACGTATATTCTATTTCTAAAAATTTGCCTTTTGGGTATACTTAGAAAAAACTGGTAATGTATATTCATAAGAATGTCATTAAAGTATAATTTGTAATAGCATCAAACTGGACACTAAATATCCATCAACAGGAACTAATTATGGTACATGGATACAACGGACTACAACTCTATAAACCCATTGAAAAGAACATGGCAGCTCTCTATGCATCTTTGAAGACATCTGTGCTATGTAAGTGGAAAAGAAAGGTACAGAACAGTGTCTGTGGCATAAAATCCTATATATAAATGAATTTTTAAAGGGTGTTTATGTTTATGTCTTAACATTTCTGGAAGAACAAAATAAAACTATTAATAGAATCCCCACAAGAAAACAACTGCAGAGAGAAGGCTTTAGTGTTTTTTTAATATTTTTGTAAACTAAATTTAACCAAGTGCATATATTAATCTGAAAAATTTTTAATGTCAACAGAGTTATCTGGGCAGCAGAATCATGACTACTATATTATTTTCTCTATTATAAAGTCAGATAAATTATGTTAAAGTTATTTAATCACTATGTGAAATTAAACTGCTATTTAGAAAATATGTACCAGAGAGGTACACATTATGCCTCAAGTTCATTTTTTTGAGAATCTGCCTTAGTTTCATTTCTTTTTCATGGAAAGAGCCATAACATTAAAAACAACAACAACAACACAAAAACAACAACAAAAACACCAAAACCAGCTAGGGTCCAGTTGTAGAAGGGTGTTTCTTCTCTCCCATAAACCTTTTAGTTTTATGCGTTAAGATCTTTCCCTTAAATCTGATCATTTAGCAACTTACGTTTATCCCAACCAATTCATTCTTCATGCCAAGAGAAAATAAATGATAACTACATAATAGCAATATAAATGATTGAAAAATAAAATATAAATATTCCAATAATAAACTGTTCTGTCTGCATGATGTCCAACACATCACCTGAATGACATTTTCAGTAATATGTGCATTTGAACTGATAGCATCTAGACATAAACAATTTAATGAATATGTAAATTATAGGTACCAATGGTTCTAAAAGAAGAACAAAACCAATTTACCTGCAAGTACTGCCCACAAATGTTAGATACTGGCTGGCTATAACGAATTAGCACAGTTCTGATATACGAAGGCACCCTAAGTGGCTGAGTTCTCATACCCGAGATGTTAATCCTCAAGTCAGATAACTAAAAAAGATTATTCAACTAATTGTATTTATCACTTTGACACAGAAGAAAAACCAGCTTAAACTACTCAAGATCAATTTCACATTACATCAGTAGTAGAACTGGACCATGAAGCAATGTGGCAGCACAAACTCTTGGCAGAAGCATAACAAGGGACATCAAGATGACTTAACTAAAGATAATCTCTCTCGTACAAGCAATTAAAAAACACAAAATTAACACACTTTGCTCTCCCCATATCCATTTTTCTAGATTAGGGGTCAGCAAACCTTTTCCTTTAAAAGAAGCCAAATATTAAATATTTTAGGTTTGTAGGCCTTGTGTGATCTCTGTAGTAAATTCTTTACAGTTTTAAGTAGTTGTAAAAAGCAAAACAAAACAAGACCATTTTTAGCTCAGAGACTATGTTAAAAATGGGCCACCATTAGATTTGGTCCATGGGCTATAGTTTCTTGACCCTGATCTTGATACCCTCCTTGTACCAAAATAAGGAGGACCCTCCCCAAAAGAGGACTGTGATGCTGCCAGTGCCCTTTCATCTGCACATTCATCCTAAATCCAATTCTAATATCAGACAGGTGGCAAATATAATAACAACATCACTCACAAAAAATCTCAAACTTTTAAAGAAGCTATATTACTTTGCTTTGAGATTTTTTTAAAAAATCTGTTATCTCTGATAATTACAATAAATATGTCTATGGAATAGTTATACTCTATTACAAACAATAGTAAATAGATTTCTATTACTTTTTAAAAAATTTTACTGAGATATTTCTGATTCATTGCATGTTTTTAATAATTTTATTGAGGCATATTTTGCATTTCATATTATTCACCATTTTCTATTTTACAGTTCAATTATTTTTAAATAAGTTTAACAAGCTGGGCAACCATAACCATAAACCGGGTTTTTAAAAATTTTTTAATTATTGATATTTAAAGAGAGAGGAACAGAGAGGGGAGGGGAAACAGAGCGAGAGTGAGAGAGCAAGAAAGAAATATCGATCACTGTTCCCTTTATTTGTGCATTCACTGGATGACTCCTGTATGTGCCCTAAGCAGGGATCAAACTCACAACCTTGTCATATTGGGACGGTGCTCTAACCAACTGAGCTACCCAGCCAGAGCACCATCAACCAGTTTTAAAACATCTTCATTAACCCAATATGATCCCTTATGCACATTTACTATTAATGCCTGTTTTTCCCCACCCCTGCCCCAGGTAACCACTAATGTACTTTTTGTCTTTCAAAATAAATTATCTTTTCCAGATATTTCATGTAAATAGCATCATACAGTATGTGATTTGTGTGCCTGACTTCTTCCACTGAGCATAATGTTTCTGAGGTTCATCCACAATGTAACATGTATCCATAGTTTGTTCCTTTTTGTTGTTAAATAGTATTCCATGGGATCTGCTGCACATCCTTAAAGTATCAATTTATTAAAGTTTTGACATATGTACACATGAAAGAAATCATTCCCAGTCAGGATAACAAACATACCAATCATCCTCAAAATTCTTTGTACTATTTTGTAATCCCTCCTTCCCACCCTTGTTCCCAAGGCACTACTGGTCTGCTTTCTGTCACTACACATTATTTTGCACTTACCAGAATTTTATTTAAAGAGAATCATAAAGTATGTACTCTTTTGTCCAATTTCTTTCACTCAGAATAATTACTTTAAAATTCATCCATATTAAAGCATGTATCAGTAGTTTCTTTTTATCACTAAAGAATATTCTATTATAGAGATATAACAAAGTTTGTTTATACATTCATCTGTCACTGGAATGTGGAATATTTCCAATTTTTAGGTATTACAAATAAGTCTGCTATAAACATTTGTTCACAAGTCTTTGTATGGATATCTGTTTTCATCTCTCCTGAGTAAATATCTAAAAGGAGAATGGTGGGATCATACAGGAGGTGGATGTTAAACTTCTTAAACTGCCAAACTGTTTGCCAAAGAGGTGGCAGCATCATTTTACATTCTCACAGCAGTGTATGAACATCCCAGTCCCTCCACATCTTCACCAACACTTGGTATTGTCAGTCTTTTTAATTTCAGTTATTCCAATGGGTATGTAGTGACATGTCACTGTGGTTTTAATTTGTATTTCCTTAATGACTAATAATGTCCAGCATCTTCCAATGTGTCATTCCTTTGTGAGGTGCATTTCAATCTTTTGCTAATTTTTATAGAGGAGTTGTTTTATTACTGAGTTTATGATTTTAACATCTATGTTTGTGAATAATATTGGACTGCCTTTTTTTGGTCTGTCGCTGGTATCAAGGTAGTGTTAATTGTCTCAGTAAGATGGTAAATCAGGTCCCCGTTACTCCATTTCAACCCAAAGTAGAAATCCTTAATGATTATGTCATTTTATCTACTCCTTCCTAGCCTAGAAAGTATGTATCATTATTAACCTTATTTTACATGGAATACAACTGAAGCTCAGAGAGCAAGGTGGCTAACCTAGAATTAGGCTTTGAATCAGACAGTGTGAATCTAAAACCCATTATTATACTACAATATTTAAGTAGTATTCAAAAAAGTTCTCTTTAAACACACATAATAATTCTCTCTTTCATTATGAAAAAGCATTAAATCTCTAAAAGATGCAGTCAGTCTGATCTGCATCTCATGTCATAATCACTATGATATTTGTTGAAAAGAATGAATAAGATGCCATGGTTTTGTATACTGAGTCAGGATCTATATAACTACTAACTACTGAATATAATAAAAATATTACTTAAAAAAAAAAGAAAAAAATCTAGCTATAAGGAGTCTTATAAAGATATTCTACAGTCCCCAAAGTCCAACCAACACAGTAATGACAACAGCTACTACCACTTAAAAATTTTATTTAATCTTTAAAACCACATTTTGAAACAGATATTGCCACATAAATTTTATAGATGAGGAAATCTGAGGCACAACAACTCGAGGAAGCTTGTTTACAGCCTGCCATTCCCTAACTAGCACATGTGGGATTCAAACCCATGTCTCTATAGCTCCAGAATATTCTCTTATAGTTTGTATTTGGTTTTTAATTTTTTTTTTTTTTTTTTTTACATTACAGTGTTGTCTTCCCTAAGAAACAAGAAGCACTGCCAAGGGCCTTTTGGGAACAAGTCAGTTCCTACACTGAATCCCAGCAAGGCTCAATGCCAGAAGGACTGGAGCTGAGCTTTGATGATAATGGTGGCAATGAGCAGTTACCCAATCCCTGACCGGACTAAACCTGCTTCGCCCCTTTCTAAAGTTAAGTTTTCCTTCCATAAAACTAGTTGAACACCTTTTCCATATTTCTTATGATCTACAGTGGGCACAGCTCAATTAACCTGGACTACCACCTGCTGGCTGTAACGCAGAATCCCTTGTAGGAGTAGGATGGGAGGAGGAATAACAGCTATTCAAATAATTCCAGCCGTGAGGCTGGATGCAATAGGGGTAAAGTGTCTGGGCTCTGGAGGAGACTGCCAAGGTTCAACTGCTTCTGCCTCATACTATCTACAAGACCTTCAAAAAAGTATTTTACCTCTCTGGGTTTTTATGCCTTAATCTATAAAATAGGGATAATAATTTACCTCTCATAGGTGTGAAGATTAAAAGACAGAATATATTAAAAGTATTTAAAATAGTGCCTGGCAGTTAGTAAGCAATTTAAATTTTGCTATCAATTTACTATTACTCTTATAGTTATTGCACAGGAACAAAATTATATACATTAAATAGGTATTTTAGAGATCCTTAGTATAAAAAAGTTATTAGCATATATCCATGCATTTAAAAACACAATTCTATAAAAATTTGACAGATCTATATTAGTGTCCTAAAAGTAGCTTTAGAAATTGATTTCTATCATTTTCTGTACATAGGCAAACCATCTTTAAAACCCATGCAGGGATAATCAGAAGTAATTCATAAATGGGGGTGGTGGGGTTTGGGGGAGTGGTGAGGGGAAAATGGAGACAACTGTGCTTGAACAACAATAAAAAACAATTTTTTTAAAGAAGTAATTCATAAAAATAAAGCAAATTACTCAATTCCATTAAAGTAGCATTAAATACCTACTATGGGCCCAGTATTACGCAATGCTCTATAGGGCATACAAAAGATCTAGACCCTACTTTCAGTAAGCTTAAAATATTAGAGAAAAAAATAACATACAGAGAATAATCAAATAAGGCCAAGTACAAGTAAAGGTCAGTGGGTGGCACATAACTCAGAAGAAAGAAATTCTTTAGTACCATTAAAATGTAGAAGTTCAATCATAAAAAAATATTTATGAGTATAGTTAGTGCCATTCCTAATGCTAGTGACAACAACAAGTTCAAAGGACTGGTATATTACATTATAAATTATTAATGAATCACTTAAGCAAAAAAAAAAAAAAGAGGCTTATTGAATAATTTGCACTTAACTTACTGTTGCTATTTTGGTCTTGAGAAAGTTCTCCCTTTCTTCTTCTACCTTAATTTCATGTCCAGTTTTAAATAACTCAAGCATTTTGGGGATGTCGCGGCCAATGGAATCTGGTTAGAAAAATAAAAAATCCAAAGTTATCACTCCATCTAAACAAGTAGCAAAAATTACTGAATAAGAAAAGCACTCATCTCATGCTAAGATACAGTAAATATGTTGTGGCAAGATACTTCAGGGCGGCTCCATTCCCCGGTGTTCCGGCCCTTGTGTAATCCACCCCCGCTTCCGTGTGGATGGGACCTGAAACTTGCTCTGACCAACAGGATGATTATGTGTACATGACCACATTACATAAAACTACAGGAAATGCCTATTTTGGAAGAGATTCTCTTCATACTGGCTGTGAAGAAGCAAGATGCAATGTTATGAGATGCATATGAAGAGGTCACAGTGTAAGAAACTGAGTCCAGCAGCCTGCAAGGAACTGAACTCTGCCAAAGGCCACATGAAGTTGGAAGCGAATCCTTTCCCATCAAGTCTCAGATGAGACCACAGCCCTAGTCTACACCTTGACTGGAGCTTTATGAGACCTTGTGTTGTTTTGAGCCACAAAATTAGTGGTAATATTGTTGCACAGTAATAGATAACTATAAATAAATATATGCAATGATGCTGCTTATCTATGTTAGAAACATTGATAAAAAATTAAAATCTGTAAAATAATCCATTATAAAAGGTAACAGCGGAGTCTTGAAATCTTTTAATAACACTTTACCTACATTTGTGTAAAATTCACCTGATCTGCCTTACCATTAAGAAGGCAAGGAACTATGAAAAGTAGCAACATTTAGCAGTGGAAATAATTATCACAGGAATGATGCAGCTCATTACTGTACAGAAACTGGCATGAAAAGAGCTAAGAACACAAACTTCATTTACTGGATTCTAATGTCACCTTGTCCTCCATTAAAGTGAAAAAAAATGCAATTAAATACAGAAAGGAGAAATTCGGAGTAAAGGTAAAAACTAAGAATGTTCTAAGTATCACACAGGCGACTCCAAATACAAGTTAATCTTCCTAAGCTTTTGTCATTAAAATTTTAACTCAAATTCAATATGTAAAAATATATACTTTTAATATTCCACAACAGCATAAATTAACTTGAAAAATTTTTGATTTTGTACATAGAAAATGTATTCACATATTTGAAGGGTAACAAATAGAATAAGAAATGTACTACTAAAGACACATCACTCCCACGGTGTCTCCATCAATTTTTCCCATGATAAATCAATATCCAAAATTTATAAAGAACTTATACAACTGAACACCAAAAACAAAATCCAATTAAAAAGATGGGCCAAGGACCTAAATAGACACTTCTCCAAAGAGGACATACAGATGGCTAATAGAAATATAAAAGGATGCTCGACGTCACTAATCATCAGAGAAATGTACATCAAAACCACAATAAGATATCATCTCACACCTGTCAGAATGGTTATCATAAACAAATCAACAAACAATAAGTATTGGCAAGGATGTACAGCAAGGGAACCTTTGACAGTGTTGGTGGGAATGCAGACTGCTGCATCCACTGTGGAAAGCAGTATGGAGATAGCTCAAAAAATTAAAAATGGAACTACTTTATGACCCAGCAATTCCCACTTTTGAGGAATTATATTCAAAGAAACCTGAAATGCTGATTCAAAAGAACACATGCACCCCTATGTTCATTGCAGCATTATTTACAAGAGCCAAGATTTGCAAGCAGCCCAAGAGCACATCAGTAGATGAGTGGATAAAAAAGCTGTGGTTCATTTACACAATGAAACACTACTTGGTCATCAAAAAGAAGGAAATTTTATCATTTGCGACAGCATGGATGTACCTGCAGAGTGTTATGCTAAGTGAAATTAGCCAGCCAGAGAAAGACAAATACCATATGATTTCACTTACATGTGAACTCTAATGAACAAAAAAAACTAACAAACGAAATAGAAACAGACTCATACGATACAGAGAACAGACTGTCAGCTGTTAAAGGGGAGAGGGGTTGAGGGGTTGGGTAAAAAGGGTAAAGGGATTAAGCAAAAACAAAACAAAAAACTCAGACACAGACAACAGTATGGTGATCACTAGAGGAAAAGGGGAGGTAGAGGGAGGTAGAAGAGTTTGGCGATAAATGGTGTACAAAGGAGAGTAGATTTTGGGTGGTGAATACATAATCCAATATACAGATGACGTATTATAGAATTGTACATCTGAAATCTACATAATTTTATTAACTAATGTGACTCCAATAAATTCCATACAAACTTTTTAAAACTCTCATTATGTAGAAAGCACATTATACCCTCAGCATGTCTTATTACTTTTAAGGGTCATCTGAGTTGTTCAGTATGGCTCAGGAGCATTTTACCCACAAAGGGCTTTAAATTTAATTAGGAGAAAAGGGACGTGCGGGGGCAACAACTACTGAAAAATACAAAGTTATTTTAGTATCACATTCTGATGCAACTGAATACTAAACAGTATGGCCGATAGTCTAATAATAAACAGTAAGATGCTAATACAGTAGTCCCCCATTTCCACCATTTAGCTTTCAATGGTTTCAGTTACCCATGGTTAACTGTGGTCCAAAAATGTTAAATGGAAAATTCCAGATATAATTCAAAAATTTTTAACTGTGTGCTGTCCTGAGTAGCATGATGACCTCTCACGCCATCCACTATGGACGCCCTGCAGAGGACGTCCACCACCCTTTTGTCCAGCGCATCTATGCTGCGCATTAGTTAGACACTTGGTACCTGACTATTATAAGAGAGCAAGTGCGACCACATTCACATACCTTTTATTACAGTGTATTTTACTTTCGGCCTATTTGTGTTTGAATATATAGTGTGTCTCCTATAGGTAACATATAATTGGACTGCTTATCTGTCATCTTATAAGCTCTGCCTTTTGGTTGAAGTGTTTATTCCACTTCCAGTTAACCTAACCACTGATATGGCTGGATTTAGGTCTTTATTTTAATGTGTTTTCTATTTGTCTTGTCTCATTTGTTTCTCTGTTCTTCCTTTACAGCCTTTTTTTTTTTTAACAAAACGTTTATAGTATATCATTTTTATTCCTCTGTTCAGTTTGAAGATCTATCTCTTTTTTGTGTGTTTTTTACTTGCTCTAGAGATTACAATGTGCACATGTATTTATCACAACCTACTTCATCTTAATACTGACTTACTTTAAGGAAAACAGTATGTTTGTGCCAGCCTATCTCTATTCTCCCTACCTCACCTCGTGATATTATTATGCCCAAACCTGCCTCATCTCCTGTATATCTATATCTTTAAAATAGTATTCACTGGGCTACTCAAGACAGAAATTAGGGAATCTTTCTAGGTTCTTCCCTTTCCCTTATCTCCACATCTACTCAGTAACTTGTTAATTCTACCTCCTTCATATCCCACAACAACCTGTTGTCACTGCCACTGTGCAGATTTTGTCCTTATCCACATTTTACGTAGCCTAAGGCAGTGGCCTCCTCACTGGTCTCAGTTCTTAATGTTTCATGATCCTCAAATCACCACTCTGTCACTTCCACAGCTCCCACATATAGTGATTCTAATAAGCAAATCTTATATCATTCCTCTCTACGCAGTATTTTCCGATGGCTCCTATCTGCATAGAGAGTAAAATCGAGTCTCCGTGGCATGGCACACAAAGCCCTCCATGATGTGGCCCACTGTCTACCACTGTCTAACCTCACTGACCACCGCTATCTGATAACAGTTTATGAACCAAATGATAGAAAGCTACTTATAATTTACTGAATATAACGCTCACTCATACTTTTGTGCATTAGTACAGGCCATTTCCTCTCCCTGCAATGCTCTCCCCATGCATGTCAGGAAAGAAAATGCCTATTCATGCTTAAGTGCTCAACGTAGCTGGTACCTTCTTTACATAATCTGATTCTACAAAGTAGTCTCTCATTCCTCTAAGCACTTTGTACCTTTCCCACTGGTACACTTTCTGTATTTTAGTGTAGCACTTATGTTCCCATTTCTCTCACTGTTCAATTTTTATCTCCTGAAAGATGGGAACTATCTTTTCTTCTTTCAATCCACAGTACTAAGTGTCCTGCCTAGCACATAACAGGCATGCAATAATTATCTGCTTACTCAATGATGAGTTATGAAGGTAAAAACTATATTTGAAGACATGAAAAAGAATGAATTCTTCTAAAGTAATTATGGAGCATGAATAGCTACTTTAGGACTTGTAGGGAGTCAATAACAGAGGCGCATATATATTATAAACTTGCTATATACCCAGCCTGCGCTAAGCTCTTGCATATATTATAACAAAACACCAAGACAACATGAAGTACATTTTGTATATGAATAAACAGAGACACAAAAAAATGATTAAAAAAATTTGTTCAAGGTCACAGTAACTGACAAAGTCAAGTCTGAGAGAGGTCTATGTTAAGCACTATTCTATTCTGCTTTTCAGTATAATGCAATGTTAAATCTTCACTTATTTCTAGGGCTTTGCTATATCTTATAGCTATGTAATTGCTCTCCCCTTCTCTTTTCTCTGGACTTTTATGTTCTTCTGTTATTTCCTTGTTCTTACTTCCTTGCTTTCTCTTCATCTAATTACCTCCATTTGATTTCCATAATGAACATAATAGGCACTCTAACTATAAACTATGTCATCAGGTATTTCACCCTGATGTACTTTCTCTTTTCTTCTTTACCAGAGAATATTACAGGAAGAAGCAAGTAGAAAAATAGAAGCTAGAGAAGACAAAGAAGGAATAGCTAGTGAGAAAGGAGCCAAGTTAAAGTTACATAATGTAAAAGAAAATTTCTAGAAAGAGAAAAAAACTAAAACCAGATCTTTAAATGTGGCAAGAGGAAGATCCATGACTATTACTGAGAGTCACATCTTAGCTGAATGCAGGAGAGAAAGATAAAAGGAAGAGTAACACTAGGTAAGGTAATGGAGACAGCCAACCACTAAAGACAATTTGTTTGGAAAAACTCGTGTTAAACATCAAAAAAGGCTAAGGTTGTAGCTTAGAAACCTTATCAACCTGATTCAGTTGATAGATGAGTCAAACGAAAGTTTTGGGGGAATGTGTTCTGTTTTCAGTTTTTTTGTCTAACTAGAGAAATCTGAGCATGATTAAATGCTCAGTTAAGCTACTTTATGTACTGCAGAAAACAAAACTCTCAGCTCCAAGATAGCAAGGACCTTGTCTGTCTTTCTCATAACCATCACGCTCCAACCTAGGCCCTCTACAGATACTCAATAACTATAAACACAACTATTCTAATCCAAAAAATCCCCCATAAATTGTAGATTATCTACTCTTCAATTGCAGTACTTAATCTTATCTTCCAACAACTGAATGCTACACTAAATGTTCATGCAGTGTACAAATATTCGTTGCGTACCTACTGTGTGCCAGGTACTACTCTATGCCATAGCAATATAGTAGTGGACAAAACCAAAAAAAATGCCCTTCTCTAATGGGAGGAATAGACACCCACATATTAAAAAAAGAAATGTAAGAAACCAGAAGTATTAAGTCCTAAAAAGAATACAAAAGCAAAAAATTAGAAATCCAGTGTTATTAGGAAGTGATGGGTAGTATTTTATATAAGATGGTCATGGAAGGCCTCTTCGTTTAGATTTGAATGAGAAAGTGAGCCAGGAAAATAAGCAAACAGCATTACCCACAGATGGGACAATAATTCTAAAGACCTGAGAAGGGAGAATATTTAGTGTGTATGAGGAAGGGCAAGGGGGCCACTATAGTTGTAGTAAAAGAAATTTAAAAAAGAGTAACAGAATCAGCTGTCATATATCAATAATTCATCTATAATAATTATAATCCAACCTAGTATCATTGGAATCTTTCACACATAAATAATTTTAAAACTATACACAAGGGGGAAAACTTTAGAAAAATTTCAAGTTGATTATTCTGTAAAAATTCCCTTTTCAGTATTTTTCTTCATATAACCTAAGAGTTCTGATTGTTGTAATAGTGCAAGCAATACCATGTCAGTTTATGAACTAAAAATATTTCACATTAGATTTAAATAATTTTACATCCATTACACTCAAGTACGACACAACGCCTAGAAGCAGTCCCCCTTACAAAAGGTAGTCCCCAACTCAGTAGATATGAATATTCTTTGGACAAGTCTGTTGGCATATCCTTTTGACAAGACTCCAATTGGAGTGCTGACATTCAATTCCAAGAGCTATATATTAAGAGAAATACACATTAGTAGGTCCAATTTATTTTTAATCCTCACCGAGGATATGTTTATTGATTTTAGAGAGAGAGGAAAGATGGTGGTGGGGGGGAGGGAGAGAGAGAAACATCGATCGGTTGCTTCCTGTACACACTGACTAGGGATCCAACCTGCAACCTGGGTGTGTACCCTGACTGGGAATCGAACCTGAAACCTTTTGATATAGAGGACGACACTCCAACTGGGCCACTGGGTGAGGGCAGTGGGTCCAATTTTTTAATCATGTCCCTTTCCAAATATCTGCCAAAAACTTAGTATGGTTTAAAAGAATTCAACTGTTTCCATATATGCTACAGTATCTACCATGGTTTAATATGCATAATAGAAAACTGATTCCATTAAGGCAAGATATTTTTCATACCAGTGTTTTCTGTTTAAGTAAATTCTAAATAATATATAAAATTTGTAATAAAAATATCAAAAATATCAACAAAACATATCTAAATTAGAGATAAAAAAACTTTGGAGGGTACTTATATTGTGGGGAATGGGGGTAAGCTAGTTTACAAGCAAAATAAAACCCATTTTCTTCCAAGAAATTTTAACCAGCAAGTTTTAAATGTCTTTTTTTCCTGAAATAAAAAAGAAATACTTAGAAAACAAGCCAAATGTGCATCTGAAAAATAGAGAACTTGCCTACAGTTACATAAGCAATTAAAATAAAAAATAAAACAAATATAGCTGCATTAAACATGATGCAAAATATGAACATTCAATCCAGCCAAGATGGTTACACCCACTCCCATTAGTAAAGCAAAATGTAGGACAAAATGGGAAACTAATGAGCTTAGCTGTAGGGGCTTGTTTGTTTTTTAATTTCATCCATTTGCTCAAAAGGTAATTTCTATTTTACCCTAAAGTCTTTTGTTGGATATAAGGGGAATCCAATGTTCCTAAACAAGAAGCTGAACAAGCTCTGAAAATGCATAATGCAAGCTTCATTTGTTCTAATGCACATCTGGTGTATTCTGTTTTAACATTTTTGACAGGTTAATCATTTGTCTTCATGTTTAAAGAACACAAATGTTCTGCCAGTGCTGTTAAAAAGATCATGTGGGGGTGAAAAGAAAAAGTCAGAGGAGAAAGGTCTGTCTGTTGTTTCAAGATGCTTTTGTTGAGCAAATGGGGTGGTTGTGGGGAATATCCCTAGGTAACTTGACCCTGGTTTACAGAAACTATGATTCATTATGAAAGTAAAAATAAAGCCTGTTAATAAAAATAAGCATTTTGAAGGGAAACTTTTCTTATTTGAAATGAAGTTATTTGAAAACCTTTCACACTAAAAACAACAGTGCCAACTTTTGTAATGAAAATGATCCTTTAAAAAAAAAACTTCAAGGTTAAAAACATAACGGTCTAAAGGCTTATTCAGAAAATTGGATAAAGGAGTGGAGGTGACAAAATTAACTTCTGTGAGAAACCAGTTCACTGTGCAAAGCAAAGAGCTAGCTGAATAGATATACTCAGTATATACGCAGTTTCAGTTTTAATTGACTATATTTAGTATTGTTTGGTTTTGTTGAGCTTGAGTTTAATTAGAAAAAATTATGAAAAATGTTTTCATCAAATTGAACTGTAATTCATGTTTAATTTTTAAAATAACATTCAATTTCAGGTCTGTCTTAGGAAAGAATATTAAGTCCGATTCCATGACAACAAACACTATTGTAATGGAAATCCCTAATAAGAAGTGCCAAACCTCAGTCTAATTATCTAATAAAGATGTGTTACTCAATGAAGGCTATTAAAAATAAATAAAACTCTGGTACAACAAAGGAACTGGAGAGTACATAAGAAATTGCTTGATGTACAGAACATAGTCTATAATTTAGGTTAATATTAGTGGCTACCACATACGAAGAATTTTAGCGGGGTTTTTCAGCTCAAGTAGAGTTGAAATGTGAAGCCCAACCTACTAAAACAATTTTAAATTACTTGTTCTCTTTACACTATAAAATTTTATTTGAAATAACATTTATATACAGCAGATATTCAGTATCACCTAAAAAAATCTCAGCATCATTTAACTCTTCCCTTTCTGTCTTTCAACCTGTCCATTCCTAACTACTTAGCACAAAGTCCGAACATCTTTGACATCTATCCTCTCCATTCCAGTCTCATTATGAAGACTTTAAACATTACTCGTATTAGTCTCTGGTAATTACACCCAAACTGGTCTCCCTGCTTCTAGTTTTGATTGATGTCAATGTATCTTATGAACTCTTGCAGGATTAAACATCTAAAGAACTCCCCACCTTAAAAGCTTCTAGGGGATTCCTGCTGAATACAGGAAAGAAGTCCAAGCTTATTAGGATCTTATTCCAGTTCCTTCTCAATATGACACCAATCTACCTTTCCAACACAATTTTCCATTATTCTTTCTTATCAATGCAAAGGTACCTTTCAAGAGAACCAAAGAGAACTGATATTTCTTGTACATGGACTATAATTTTTGACTTCCTTCAGTATCTGTGATTAATAGAGTCTTTCTACCTAAAATAATATTCCCCTTAATCTACTCATCCAATTATCAAGGTCAGTTTAAATGTCACCCCCTTAATGATGCCTCATCTATGTGTAAATTCCTCTTCTACTGAACACCCACAGCACATCATGAATTTATCATTTAATACTTCATACTTTATAACACTGCTATTTATGTAGCAACCTTACCTCTCTTGCTAGATTTTGTAAGGGAGAAATATCCATAAAGGAAAAATCTGCAGAGCCATGCACATTGTAAGTATTCATATATATGGTGAATGCTGACATAAATTAGCATATATATTATATTGATAAAGAGGTAAAAATCAATATGATGATAACATACCTAGTAGGTCTAGTAGGTAATACATTCAACTAATTCCAAGCTAGAATATGACTTAAATTTAAAGTACTATATAGTAATTAGGTTTTCAAATTACAATAGATTGCCAATATCAATGCCAAAGGGGAAAAAAAATCAAATCTGCATGTTCTTATATAATACAAAACTTAAATGCCAGGACATAGTCTTTATTCTACATATATATTAACAATTTTGTTTTCTAACTAAACATATATTAGAAAGTTGTTGATAGCATATTAAAATAAAAAGAATTCTCCCTTACTTCGAGTAAGCTTTGGAAATTTTTTCTTCAGTTTCTTCTTTAAAGGATTAAGTTCGGGCATTATTTCTGGAACAGCTACATAAAAGTCTGACTGAATTTCATCATCCAAAATCTAAAAATCAGGAAAACAAAGATAACCTTAGATTTTAAGAAAAACTTTATCCTTCTGAAAATAAAATATAATGCAATAATTTCCCTTATAATTTAGAAAACAGACATTAAGCACAATTTTTTTCTTCAAACATAAAGAATATATGAATACATTTACAAATTACGAAAACAATTAGAAGCAAAACATTTTTTTACCTTTTTTTTAAAAGTGGTCACATCCATTTAAAATACATTATATTTAATAAGTTTAATTCTTTCATGAGGTTTTGTTAGGTAAACGTGTTAAGAAGCTATCACATAGCACTGATGTGTATTTGGCTCATAATATCCTGAAGCTGAATTCATATGTCCATTAAAATTGAAGAAACATGCTGAAAATTTTGCAGTAGATCACATGTGACATTAATAACCACTAGCTGCCAAATTACTACCAACTACACTCCCTTCCTAAAGTTAGAGCACCAAGAAAACTGAATTTGTAATTATTTTCACAAAAAATTGATATTAAAATTCTCTTTGCCTCCAATAACTAAAAATAAAAGAGTGGGACTGTCAAAAACAAGCTCATTTACAGGTTATTTTCCATATCCTAATTCCATTCCAAGAACAAATAATATCAATTTTGAAAGGCATTTTAAATTAATTTAGGCAGGCACCCACAATAATTATTATACTACTACAATATACCCCATTTAAAAATTTAGTTGATTATAAAATGAAGCAACTTTTTAGAACAATACTGCTTAGGCAATAAATACAGGGTCCGGCAGAATTAGCACCGCTGAGTGTGGTTGGTAGGGTACGTGATTATCTTGTATGAGATGGGCAGCAATTTGAACATTTCACCTGCAATATCCTATGGTGTGCGGGAGTGTGATATTGTTAGGTTACAGAATTACATGCTTATGGTTTTATAATAAAAGATGTTTATGTAATTAAAAAGGGGAGTTATTTGTGCCTGAATTTTACCATTCTTTTTGCTTGAACTCTTACTACCATATGGCATTCAAAGCCGTGGTTTGGGATTACAATGAACCTTAAGGACTTTAACTCTGGCAAAATTAAGCTGTGACTCTGAAATTTTATCTTCCTGTTACTCTTCTTCCTTTTTATAAATTTTTTGTTCTCTAAATAACATATTGTGTTCCTTTTAGTATAATAACTTACATTAAACAAGCACTTATCACATACTAAGTCTTCCGCTAAATATTTAACATAATTTAATTCATCTAGTCTTTACAATAACCCTACAGGGAAGTACTAATAATGACCACGCATTCCAGATAAGGAAATTGAAGACTTAGGGAGGATGAGTCAATCTGTGCACTTATAAGAGGCAGGCACAGAACTTAAACACAGGCAGTGTAGATCCAGAACCAGGGCTCTCATCACTGGAACTAGCAAAGCAGACGCAATTTTAAACTGTCAAAGAGTGGTATGTGCAATTTCTACTCTAAGACCTTCCAATACTAATTCTAAAACATGCTTCTTTGAATTAAATTAAATTTAAAATTATGTTTGAAAGTTATACTATACTTAACCTTAACATGACATCATGGAATACAAAATTAAATGAATGAAATTATGCTTTAGAGACAAGTAAATACAAAATTCTTTTTAAATTTCCTCAGAACTCAGCATACCTGTGATATTTCAAAATAAAATAAATTTTGTAAATCAATTAAGTTCTTACCTAAGAAACAACTAAAAGTTCAGTAAATTTATTCTATATTCACCTATTACAAGCACTAAGAATAGCAGTATTTAAACTAGTCTTAAAAATACAAGAATGTGTAAACAAAAATTTCAGACAAGATACTACTTTCAAAACTGTACTGAATTTACTTCTATACCTGAATACCTTCTAAAAATAACAAGGATGCACTTTAAAAGATACCAGGGGGTAACATGCAAAACTGTACTAGTTACGATGCCTCATATAGATGGCATTTTCCCCTCTAATAATAGATCATCACTGGGGCACCAAAAGAAATTCTGTCCCTATAATATTTTATTAATAATATAATTTCAAAATGTACTTGGTTTCCTTATTTGGGTTACTTTTTCAAATATGTTTTAATTAACTTAATGTTACAGAACACTTTCTGCTCTCTCTTACCATTACTTTCTTGAAAAGTTAATTTCTTAAAATTTAAAGAGTAGAAGTATCTATTTAAATTCTATTGTTGCTATTACAGTTCTATAAGATACTCTTGCTTGCAGGAAGAAAACAGATGGAAGGCAGTACACAAGTTTAAAAGAATAGTTCTCTAACTCCAGAGACCAACTTCTACTCTCAAACTCTAAAGAATTTGTGGTATTATTTTTAATAATTTTATTAAATTAAAATTCATGATACATCAGTAAAAACTGAATACCACTCCCACTGACCTAAAATCTGTATGAAAGCATAATCTCTTCATATTTCCCATTAGTTCTACTCCCAAAAATCAATCTGGAGACTTTCCTTAAAAACCCAGAATCCACACCAAATTTATAGCATTACTGGGATAGAAAAAAACAAACTACAAGGGCTGTTACACATCCCAAAGGAGGGGTCCAGTTATCACTTCCCCAATCAAAATCTGAATGTGGGACAAAAGATAAATTTTCACATTGCTTTGTCCTGTTCTAAAAACAAAAAGAAAAGTACCATAACCTAAATGCTTAAATTTGGAAAAGATATTAGAGGATGTGAAGGAAAATCATTTGTATTTGCAGCAATAACTCCCAAAATTCAACTAACATGCCTCTTCTTCCTGCTTACTTAAAAAAAAAAAAAAAAAAAAAAAAAGTCCTGTTTTGAACAGGCTCCAAAGATTTTTTGTTATTTTCTCAAGGCAGGCTACATAATCATTTGTTGCCTCCATGCTGAGCCTATGTCACTCAGAACTGAGGGGAAGGGGGCATTCGGGATGGGGTGTTAAAAGTTAAGAGTAACCCAAAGTACCATATTATAGAGGTCGGATACTATCATTTGTGATCTACTAAAATTAATCACACATTTCTCTCCAAAAGAGGTAAAACAAATATTTGATCTTCAAAGCATGAATGGAGATATCCAGGTATGCTACCTTTCAGATTTCCTTTAAACCTCACATTCAAAACCAAAGAGTCATACTGCCCTTTCCAGTTACCCACAGAACTCTCGCAAACATATAGGAAGTCAGGAAAATAACCACCACAATATAAATCAAGCATAATTAATATCAGAATGTCTGGACAGTTTTTTCTTAGCTTGATTTCAAAAGAATAAGAAATGTTTCCCTGTTCTATAAAGTTCTACTAACCATTTATCAAAAGATATGAATATAGTGGCTATGTTCCACATGTAATAAATAAATGGATGGCAAAGGTAACAGGATAATTTCTGTAACTGATGAATGTGAAAGCAACACTGTACCTTCTGAATGAGATCGGTTCCTCCTGCAAACGCAGCTCCATTTTCTTCCGCTATTTTAATCTCTGACGCACTCTACCAAAATAGTTTGAACAACAATCTTTAAACAAATTCACTCTACTTTTCAAATATTTGTCAGGAATAATATCACAGTTAAAAATAAAAATTGTGGCTTTTACTTTTAATTGAAAATGTATCAATTTTCAATGAGATGAATCAGAAATATTATATCCAGAACAAGTTTAGTTTGTTGGTCAATTTTTTAAAACATGAGCAGATACAAAAAGTAAGGCATTAGGAACCTACCAAGTGGTTCAACCTAAGTCTCCAATGCCATAAATACATCACTTTCCAAAAGTAAAAGATTAAAAATACTTAGTTTTGCTAACTTAAATGGAGACATTTTATAAAACCAATATAGAAGTAGAAAAGTTTTTTTAATTTAATAAATGATAGAACCAAAATTTAGTCTGTTGTCTGAAAATTCAAAGAAAGATATACAATATTAGTTATTTTTTGCTCAATGTTCCATTTGTACCTTTTGGTTTTACTGTGAAAATGTACCACTGCCTTAGTTATTAAAGTTTTATGGCATTCCAACAGCCATAGCTCCATTCTTCTAGAAAAAATACTAAAGAACTTCTTGAAAGTGAGGCAGATGAAGAAGAATCAAAACACTTTACAAAACAAGTTCCTAAACACATTATAAACAAATGTTTACAATACAAAAAGATTAACAAAAGGTTATTATTACTATATTTGTTACAGTCTTAACTTTCTTCACTTTCCAGACTAGATATTTTTAAGAGTAGTTTCCGAGTCTTCACAGCACTATGTGGGCCCATTGCTTTAAAATAATTTTATTGTTGTTTGAGGAGTTTAAGTATGAAGCAGGAGCTAGTAGGATTCTATACTTTTCTTCCGTTTCTTGTGAGAAACATAATGTGGTAGACTAATAATAAAGAAGGTTCTAGTTTAGCTTTTTCTCACACTAACGACATAACCTCAAATGAGCCATCTTACTGCTTTGAGCTTCAAATGGGGAAAATAGGACTAGGTGAATGCAAGAATTTTCTCTAACTCTACTTATTCGGTTATTCTAATCATTGATTAATGTGCTATGTTAAATTACATGACATAAAACACTGATAAAGGCTACTCACCGCTGTAAATACAGCAACTTTATTGATTTCTGAAACGAATGGGTATGGCAACCTAAGAACACTGGCAAATGGCTCCACTTTTTTCTAAATACACAACAATGGAAAAATGATTATGAAAAATTTATTCATCTTTTCTGTATCTTTCACATCTATAAAAAAGAGGGCATATTTTACTTTTAATGTTTTAATTCTACCATATATCCTCTTATCAATCCAGAACTATTCACTGATTATAATTTAAGACATAAGAGATTATATTTCTTTTATAAGAAACCATTATGAAAATCTAAATCCCTCTTCCCAGCTCCATACTCCATAGTACTTGGCTTCTATCTCTGCATCATTCATCACAGTCTCTCATATATTAAGAGGTATGTTTGCAAATCCCTCTTCCCCAGCAAATAGTACAATGCTTTCCGCATGGATGCCAATAAATGTTTGCCACCTTGAATTAAATTTAAAAGAACATTTAGCCCTGGCCAGGTAGTTCAGTTGGTTGGAGGATTGTCCCAATATGCCAAGGCTGCACACTTGATCCCCAGTCAGGGCACATACAGGAATCAACCAATGAATGCATAGATAAGTGAGACAACAATTCAATGTTTCTCTCTCTAAAATTAAAAGAAAAAAAAAAAGGAAAAGGTAATCTTTTGATATCATCAAGGAGGACATGAATGTAATGGTATATGCTGAATAATAGACAATATCCAGGTGATGAGCTCAGTGGGTCACCCACAATCTCCATCATTGGTTCTAAACAATCCAGTACTAACCCTAAATCTAGGACAGAGTGCCAAGCCTAAAACGCTTGTCTGAGTGAGTCTATTTTGAAACAACCTAACCCAGCTATACTTTCAGATATATTTAGGAAGAGAATTGGAAAATCTAAAATAAACAGTGGCATGCACCTGAGGTACCCTAACATGGGTGGAGATTCTACAGGGCCTCAGAACTAATTTGTTCAGTCAGTTGTTCAAGGACCTGTCTAGGCCCGTGGCTCAGATCTCTTAGGGAAACTTCACATGGAAACAAGTTCTAGGTCCATAGTTTTGGTGCAGTCTTAAGGTCTGGAAAAAAGAGAAAAGGGGTTGTTCCCTAATTAAAACTGAAAAATTGTATTTTTAGTTTATTTTGAGTAGAAATAACCTCCCGAGGATTTCTTTTCAGACAAGAGGCATAAACTTTTAAGTACATGTTCTATCAGACATGCAACTCAATTTTATTCACTGGCATTCCTTTGCCATTAACATGTCACAACTGGTTCAGTAAATCTTTAATGTCAAGCAATCATAATAATAGCATCCCCTGGGGCATACTGGCTTGTTGTACAAGCAGTCTATCAAGAACAAAAAATGTCTCAGGAAGACAACAGTACCTTTCAACGTGTCTAGTTTGTAAGTGGCTTCCATTTATGAAATGGAACTTGTAGTCCAACAAGATGTCTTTATGAAACACATTAACAGTTGACTGAGAAAGTGATCATGAACACCACAGCATTTCTGAAATAATAAGCTAACGGTAATACTGTGGTACAAAATAAAATTATAACGAAGCTAGATATACTGTCTCTAATACAATCTAAGAAATAAGATAGACTGGTTCAAACCCTGACTCTACCTCTTACTCTGTGACCTTGAGCAAATTACTTCACTTTTTGTGTCTCAAGCTGCTTCTGAGATTATTATAGGGTTAAATGAGAAAATGCATGCAAAGCATTTAGTATTGTGGCTGGTACATAACAAATTTCCAGTAAATGTTGATTGTTATTATTAAATACCTACCAAGCCCTTTACATGCATTATCTCATTCCATCTTTGCTATAACCATTTGAACTAAGCAATTCATTTCCTTTTTTAAAAAGATGAAAAAAACTGAGATTTGAGAGGTTAAACCAGAAGCCAAAGCTCAGAGGAAATACATGGTGACATGAGGATGCTGGCCTATGCTGTAATCTGACTCCAGAGCCTATGCTCTTAAGCACTTCTGTCCTGCCTCCTCCCACATGCTCGATTATTGTTGTTATTGTTGAAGTTGTTCAATTGTATTCAAAAATTCATACCTTCTAGTTTAACCAAAAAAGATACCCTGAGAATAAAAATTTAAATACCATTTCCAAGAAAACAAATTTCTTAAATGAGAAACTTGCAAAATTAAGAGCTATAATGGACATCAATTCTAATCTAGTGTTTTTTCCTACTCTTAGAGTTTTATAAACAAAAGTCTTCCATGGAACTGCAATATATAAACAGATAAAACAGAGAGGTTCTGATTAAAGCAATGAGCGGGGTTGGCACCCCACCCACGCAAACTCTAAGGAAACCTCTGAAGGTAAGTGAGCTAATCCCAAACCCTCATTTACAGAGAAGAAACATGACATCAAAGCAGCCTAAGTAATTTTTCAAAGTTACAGTAATAAATCAATTAATTTTAATACTACTACTGTTGATATTTATACCAATGATTTTCTGCCAAACAGGAGATATATGTCATCAACTATACAGAGTATGCTTAACATTCTATTTTATACCTGGAAAGTTAAAAAACAAACATTTTTCATGCTAAAGTACAGAAAGAGCAAAAGTTTTTCTAAAAATTATTATAAAAGGCAAGTATTTAAAAAAATTAATGGCAATTTATACAGCCACTGTTCACAAATAAATTCATTTTAATTGAGTCTATATACCTTCTTCCCCAGTGACATATCCAGTGTCAAATCAAGATAAACACCTTGTGCTGGATTCGTAAAGTCCAGAATTTGAAATTTTTTAAGTAAATGAATAGCTTTCTCCACTTCGTATATCTGCCTTGGATATAAGCGCTTTAAGTAGACGTCATCCTCAGGTTCGCCTTCCATAAAGGGATATGACTTTATTTTTTCTATCTCATCTTTTTTTTCATCTGATGCTTTTTCTTTGGTACCTTTTTTTGTTTTCTTTTCAGGCCTTGAAAAAAGATAAATTCAAGATCAGTTATCTTAGTATGTTTTCCAAGAGACTTTAAAAACAAAAAAGCCCATGTACCTAAGACAGAAAAAATAACCAAAGACAAAGTTTATTTTCACTCAAAAGCACAAACTTCTTTACAACAGTTTTTCTAGTTCAACAAATATTAAGTGTACTCTTGAACTCTCTGCAGTAGATACAAAGTCAAATAAGACACTGATGTTGCTCACCAGAAACTTAGAGGAATAAACATGCAAACAGATAATTCCAACATAATGTGTTAAGTACTGCCAGTGTTGAGCTGTAGGGAATGAACATTTTATTTAGCTAGGAGGCAAGGAAACAGATCTGGAAGACATGATCCCAAAGTCAATTCTTGAAGGATAAAAACAAATTAGCCCAGGTATATATCCAAGAGAAATGAAAATGCATACCACAAAAAAATTTGTACACAAAGGTTCATAACAGCATTACTTATTACAGTCAGAAAGTAAAAACAAACCAGATGTCTATCATCTC
This sequence comes from Mormoops blainvillei, assembly GCA_004026545.1. Lineage (NCBI taxonomy): Eukaryota > Metazoa > Chordata > Mammalia > Chiroptera > Mormoopidae > Mormoops > Mormoops blainvillei. The sequence goes on along the minus strand of PVJD01000994.1, from coordinate 172,910 downwards.
TTTACCAATGGATACACAAAATGTGTTATATCCACACAATGGTATATTAATCAGTAATGAAAAGGAATGAAATATTGATATATGATACAATAACCCTTAAAAACATTATGCTAACTGAAAGATGCCAGTCATAAAACACCACATACTGTGTGATTCCATTTATATGAAATATCAAGAATGGGCAAATCTTGAGATGAAAGCAGATTTAGTGGTTGTCTAGTCCTGCAAGGAGGGGATCAGGGAAAAGAGGAGTGACTGCTAATGAGCATGGGGTTGTTTTGAAGATAATGAAAATATTCTAAAATTGACTTGACACTGGTAGCACAACTCTGTGAATATACTACAAACCACTGAATTGTATAGTTTAAACGGATGAATTATATACGTAAATTATATTTCAATAAAGCTATTATTTAAAAAATAGAGTTAGCCAGGCAAGAAAACAACATTAAAGTATTGAGGCATGAAATGGAATGGTACACAAAGGGAGCTCTTATAAGTTCTACCTGACTAGAGCAGAGTGTGGCAAACTTTTTCTGCGAAGGATCAGACAGTAAGTATTTTATGGTCTCTTGTCTCAATGAGTCAACTCCGCCATTGTGAAAGCAGCCATATATAAAAATGAATTAGTATAGCTGTGTTCAAATAAAACTTTATTTATGAACACTGGTTTAAATTTTGTAATTTTCATGTGTCACAAAACACTGTTCTTTTTATTTTTTCTAGTCATTAAAAAATGTGAAATCATTCTTAACTCATGAACTATACAAAAATAGACTGCAGATCAAATTTTTTGACCCATTGGCCATATTTTGCTGACTCTTGAACGAAAGAGTGAAGCAGAAGACAGGAAAGAGCAGAAGATGTGGCTAGTGGATCTCAGGAACAGGGGGCATCCTCTAGAGGCAAAGAATGAGAAGCCAGTGAGCTGGGGTGACATCTGTATTTCAAGTAGAGTATTCCAGCTGCAACATAAAGGGTAGATTTGAAGGAAGCTAAATTGGAGACAAGTAAGAGACTATATCCTCTCTTTCTTCTCAAGGAGATATGACAGCTTAGACCAGAACAGTGAGAATAATGGGCTATAGAAGATGAGAGATTAGAAAGCCATTTACAAGATAAATACTGAATATAGGAAAAGGGGAAAGAAAAGATTCTAGAATACTTAGGGTTCTGGCTTGGGTCACAAGGCATAGAGTAGTATCATTAACTAAGACCAGAAATAAAGCAAAACAAGAAGGTGGTCACAGAGATGAGTTCAGTTTGGGTCAATATAGAGTTGAGTGTGGGCTTAGCTGCATCATTAGCACCAATTCTTTATCCCCTATTAACCTAAAATAAAAGGCCAAAGTGAGAGAGGGGCAGCAAGCATTTATTTGAGATCCAAACAAATAGCTAGTCTGGAAAAACTGACCCAGGCAGAAACCCAAATAGTCACAGCCATATTATCTGCTTGCTTGTCATCTGGGATACAAGGTTGCTTTAGGTCCAGTCTAAGGGTTATTTTGCCCAGTTTTAACATTCCAAAGATCTGAGGGGTAGACCTGCAAGGCAAGGTCCTCTGGGATGGCAACTCCAGCTCTATTTTAAAGTGGCTCCATTTTGCCCTGGCCAGGCACCCCGGCTGGAGCATCCTCCTGCACAGCAAAAGACCGCGGGTTCCACCCCTGGTCAGAGCATGTGCAGGAGACAATGGGGTGCCCTTCCTTCCTCCCTCCCTCCATTCCTTCCTCTCTTTCTCTCTTTCTCCCCCTCTCCCCTCTCTAGAATAAGTGAACATATCCTGAAGTGAGGATTAAAAAAATAAAGTGGCTCTGTTTATATTATTTTTTTACACCCCTTTCTCTATTCAAGTCCCTTTGCTAAGTTCCTCCCATTTAAAGAGGCGAAGTATATATATTTCCCATCGCCCTGATTTGGCCATGTGACTAGTCTAGCCAATAGAATAAAGCAAAAATGACAGTTTTTCTGCTCTAAGCTTAGGTTACAAGAGGCTTCCTGTATTTCCACTTATATTTTTGTATTTCAGCCATTTTCATAAGAACATGTCTGGGCTAACCCGAAGTGGAAGATGAGGCTTGTGAAACAGAGCTGCCCCCACAGAGCCCCAGGCTAGATTAGACAACTGGCACCTGACCTGCCTACTCACAGATGCAGTTTGCTCAGCCAGGGTCATCAGAGACACCCATTCAAACCTAGCTTAGATCAGCTGATTCACAGATGTGTGGGCAACGACAAGTAATTGTGGGGTGGTTTGTTATATAGCAAAAGCTAACAAGGTACTTACAAAATATCTAAAAAATATATATTCAACAGGTAACTGCAGTTAAAAGTCTGAAGCTAAGAAGACAGAACTAGAGGGTGATATATTTTCTCAGCATTAATTCAAATCACACCTATAATCTTTTAGCCATAAAAGTTTTAACTGAGTGAAATAATATGCTATAAAGATGTTTGGGTTCTGTGGTAGGTAGAATGATGGCCTCCCAAAAATGTCCACATCTACGTGGCAAAAAGGACCTTGCAGATGTCATTAAGGTTAAAGACCTCAAAATGGGGACAGTATTCTGAATATCCAGGTGTGCCCAGTCTAATCACACTGAATCCTTGAAAACAGAAACTTTTCCCTTTCCCACCTACACCTGACCAAGGTGGGAAGAGACAAGAGAAATTCAAGCATGAAAAACAACTCAATTTGCCGTTCCCAGCTTTGAAGATGGAGGGTAGGGGCCATGAGTCAGGAACGTAGGTGGTCTCTGGAAGCTGGGAATGGCAAAGACACAGGTTCTTCCCTAAAGCCTTGGGAAAGGAATGAAGTCCTGCTGACACCATGATTTTAGCCCATGAAATCCACATTAGACTTCTGACCTACAAAACTTCAAGATGATAAACTTGGGTTGTTTTAAGCCATATCATTTGTGGTAATTTGTTATGGCAGCAACAGAAAATTAATGAGGTTCTATAAAATTTATGTGCAAGAAATGGATGAGAGTGAAATAACTTTTTTTAAAAAGGATCTGAAAAGCCATTCAAAAGTATAATTCCATTCTCACTTTCAGCACTCAATAAAACTTCGCTACCACAACTATCAATAATATCCTCACACACAGCTAACGAACAATTTAACAGAATAGCAGATAATGCCAATGCTCATTTTTAACAGGACACAGGTGATGACACGTCTAAGCAGGAGCCCAAGGGGATGGATGCAACACACCTCTGCTACCTGGGAAGTATTCCACAAAATACTGAAACCTTCCAAACTGGAGAAACCACATTTTTATTTTACATTCAGTGAAACAGCAGTAAGGCCGATAGAAGAAGGAGCCTAGAGAGCATGTTTTAATAATAAACTCTCTACTTAAAATAAACAAAGTGAATAAGAGTCCTAGCCATAACCTACAGATTTCCTTTACATAAATGCTGATCTCATCACTAAATTTTTAATCGTGGCTGAACCTGTCCTTTTAATTTGCAATTAACATGAAATTCCCAGAGGCTGAAGTATGATTTTTAAATTAATAAATATTTGCAAAACCAAATAAAAGTCTGATACATAAAGAGCCTGAGTTGGGTATACAAAAATTTACTTATTCATACTTCAGACCATGGTTAACAAAAATACATTTTTGAGGTGATTCAGTGAAAATATTTTTAAGTTACAAATGGAAAACTGCTTTAGTAAAAAAAAAAGTATAAATCATTATAACACAGATCAAATAGGACTCTAAAGAAAACATTTTTTTCTAAAACAATAATAATCAATTTCATAGACCCACTGTCTGCTTTCCATGACCCTCCAAAAAATGTCTCTCTTTTCCATAAGAATCATGTCCAGAAGAACTTTGTTGTTCATGTAATTATGTAAAGTCCAATCAGGACAGCTTAAATACTGTAATTCTCAGAGATTAAAATAAATCATACTAGAAAGGTTTTTTTCAGAAAACGAGGGAGAAACACCTGGCAATCTGAATCAAAGAGAACAGAATTTAGTTGCAGTTACCTGGGTAACTAAACCACAAAGATTAAATAAAAGAGATTGTACTCAGGTAATAACTTTCTCCCTGCCTCATCTCTCCCCAAACACCAAAAGCATGACGGAAAAAATAACTCCATGGTCACACCCAAATAAAACAATATAAGAAAAAATCAGTGCTATAATAAACTTAATTTCAAGGCCTTTGAAGATCTATGTCCCCAGAGATTCAAGTCCTTTGAAGACTGAAGAAACCTTTTACTTTGAAGAACTGAGGGTTGTGGGGTCAGGGGAGCAGGTATACAACCTCTGTCAAACTAAACTGAATTAAATAGAACTAAAGAGAAAATGCCCAGGGCATGTAACTATTAATGGAATGCAAATGTCTGGAATTCTTATTTCACAGTGTAAATCACAAATAAATTCACTAACATTTCTGATGCTGGTTTATTCACTAAACTAAATGTACAAGCTCTGCTATCATTTACAATGTAAAAGCTGGCCGAATAAAAACCCAGTCATTAATAATACAAACAAATAAAAATTAAAAAACAAAAGCTGGGGAAGAGTTTTAACAATAAGAGTCATATAAAAATCGCAACTTTTCTTGAATCCGTCAGAGAGCTGAGATCGCAGGACAACTGAGTACCCTGAAATCCAAGGAGTCAGCCACACTCCCTACCCTCACCCCACAGGCGTGCCGCCAGGGCAAGTCTCACCTGCAGCAGAGTATGAAAGAAAGGCAAACAGGTAAGGAAAAAAAAGTCAGTTAAAATTTTAGGGCTAGTGTGACAGTATAAACCTCCTGGGAGATCTAAACACAAGGGGAGTTCACATTCAATCTGTAGGGCCTTTCCACAGATCTCCACTAGGTCCTCCTGGAGAAGGAAATACTGAAGCAGGCCAAAGGACTAGAAATCCTCCTTTGAGGGTGCAGGCAAGGAGGAAATTGGCCAAAGAGGCCAGAAAAGCAGTAACCCTGAAACCCTCTAGGGCACAGGTAAACACCCATTTAGTGTAGTGAAAAGAAAGAAGGAAAAAACCACTGCAATTTCTGCCCTTTGGGGCAGGGCAGGAAGCAGTCCTGCATGCAGTATCCTCTACTAATAAAGATGGGGAAGGTACCAGACATTCTCACACAAGATCTGCAACAGGTACATACCATGGGGACAAGGGACAGAAATATTGAGAAAATCCCATCCCCAAGGTCTAGCCACACTGGGCCTACTTAAGATGAATGCTGGATTTGAAAAACAGGGAATCCCACACACATCTATCACCAGCCTAAGAAGCACCGAGCAAGGGCAGTCTACTACTAGGGGAGGTGCAAGAGTATGGAGAGACCCCTCTGCCCCCGAATCCTCTTCCCCCACATCTGCACAGACAAGGCAGAAAACTGATCATACACCAGGAATACAGAGGAAAACCTTTCAGCATCCCAGCCCCCACCCAAAGCACAAAGTGACAGTACAGAAATTTGAAGCTAATGGTAACCATAGCAACAATAAAACCAAACCCTAGATAACTGGATTGATTCAAGGCTATGACAGGAGAGGCATGCGCATTTCCAGGAATTAATATAATGTATTTCAATCTCAAATGTTCTACACAAAATGTCTGGTAGGCCACAAAAAATGTTGAAATACTTGAAGAAGCAAGAAAAATAACCTATTGTCAAGACAGGAACAGAACCAGAGTCAGAGATGACACAGTGGCCTTTTTCTAACTGGATCTGCCATTGGCAAACTATGGGTATACACATATACATACATGCATGGAGGAGTGGGGAGATTCTGAGTGACAAGAGAAAAGAGAACAGAGAAAGCACAAGACCCTCTACTGTCTTAAAACATTAGCCATAAAAAACTATTTTTTAGTATATTATTAAGTCAGTAGATTAAAAAATTAAAACTACAACTATAATTATGAATACTATGATTCTCTTCAGGTTACTGAATAACTCATTGTCAGGCATGAAAAAAACTGCTAATAATTTTTCATTTTTTAAGTATGCATACTTCTAATACCATGTTTAAGTATGCATACTTCTAACATCATGCTTTTTAGGTTAATGAAATTTTAAAAGTTGTACTAGAATAGAATTTGAAGATATAAAATGATAAATTTCTACAGGATAAAAGAAAACATTTAAAGATAAAATATTCTCAAAATAATTAATATCCCTAATAAACAAATACTTTAGCAAAGCAGAAAAAAACAAGTAACACAACAGAAACATAGACAAAATATGTAAATTAGGAATACAAAGAAGAAACACAAATAAATGATGATATCCAGGGTTGATAGGAATATGGAAAACTGGGCACACTCACTCACTGCTGGGTAGGGGTGTAAATTCACACAATCAACAATTCCCCAACTTCTCAACAACGAAAAAGAATCTAGGTACTATTACACTCAGAGGAAGCCTCCTTTCTAGTTATGTTTCCACCGCTCCTCTCTTTAACCTATATTCAAGTCATATCAAACTGTATAACATCCATACCATTTACTTTCATGTCTCTATGCCACTGAAACACCTTCCTTAAATTCCCCTGCAAAACCCTATCTTTCTAAACCCAGCTCAAGTATTTCTTGCATTACTTGCTTCCAGGTAGAATTAATTGACTTTTCATCTGTGATCCCATAGCACTTAGTCCACTCCTCCACTGTACCAGTTCAATCATGTTAAAGTTATAGTGCAGATAGGCATTAATTTATAATATATAGAGAGCTCCTACTAACCAACAAACAAACAAAAAAAATGGGAATAGAACAAAAGAAGAAAATTCACAGGCAAGAAAAACATAAATGGTTCTTAAACCCATGAAAAGATATACAACCTCAGGAATAAAAGAAATGTAATTTAAACCATGATGATACCATTGATTACCTAACATATTGGCAACAATAAAAAATTCTGACTACACTGTATATCAGAAAATAGGCATTGTAATACTACTCGCTGGTAAGGACATGAACTGGCAAGATGTCTATTAAGGCAATTTGGTATTACCTATCAAAATTATAAATGCACACAACTTTTGACTCAACAATTCTTTTTCTCAGTATTTATACTACAAAAATATAATCTTTGACAGGACCTATGCTCATGGCTATTCACTGCGGGATTGTTTGTAATAGCAAAAGATTGAAATGGTATATGTGCATCAATAAGAAAATGGTTAAATGATGGTAAATTCATACAATGAAATATAGGCATGTTCACTGCAGCGTTATTTCCAATAGCCAAGACATGGAAGCAACCTAAGTATCAACTTACGGGTGGATGGACAAAGAAAATGTGGTATACACAGGGTAAGGTAAACATAGGTTTACAGTTGTTTGTACGGAAAACAATACAATTAATTAATAACAACAAAAGAATAAACTCTGTGTTTCACATACTCACAACTGTAAACCTACTTTTTCCCCACCCTGTATACAATGGAATATTAAGCCATGAGAAAAGTAAATCTTGCCATTTGCAACAACATGAATAGGCCTTGAGGACATTATGGTAAGTAATGTAAGTCAGAAAAAGACAAATACTGTATGAGCTCACTTATATGTGGAAGTTAAAAAAAAGAGAGAGAAGAAATCAGTGGTTGCCAGAGGCATAAAGTGAGGGATAGGCAAAACAGATGAAGGTGATCAAAAGGTACAAACTTCTAATCATAAAATAAATAGGTAATGTAATGTACAGCATTGTGACTATAGTAAATAATACTGTATTGTGTATTTTGAAAATTGCCAAGAAATAAAATCTTAAAAGTTCTCATCACAATAAAAAATTTGTAACTCTGTATGGTAATAGATGTTAACTAGCCTTACTGTGGTGAACATTTTACAATATATACAAATATCACATCATTAAACTGTATACCTGAAACTTGCATGTTATATGTCATTTATAACTCAATTGAAAAAAAAAGAAAGAATGACTAGGCAGTTCCATGTGAAACAATCTCCAAGATATGTGGTTAAGTCAAAAGCAAGCAAAAACAGAACAGAGTGTATAGGTAAATAGGACTATTTTCCTCTACTCACAAGAATTCTGACACCAAATGCATGGTTTTTTTCCTACCCCATCCAATTCTCTGACACCAGCTAGGTGCCCTACTATTCAGTACAATTCTGACACTATATTCCTGGTTTAGCATTAGATCCCACAATTTACAGGCTCTGTCCCGCAATACTGCCCCCACTGCAGATGCCAATCACAAGGCCTGGCCTCAAGTACTTCTGACCAGTAGGCTATAATTCGGCATGTACCACGATCCCCTCCTCAGGCTTCATAATTTTCTAGAATGGCTCACAGAACTCAGAGAAACACTTATTTAACATTTACCAGTTTATTACATAAAAAAGGATATGATAGCCCTGGTTGGTGTGCCTCAGTGGATTGAGTGCTAGCCTGTGAGCCAAAGGGTCACAGGTTGAATTCCCATTGAGGGCACATGCCTGGGTTGCAGGCCAGGTCCCCAGTGGAAGTTGGGGGTATACGGGGGGCACACGGGAGGCTGCTACACATTGATATTTCTCTCCCTCTCTTTCTCCCTCCCTTCCCCTCTCTCTAAAAATAAATTTAAAAATCTTTAAAAAAAAAATAAAAAAGGATATTATAAAGGATACAGATGAATAGCTAGATATATGGGCAAGATCAAAAAGAGTCTTTAACACAACAGCTTCTGTCCCCATTAGGTTTCCAAGCATCACCCTCTGACAGGTGGATTATGTTCACCAACCCAAAACCTCTTTGACCCCACAGTTCACAGGTTTTTATGGAGGCTTCATTACGTAGGCATGATCAATTATGAACTCAATCTATAGATTGAACGCCAGGGGCATTCTCCCCTCCACGGAGGATAGAGGCTGAAAGTTCCAAGCTTCTAATCTTAGTTTTAACCACACTCCATTTAAGAGCTCACCAAGAGTTGCTTCATTAGTAAAAAGGTGCACCTATCACCCAGGAAATTACAAGGGTTTTAGGAGATTTGTATGGGTCTCCTAAATAATGGGTCTAATAATGGATCCAAGACCCAATATTAGAACAAAAGGTGCTCCTAGCATCCTTATGACTCAGGAGATTTACAAGGGTTTCGGGGGCTCTATGTCAGGAACTGGGCAGAGACCAATACAAATATTCTTCATGTCACAAAATCCTAGCCCCAACGCTTACTAGCTCTCTGACCTTGGGCAAGTATTATATAATCTACTGGTGCCCCGCTTTTTGTTTCGAAAAGAGTATAATAACAATAGCTTCTACATAAGGTTGCTTTAGGGACTAAATTCATGATTGAATGTCAGTGTTCAATAAATGTTAAGTATTATTATAATAAGTCATATCTTTCATTCAGGACTATAGTCAAAGATGCAGAGATGACAGACTTTTACAACTATATGTCCCTGTATCTGTTTATGGAACCAAGTATTATATTTTTTAATCAAAATTTTAAATGATAGCAAATGAAATAACTAAAAGAAAAAAACAACTTACTTCCTGGCAGCAGCAAAATGTCTCTTGGGCACCTGAATACATGTAGAACAAGGATGAAGAGGTGTCTGATAAACCATCTTGGAAAGACTATGTCTTTGATGTATCAAGACTTGAAAGAAAAAACATGTAATTTATTAATATTAAATAATTACACTCATAATTTTTGTATTTTTAATCAGTGTTTTCCAAAACAAAAATATTCAACATTATGTGATTCTTAACCATTCTTTAAAAAGTATAATGATGGACACTCCGCTTCTTGAAACTAAAGCAAAGTAAACAAAACTAAATGAACAAGTTTGTCTTCATCTGTTTTTAACTTAATCTAGTTCAGGCTCGGAGTATGTTAGCTATGTTATTACAGAATATGTATCCTGAATTTTTAAAATAATTTAAATTTTATTCATTTTCAAAAACATAATACATTCACAGAGTTGCTCAAGGTTCTTCTGAAAGATAAAAACAAAGTGAAGGGAACTGACTTACCAGAGATCAAGACTTGTTATAAAGCTATGGAAATTAATACACTATGGTATTGGCAGAAGTATAGAATGACAAACTAATAAAACAATAAACCGCCCAACAACAAATTCATGCACATATGGGTATTTGAAATATGTAAAATGGGGGCAATGCTGCCTCCATCTAAAGATCTATCTTAATAATAATACATTTCACTGTGCTTCAAAAACACAAAACAAAAAAAGCACTGTACCAAAAAAGGGCTGTCATCCTAGCCCTTAACTGGGCCTTACTAAATGCTGAGAAGAGATGTATGAAGTATGTCTGAAACAGCCGCCAAATGACAAATGTTGATCCAAATTAGACAACGTCTTTAGAAGTTTAAGAATTCAAATCGCCTGCAACTATGCAATACTCTGAAGTACTAGCAAGCATTTTATAAATGTTAAAGTTTACAGTTGTGAGCCACACATATATACCACCTTTTCCTAATCAGAACTAACTTCACATAACCAATCCTGCCCCCACCCCCAGACCACAGCCCCAGTATCAGAGATAGAACCCTGCCCTTGCCTCTGTCCCTACGGGTGGCTGACGGGGTGTCGATGTACATCCCCCTCCCATTCCACTCCTGGGGTGGACCGCCCAAAAAGGAGTAAAACCTCTGAAAAGGTCGCTTTTCAATTGTAGTGACCCTTTGGGGAACTTAGTGCCCAAAGAGAGGAGGAGGCTTTTCCTGCTCCCCAGTGCAGACCCGTGCGTAGGAGAGTCTGATTTGCATTCTGCTGCAACAAGAGACTCTGCGCCAGAAGTCTTTTCCCCCAAGTCCACACAACACCTTCCTTTACCTCTACCCAGGCACCTTACGGCCGCCGCCATGTTGACCATTCCGGATTGTGTAGATTAAATTGGTCCTACGCTTCAATTTGGAAGAAATTTTGAAAGGGTTCCCTTCCGGAATTGACAGAGGGGAAGGGATTAAAAGGAGCAAGAAAAGGGCGGGAACCAAAATAGGCTTTCACGCTGACGGGGGAGGGCACTGGACACCGGCGCCCCGTGGCAGTGTTACCTTCAGTCCTCCGTGCTGCCCAGGAACCTGTGTTCCATGGTTCCGATAGGACAGCTTAAACACCTTCAGGGAAATCGGCTCTTCCTACATTCCAATCGCTAACAAACTTTAACTCAGGGCAAAATCGGGGTGCTGGGGGCGGGGGGGGTTAAATTAATCCTAACATTACTCAGCACTACATTTCGCCCCTGCTGGCAAACTGTGGCATTATGATCAACTGAATAATAATACTTAAATTTATGTAACACCTAGTTTTAATATGACAGAGCTGAGACCTACGCACAGGTGTTTCTGATAGAAAAAATAGAAAAGAATCAGCATCCTTTCCATTAAGTCACAGCTGTCGGTATGGTTTATCTAAAACAAATCTGGTCACAGACTGTATCACTTCGCAGTTTAAATAAAATCCTCCAGTGACTACCTCTGGAGCTGCTTCTGGCCTCCACCTACCTCCCCAGCCTCAATCTTCCTGCCAACATCCTCCCCGCTCCCAGGGCTTCTCATCACCACACTATATCTGTTCATTCTATCCCACTGTTTGGAATATCTTGTACCACATCACCTAGGTAACCTTTTTTTTTTTTTTAAGATTTCAGCTTAGAATTTTCTCACGGAAGAAGCCTCCCCCCTCTCTTCCCAGGCTGAGTTATGGCTATCCCTTCATGATTTTGTACAGTACCCAGTGCTTATATTTGATTTTGTTTGCTTTAAACAGTTTTATTGATATTTAATTTACATACCATACAATTCACCAATCTAAACTGTACAATTCAAACATTCAGAGATGTGCAACTGTCACCACAATATATCTGTTTTTCCCACAAGTCTGAGCTCACTGTGGGCAGAAATCATGACTTATTCACTTTTTTAACCTTAGCACATTCTATGGTACCTGGCACATAGGAGGACCTCAATTAATGTTTTTTGAAGAAATGAATATGTGCATACATGAGTTAGTAACTCGCTTAGAATAGAAAGCATGCAAAAATTAACTTGTTTCCATGAAGCTGCCTACAGGAAATCAGGCTGGACCAAAGATAGGAATTTCACAAATGCTTTATTTCATATTAATATTGTTCTTATCTACATAAGAATAATATTTCTAATTTATTGTCCTGTCTTGTTAACACCGAAGCAGTTACTACAAATGCTTCACACCCATTTATGGATGCTATACCAAAAAAATTCAAACAACTTAAATCTACCCTTATGATTTCCCTTTCTCCTTCATTCTTTCCCATTCTTCTTTTCATATACCAAAACAACCATTGCTCACATGAAACTTAAAAATGAATTTCATTTGAGGATATGCCAGAATTGGAGCAGGTTCACCAAATCCATTCACACAAAAACAAACACTCAGATTAGAGGTGCTGGTCCTTAGACTCTACATCACTCCTTTTCTGTAGCTAGAGTGAGTTGGCCCCCATCTCTGTACTTCTTTATGTCTCCTGTTAAAACAAGAGAATTTAAATATTTAATATGGGAGCTCTCATAGTATGCTTGTAGTAGGAGCCTCTTTAAAGCAATGTCCTATGAAAGTACAGCTTACCTAACTGCCCACTTTGACCAGCAGAATTTTATGACTTTAATCAGGTGGGGTCCAAAGTCCAGTTATCTATATATAACAACACAAAAAGAGATTATTTAGCTTGAGACTTACAAAAATGACAAAAATCCACACTCTGAAATGGGAACTCCAAGCCTCTAAATATTTAACTCATAATGTGGTTCTCATTGAAGAGAAGCAGTAGACTATTCCAGTTAAGGAGTAACGTTCTAAAGCTAAATTACCTGGAATTGAAACCCAGTATCATCACTTACTAGCCATGTTCCTAGGGCAAGTTACAATACCTCTCAGAGCTTCAGATTCCTCATCTATGATATGGGACTAATAATGAGATAATTTATTAAGGTACTTATTACAGTACCCAGCACAGAATAGACACTCACGTAATGTTAGGTGTTGTCATTAGTAAGGAACCAGTGAGATTTCTTAACTAGAAAGGTAAAATGAATAAGAAAAGAAGAAGTACTTGCTTATTTCTTAATGTGATACGTGCTATCTTTGCCCCTAAATGTGCTAGAATGTCACTTTCTTTATATCAAAATTTTTATTTGCAGAAAAATCTTAAGACTGTGTTTATGCACTTCCTCAAAGTTCACTTTAAAACAACTTTTCCCAGTTGGTTTCTAGGGAGGCTTATACGCTCCAGGAGTCTTGGCAATGTGCCAGTTGTCTGCTTGTCTAAGAAAAGCTTTTAAATATTTGCCTAATCCTGTGTTTCTCTTGATCTGTGTTTTCTGCCTTCCTCAACCATCTTCCAGTTGAGCTAAAAACTTCATTGTAAGAAGAATCACTTCTCATGTGGGGTTAAGGTTGAAAATGGGTTTTCTTGTCAGATAAAAATAAGGAATTGCATGACACTTTCTACTTCAGCAGTGTGAATCAGAATCACCAAGGAGACGTGTTAAAACCCCACCCCACAGAGTTTCTGATTCAGTAGGCCTAGGACAGGCCCATGATTTTGCATTTATAAATAAGTTTTCAGGTGATGCTGATGTACTACTGGTCCAGGGACCACATTGAAAATTCTACTCCCTATTTAATACTATGAAACATTTTCATCCATACCCACCATTAACTTGGGGAGAAGTTGTTTTGTTTAAGAATTTCAGGCTCCATATACCATAGGCAGTAAAAACATGAATTTCCTCACATTGTATCTTTAAAACTCTTACCTTCTCCTCTATACAATGACTGCTATTCTACACCTGGATTTCAGCTCCAAAACTGTCCAGCTGTCAGTTGGGCAAATTTCCAGTGTTTACCTGTCTGCCTATCTGGGTTTCAAGTATTACCAGCTCCTAGATTCCCTTCCTCCCTTGGGCTTGCTGCCAACGCAGACTGTTTTTTTCATAAAGAAATGATTATCTAGAATAATGATTTCTTAGTCCTAAGGTGTTAGAAGGAACTGGAATTCATTTTGTCTGTCCTCCCACCCCCATATATGGGAGCTTCTCTGTTCAAAAACCCCTGGGAGACTATTTGAATTCCAGATTGAATTGGGAGATTTAGAACTTTAGAGTGGAATTGCTGGTAAATGTTTAACAACTGGCTCCCAGCACAAAAGAAATGAATTTGTAGCATTTGCCCATCTCCATGGTGTAAATATTCACACAATAGCCAACTTCAAGCTATTAAACATAAAATCAACTAACTCACAAAATTTCTGACAACTTAACATTTAGTTCTCACACGGCTATAGCACACTACTGGAACTTTGCTGGTAAAAGCCTTTGGTAACTTTCAGAAGGACTAAACCAAACCAATTCATCCTAGAGCTACATTTCTCAAACTTCACTGTGGATGCAAATCACCTGGGAATCTTATTAACATGTAGATTCCAATTCAGTAGGTCTGGGATGGAGCCTTAGATTCTGGTTTCTCACTGATTCTTAAGTTCTATTGATGCTGTTGGTCCACGGGTCATACTTTCTGTAGCAGGATCCTAGAACATATCCTGCAGCAAAATTCACATTTTTATCACTTGTCCCTAACCAGAACCTTTTGAATTGGCTCTTTCTTCCTCATACAAAGAATAAACTTGATGGATCCCCACAGTTCTAGCTATAACCTCCATGACCTCCAACTTTCAGTGGAGATACTAGAAACATCAATAATTTCCTGCCCTGCCACATCTGCTTCTGGTAGAAACTTCCTTCTTCTACATAAGTAAAATTCTTCATCCCCAGCTGTTTGGATCAGTGGAAGCCATCTGACCCAAAGAAAGTCCACCCATTCTGTAGCCAGTGATCTGGGCTTGAAAAGAAAAGTTAGGCCAATTGTTCTGATGAAACTGGAATTGGGAAAATGAAAGACTGGGGGGAAAAATGAAAGATAACATTTTCTTTGTTGTGGAAGGACTCAAGCTGTACAGTCATAGAGTAGATTCAAGGCTAGAGAAGACTTGAAAGGCAAGCTGAAATTAATTAGCAAGCAGAAATGAGTAGAGTTACATGAAGTCAGTCGGTATCGAGAATAAAATGGAGCGAGAATGTTAAGAGCAGCAGAGATACCATGAAAAAGAAAGAGATCAACCATCCTCTGAGAGGAAGATAGCAGATACTGCCTCAGTTCCCATTACAGTTTCTGTCAAGTCTGATATATCACTGTCCCTCTTCCTCCATCTTGTGAGATCCTATCTACCATATATTTTCCTACAATAACCCCTGTTTTCTTGAGCTAATGGAAGTGAATTACTATAGCTTGTAAACAAACAAAAAACTAATTAAAATCATTGAACTCTAGTTGTTCTTGGTCATAATGCATGAAGTAGCAGCTCTCCACCTGAATTGGTTATAAATAAAGACTTAATCATGGAATTTCAGTGTTTGAAAAACTTTTGAAGGTCTTCTGTCTACCTCATGTCTAACTCTCACCATAATTCCCTGCTTAAGTTGTTAGTGACAAATTCTTGAATATTCTGTAAGGCAGTTTGGTCCATTTTGAGGCCATTCTAAATGTTAAAATTGTTCCATATAGTATTAAAGCTGGATAGCATATCATCTTCTCTATAACCTGGACCTATTTGAACCCTTTGGTTCAATTCCATTTTCACGCAGCAGACTTTCTGATAATGACAACAGTTATCACTCCTCTTAAGTCTTCTCATTTGGCTGAGTATGTTCTCGTCCTTATCCACCCACAGCTGCTCCCTTCCATGGTATGGCGATGAGAACTCCTCATCTTCCTAGGAGTCTTACCAAGGATACACTCTAGGTTGCCTGCATCTCTCTTAAAATGTGATCCTAAAACAAACAAATAAAAAACCCACACTCCAAAGGAAAAAGGAATAGTACATTTTTCCTGGAAAAGTCAATGCAACCTAAAATTGCAGCACCTTCTTTGTCACTTCTAATGGCTTTGCTTAGTACTGTGTGATCCCCTTGATTTTCTGCAATATTCCAGATTTTTAGTTAAACTAAAAGGTAAGGTTCTTTTTGATGAATTTCTTGCTTTAAGATTTCTATATTTTAGAATAGTTCTGTCCAATACAAATCACATATGTATTGTACTTTTAAGTTTTCTAGTAGCTACATTTAAAAAGCATAATGAAACAAGTAAAACTTATTTTAATAATTTAACTCAGTATATTCATAATATTATTAGTTCAATATACAATATAAAAAGTCATTGAGATTTTTACATTTTTTAGAGTAAGTTTTGAAATTTGGTATGCATTCTACGCTTCAAGTACATCACAATTAGGACTAACTACATTTCAAATGCCCGATAGGCATATTTGGCTACCATATCAGACAGCACGATTTTAGAATAATAATAACTAATGCTTATTGAACACGTTATGTGCCAGGTGCTTTTCTAAGATGCTTACATATTTTAACTTTTTAAATATTCACAATAACCCCATAAGATAAACACTATAATTTTTCTCATTTTACAGGTGAAGGAACAGAGGTAGTGAGGAGTTCAGTAACTTGCCCAATAAATAAGTAGTTGAGTTGGGATTTTGAATATGGGATGCTTGACTATAGAAACTATGTTCTTAATCACTGTTACACATGTATCACACACATATTTCATGCTGGATACTGTGAAAGCACTATAGATATAATAGCTTGCTTAATTCCCATTTTATTGATGAAGAAACTGAGGATACAAAAAGTTAGTTATTTTTCCAGTACTACACAACTAGTGTGAGAACCTAACGAGAGAGCCAGTGCATTTCATCACTGCACCCTCTTCCTGCTTTACTGCCACCCCAAATCTCTGTTGTTTATACACAGGCACCCGTGACTCAATGTTTTTGATGCCAATGTTTTAAGTTGGAAAATAGCCAGATAATATCAGAGTGTGTGGGAGAAAGTAAATAACATGTAAGCACACGTACATTATTTTTGATCTTCAAAGCCACGCATGTAAATCACAAGCATTAAAAAAATACTAATTAGAGTTCATTTATTTTTTTTATCTCTAATGCAGCCGGGGTAAAACTTGTTTAAAATATTTATCTAAAATATGGAAAAGAATTTTTAAAAATTTTATAGATCTGAGAAAAGTAAAAATACCAATGAAGCCATTTCTAGGAAGATGTTTTATTTTTATAGAAGGGTGTGCACAGTTCACAAAAGGGGGCTGTGATTGAAAGGATGTGACTCTTCCTCCCTTTCGTACTGTGTGGCTTTCTTGTTTTGTAGACTTGGAAGCGAACCTGAAATTTTATTGTACTTCTTTCAGGTCCTGTCTTTCTTTTAGATTAGCTCAAACTGAGGCTGAGTTCCTCACCAAGCTCCAGCTTTAGGGGTTAATACGCTCTTTGGCTTTTTTATTTCTTCAGGAAATGAGCCTAAGATTTTTAGGGAATCTCGAAAACTGTTTCTTATTCATTTTTTTCCTGAAAAATATGGAGTCCAAATACTCCAATATTCACACATGTGTAGTAGCATCTCATCTTTGTCTAAATTATTCTATTCCATTGAACAATTTTCCTATTGTTGGTATTGGGTTAGCATTTTTCTTCTTCCTGTAGTTGTCAAGTGGGAAAGATAGAATAGTTGTAGTGTTAGAGGGAATGAGGGAAGAGATGGGGCAAAAAGAGACTCAGGGTAGAGGGGTCTGTAATAATCAAGAAGCCAGAGGTTCATGTCAGCCTTTCCTGCATGGCTAACCCCAGCCAAGTTATGTTCCCATTTGGTGCCTCAGTTTTTCCACCTGAAAATAGGAATGACAACATTTTTGTGGCACGTGATTCTCCACTGCATTTCCCCAGCTCCAGTGACATCTTGTTAACTTATGATAAACAACTATGGATAATTATTAAGTGTTAATTTTTAATAGATAAATAAGAGGGGCTTTTTTTTGGGGGGGGGCTCCTCTGGGAGAGATGAAAGTGCTCTAACCGAAACAAAAGAGAAAAAAAAGAAAGAAAGAAAAAGATCAAATGGATACACAGGGGCCCAAAGAGAGGGAGTAACTAGTAATCTGATCCATCAGGAAAAAAGATTGTATTTAGAAAAATTAACAGATTTCTCCATAGGTCAAAGCAAAATAATAATGGGTGGGCATAGAGATAAGGATAGAAGGATTACTAACTAAAATTTCTATTCAGCTATAATAATCTATGTTCTAAAATATGTACTATAATTGCTTATTTTTCCTTTGTAGCTTCATAAAGAAAACAATTGAGATAACACAAACAAAAACTTTGACACTATATGAAGCAGACAGTCACCTGTGGAGAACTGCAAAATGGGACAGAAGGCAAGAAGCTTTTATAGGACAGAGAAAAATAGAAAATATCTCACTGTCTGAGGCTGCATAGTCAGCCTTATTTGGGGCTAGAAGGCCCAGAGTTGGCTTAGAGTTAGGGGATTAGCTAACTGGATGTATGTACTGCATTTCTGGTCAAGCTGTGCATTTACTGAGATGGGAAAGTTATCTAAGTTTCAGTTTGCTGACATGGCACCCCAGGCTGGAGCAGCTCCATCTTGGGCCTAGAAATTTACTTCAACAATAAAAATATGTAATTCTTCAAGAACACACAAGAGTACATTGTTCTCTTGAAGTCTCTCTAAAAGGAAGTCTGTACAGGGGGTGAGGAAGAGTAAGATGCCCTTGTTCTCAAGGCTCTGCTCTAGGAAGAGGCCTGATGCCTTCTGCTGTGGGTGACGGTGAGGGTGGGGACTTTTGCAGTGTTACCACAGTGCACCATTTAAACAGCTCACAGACCAGAATCAGGAAGTAGCAGCTATGTACTAGGAAGGCTCTGCTCAACCCAAGCCATGTGCACCCTGAGATTCAGCTACGCATTAGACATACAGAGGACCTGCAGGATGTCTTTGCATGGCCCTGAGAAGCAGTTACTTATCACTTCTCAGGGATGTGAGAGCATTCAAGGGCACGGGACTAGCATGAACGGGAGGGCAACTCTGAGTGTGTTCCTCAGGGCCCTGCTTCTTTTCAGTGTCTTCCAAGGGTAAGCGTTAGCACTTGGGGAGCAAGGCAAGAGAAGAACATGTAAAAGAGAAATTTCGCTGAAACCTCTGAGGGACCTGTGAGCACAGGACTTCTTGTTTACAGAAACCAGGTAACAAAGAGGACATGAGAGAAATTCTGGATTTTCTTACAAAAAGAAAGTAACCAAAAGCAGCGGGAGAGGGGGAAAAAAAGGCCGATGCCATTCAGTAGCAAATGCGTTTGGAAACACTCAAGGAAACTTTCCCTTGGTATACCAGATATATCCATCCAGAGATTGGGAGCACTTTAGGGTCAAGTGCAGAGCCAGTAATTATTGGTGGGGTGCCAAAGGCAAAGAAATACTGAGACTCTAGTTCACCCTTGGTCTGGAAAACACCAGGTACAGGTAGGAAGCCATCTGAGAATAAAACAAGTAAGTATGATTATGGCTTTTTAAAAATAATAATGTTGCCTGATTATACAGGTTTTTTTAGTTCTTATTTAATGTTTAATTTTCCTAAATTTTCTTTGGCCAAGATTACCAAGACAAGCAAGTATGATTATGGCTTTTTTTTTTTTTTTTTTTTTACAATACTGTTGCCTGATTATAAAGTTTTTTTTTAGCTCTTATTTAATGTTTAATTTTCCTAAATTTTCTTTGGCCAAGATTATCAGTTTTTTTTTCCTTACACCAGTTCCTGGTTATGAAATAAAATAAGACACACTGTACCCTATACCTTAACTTAATATTAATTGAGTTAATGTAAAATAATTTAGTTGTAGAGAAACTATTTTAACAAAACCGTTCTGTCCTTATCGTCTTATCATAAACCCACCTGCTACAAAAGGGCTTCATTATCTTTACTTACTTTTTTCCTAACAGATTTTTCTCCTTGCTATATTCTGGTAAATAACTGGTGATTTATTATTTTAAAACAATACTGTACTGGATATACTCTATTTGCCACTGACCATATCCATTCTTCAACTGACCCACCCTGCTAGGTGTATCCTTGGAGACTGGCCCTTTTAACTGTGCTACCCAGGCTCTCTTGCCCTCTGACTGCCCATTGGGTTTGCTGGTAGAAAGCTGCCGCAAGAGCGCAGGAAGAAAAAGAGGCCAGAGCACTGCCCTGTCCTCTCCTGCCTGGCCGTGGTCCCAAACGAAGGTGGCTACAGCCTCCGCGATCACCTCTTCTTCCAGGCAGTCCCGCTTCCATAGCTCTAGCTCTCACCTGGTTCTGTTAGGTTGGCCAAAGATTCCATATGTTTTTCTCCATAAAATAAAAGACATTTTTTGTTTTCACCAATAATTTTATATTGATTTGGATATATTGAGTATGTTGACTACCTCCTGTGTGGTACAACGTTGATTGTTCTCAGTTAATGTCTCAATTTGAACATTATCAACTTCAACTGCTCTACCCAACTGTGGCACATTGTCCAGCGAGAAACCTCCAGCATGAAACTTCACAAACCACTTTTGACACATTGGATCAGTTACAGCCATTTTCTCTATACACTGCACAAATCTTTCTTTGCATTTGAGTTGTGTTTCTACCTTTCTTGAAATAACAAAGCATAATATAACTAAAATGTTGCTTATTTTCTTCCATCTTCAATATTAAAATGGCTACACAAAAATTCATCAATTTTGATAAATGCTTTAAAAAATGCAGGCTGATATGAGAGCTGTCACAATACGACCTAACAAAATTGTTTCAAATGAAGTTAAAGACAACGAAGCACGGTTAGAGCCATCCTACGGAAAAAAACAAATGAACTTTTTGGCCATCCCAATACTGAGACTACGTTTCCCCTTGTTCCTTCAGGCCAAGGTGTGGTTGTAGCACCTACACTTGCTCATCCATGTTTATATCAGCATTTCTCATTGGTACCCTGAAACCTGCCCACACCTCTGTAAATAATCCCCATTTTAAACTCTCTTCAGCTAAACTCTGAATATGCCATCTGTTTACTGCTGAGCCCCTGACTAATAGAGAGACCTAGTCAATATATTGCTAGGCCAGACTTTAACTGAAGAGCTGAGATAAACAAATAGAATTATATATGTTGATGAAAAATTTAAATACTATGCTAATAATAACAATTTCCATAGTTCAAAAGAAATGTAGGCAGTAAGTCAAACCATTCACAGCAGGTCCTCTTATGGTTGGCTTTAGTTCTTAACTCTGTCCTGAGGTCTGAATCTTCCTGTAAGAACATCACCTTCGTTGTACTCCCAATGTTCACTATAAAAAGAGAGTGTGTTCTCATAAGAGAAAAAATCAAATTTGACATTAAAAACAACACAACAGACACTTTGTCTCCTTGAACAACCAAAAGAAGGACAACAACAAAGTAAAAGAAAAATAACCAGAACTGCCAGAAAATCAAACTATAAGGAAGTCCAGTAACCAAGGAGTTAAAGAAGAAACATTCATCCAGACTGGAAGGAGGGTTGGAGATGGGCAGCTGGGGTGGAGAGGACGCATGGTAAGGCAGCAGCTGGTGGACCAGGTACTCCCACATTTGTGCAGATAAACCAGGAGGAGTGAGAGAGACAGTGTAACCCAGGGTTCCGGCGTGAGAAAAGAAAGCCTCAAAACTTCTACTGGTAAAAACCAGTGGGGTTTGTGGAAGTGGGAAAAACTATCAGTCTTACAGGAGAGTTTGTCTGAGAGACCCTCAGGGTCCTAGAACAAACACAAACCCACCCACCTGGGAATCAACACCAGAGGGCCCAATTTGCTCATGGGTAGCAGGGGAAGTGACTGAAAGCCAACCAAGAGCCAAGCAAGTGGCATTGTTCCCTCTCAGACCCCACATACAGTACCACAAGGCAGTGACATGGATTGCCCTGCCCTGGCAAATACCTAAGGCTCCGCCCCTCGCAATGTAATAGGTGCACCAAGACAAAAAAAAACAAAAACAAAAACAAAACAAAACAAAAAAAATGGCCTAAACGAAAGAATAGATCAAAGCTCCAAAAATAGAACTAAGTGATGATGAGATAACCAATCTAACAGATGCAGAGTTCAAAACACTGGTAATCTGAATGCTCACAGAAATG
Organism: Mormoops blainvillei; assembly: GCA_004026545.1. Classification (NCBI taxonomy): domain Eukaryota; kingdom Metazoa; phylum Chordata; class Mammalia; order Chiroptera; family Mormoopidae; genus Mormoops; species Mormoops blainvillei. Next base: position 150,849 of record PVJD01000994.1, on the reverse strand, counting down.
GATGAGTATGGTTGCAAAATGGAGGAAAAAGTGAAGGCTAGGCAAAGTGAAATAAAGCAAAATATACAGGGAACCAACAGTGAAGGGAAGGAAACTGGGACTTAAATGAACAATTTGGAGCAGAAGGAAGACATAAATATTTGGCCAGAACAGAACAAAGAAACAAGAATTCAAAAAAATGAGGAGAGGCTGAGGAAACTCTGGGACAACTTTAAACATTCCAACATCCGAATCATAGGGGTGTCGAAGGTGAACAGGAAGAGGAAGAAATGGAAAATGTATTTGACAACATAATGAAGGAGAACTTCCCCAATCTGGCAAAGGAAATAGACTTCCAGGAAGCCAAGGAAGCTCAGAGAGTCCCAAAGAAGTTGAACGTAAGGAAGCACACGCCAAGGCGCATCAGAATTATGTTACCCAAGGTTAAAGAGAAGGAGAGAATTTGAAAAGCAGCAAGAGAAAAGGAGACAGTTACCTACAAAAGAGTTCCCATGAGGCTATCAGCTGATTTCTCCAAAGAAATCTTACAGGCAAGAAGGGGCTGGAAAGAAGTGTTCAAAGCCATGAAAGGCAAGGGCCTACATCCAAGAGTACTCTATCTGGCAAAGCCATCATTTAGAATGGAAAGGCAGATAATGTGCTTCCCAGATAAAGTAAACTTAAAGGAGTTCATTATCGCCAAGCCCTTATTACATGAAATGATAAAGGGGCTTATCTAAGAAAAAGAAGATAAAAAACTATGAACAGTAAAATGACAACAAACTCACAACTATCAACAACCAAACCTAAAAAAAATGAAAACAAAATAAAGTAAGCAATCTGCTAGAATAGAAACAGAATCACAGAAATGGAAATCACATGGAGGATTATCATTAGGGAGGCAGAGGGGTGAGAATGGAGGAAAGGGTATAGAAAATAAGAAGCATAAATGGTAGGCACAAAATAGATGGGGGAGGTTAAGAATAGTATAGGAAATGGAGAAGCCAAAGAACTTGTATGTACGACCCATGGACATGAACTAAGGAGGAGGGGGAATGCTAGTAGGAAAGGAGGTACAGGACAGAGGTGAATAAAGGGGAGAAAAACTATGGGACAACTGTAACAGGGTAATCAATAAAATATATTTAAAAAATAAAAGTGTAACTTGTAAGCCAAAAATAAAAATAAATAAATGAAAACAAAAACAACACAACAGTCTTTTCAAGAAATGGTGCTGGGGCATTTGAACATCTATATGCAGAAAAAAATGAACCTCGACACATACCTTACACCTTGCACAAATTATCTCAAAATGTATTATAGACCTACTATAAAACACAAAACTAGAAGAAACTTCTAGAAGAAAATACAGGAGATAATCTAGGTGACTTTGTGTTTGGCCAAAGGCACAATCCGTGAAAGAAAAACTGATAAATTGAACTTTTTTAAAATTAAAATTTTTACTCTATGAAAGGCATTGCTAGAATGAGAAGACAAGCGACAGAGACTGAAAAAAAATTTTAAACCACTTATCTGATACAAGACCTGTTCAAAGTATGTAAAGAACTCAACTATTATTAATAATGCTAACATGAATATTTTTGTCCATAAATCTCTGCTAAGTTTTTGACTATTAAAAAAATAAGAATGCATTCTAGAAGGACAATTTTTAGGCTAGAGAATATGAACTATGGGTTGGTCAAAAAGTTTGTCTGGTTTTTTTTTTCCCCATAAGATGGTTCTAGTAGTGCTTAGCTGTCTTTAACTTCATTTGAAACAATTTTGTTAGGTTGTATTGTGACAGCTGTCATATCAGTATGCATTAAAAAATAACATCAAAATTGATGAATTTTTGTGTAGCCATTTTAGTACTGAAGATGGAAGAAAATAAGGAACATTTTTGGCATACTATGTTTTATTATTTCAAGTAAGGTAAAAATGCAACTTAAACACACACACAAGATTTGTGCAGTGTGTGGAGAAGGTGTCATGACTGGTCCAACACGTAAAAAGTGGCTTACAAAGTTTCCTGCAGGAGATTTCTCACTGGATGGTGCTCCGCAGTGGGGTAGACCAGTTGAAGTTGATAGGGATCAAAATTGAGACAGTAACTGGGAACAATCAACATTTCACCATGTGGAAGGTAGCAGACATACTCAAAATACCCAAATCAATAAAGGTACTGGTGAAAATGATAAATGTGTCTTTTAGTTTACAGAAAAAAACCAGGTGAAGTTTACGGCCAGCCCAGTATTTACAGCATGCATCTGAACTTTCAAAAAGTGGTAATATTTTATTTTTGTGATAAAATTATTCTATTAATCCAAAAGAGGCAAAGGAAGTATAGTAAGAACAAAGAACGTTCAAAAGGAAATAAAGACATATAAACAGGTAGTTGAATAAAACCAGAAATAGAATTTGCAAACTAAAGAAATAATAACTAATCCTTTTATAATACTTACTACATGCCTGGAACTATGCTAGGTACTTCACATATATAAACTCATTTAGTCTATGACAGCTCTGTACTATTATATTATGTACATTTTATGGATAAGAAGATTTAATATTTATTTAATAACGAGACTGAGACATAGAATGGTTTTTTTAAAAATACTTGCCCAAAGTCATACAGCTAGCAAGTAAAGAGGTGGCATTTGAACAAATGGTTTGGCTTGGGTCTACACTCTCAAATGTTACACCACACTGTCATTGAAATCAATAAGCAGTCTTGAAATGTCTACTGTACACAGGCATTGTATAAGACATAAGAAAAATAAGAGAGTTTTACTCACAAGAAATTCTTAATGTTGTAGGAGAAACCTGCAACTCATTCGCTTTGGAAACAAATAAGAGAACAACTTAAGCCTGATGGAAAAAATCTCAGGTTTCAAATGAAAGTGGCTTGAAGAATTTCTAAGTGTGAAAACTGATAAGGAAGTAAAAACACTCCAAAGAGGACAAATTTTATGTAAATTGGTCATTACTGGCCCTGATCATTAAGTAAATAAGCTTTGGAAAAATTGGTTTCAGGCTAATTTATTTTAGTTACCCAATTTTAGGTGACTGTTTTTGTTTTTACTTGTTTGTTTAGAAGGACTGGTTTATATAAAAGTCTACTGAGCACCTACTATAAAAACAAGTGAGAGTCTGAGGATATTGAGATGGATATAGGTTGATCTCTGCCCTAGGGCTCTGCGTTAGAATCACCAGAAGAACTGGTTAAAACAAACAATACGCCTCACTCCCAAACTTTCTAATTCACTAAATCTAGGGTGTGACCAGAGAATTTCTATTTCAAACAAGTTCCCAGGTGATGAGGTGATGCTGATGCTACCTGCAGGGGACCACATTTAGAAAAACACTGCCCTAGAGGAATCACAAACTGAGAAGGACATTGATATTTGGGAGGACTCCACAGCCCGGTTTGTAATGGAAGGCCAAGGGGAAGGGAATTCTGGGTGGAGTTTGGCATTTCCAAAAGCAGGGACTATCAGAGAGGGTTCTGGGAAAGCAAGTGGTTTAGGAACTGTTTAGGAACTAGGGAAGACTTGTAGTGGACCCAGCAAAAGAAGCAGCCCTTGCTTAGGAAGCTAAGGAGCTTGACTCACTGCAGTCCTTGGGGATTGAAGAATTTTAATAAAGACAGGGGAGAAACTGTAACAGTTACATTACAAGGCTCCTTTGACATTCAGAAAAGTTGGTGATACCTGCCTCACTCTTTTAAAAAATAGAAAAATACAAGTTAATAATGCAATAGTTACTAAAAGCAATTATTTCTAAATTATCTTTTTCCCAAACAAAAGTCTGGAAGTGGTCTGCATCTTCGTGCAGAGGGACTTTTATTAGACATTTTATATTAGAAACTTAAGACCAATTTATTTAATTGTATGACAATATTAAATAAAAGCATTTCAATTTCTTTTTCATTTCTGGTTGTAACTACCTATCTGGGAGGTAAATATAGTTGATTTTTCTAGGTAGATTTTGACATTTAAAATAATGCATAAGCCCAAGGGGTAGGAGTTTTCATTCTTAGGTTTACTTTGCTGTTTAGTATAGTGTTATCCAGCAGGATTTGTTCCATATTAAGAATCAAAAGAACATTGTAAAATATTTAAATTTTAGTAGGGAATTAGAGCCAGCATAATAATAATGTACATTTCTTGGGGATTATACTGAGACATAATGCTGGTAAACATTTTAAAGAGGCAGATAAAGCCAAGAACAAATTTGGAATAGAAAAAACAAACTGGAAACCATTTAAAGAATATTCATGTTCTAAATGGAACTATGAAATGAGAGATTTTGTGCCTACTAATCAGAAGCTGTAATTAAGAATTGGTGCCAGCCAACCACCTGTACTGGTGCTTAGGCCAGAAGACGTTCCAGGCATAACTGGAACCCACCAACGGTGGGGTGTGTTCTAAGAGCTGTAGGCCACAAAGAGAAATTTTAATTTCCTCAGCAGTTTGTAAATGCAACAGTGAATGCTTAATTCACATGAACAATGGGGGAAGGGAAATGACTGTTCAAAACACAAAAGATGAAGAGAGGTAAATATCCAAAGCTCCCTCACCCCCAAATGTAATAAAAATTCAAGTGAACATCAAATGAAGTGGGAATAAAAACCTTGTTTCTACATGCAAATAAGTTTCTATAGCAACTAGCTTAATTCCAAAAAACTATGGAAAAAGACTCAGTAAAAATGTAATAGGGAAAGGAAAAGAAAGGAAAACAGGTTTAGAAAAAGCCAACCTACTACCCAAAACTTAAATTTTCTTTTATTTTTTCAAAGGATATCTGTAAATAGCAATATTTTTTAGCAAGAACCAGTTTTTTTCTATTTAAAATTGAAATTCAATAAAATATAACAAAGACATCTCAGTTCTTCAGATCTGTTTACGATTTGTTTATTCTCTCTCTCTCTTCCCAGGAATATAACAAAGGGAAATCATCTTTGGGCACTGGACAAGAAATGTGAGATTGCACCTTTAAAAACCACACAGAGTCTTGCTAATAATGATCATAACATCTACTATAGATTGCTTGTAAACCAAGGTGCTAAGCTATACCTGTAGTAAGCAGACGTTTCTTATCTGGCTTAGGCTTGCTTCATTTCCTGTCAGCATTTACTATAACAAATGACTCACTTACTCACTGCCATAGGAAAAAAAAAAAGCATTGCAAAACTTCTTTGTTCTGGGGAGACAACAGGGCTCAAGGGACTAAATAGCAGTTTGTGGAGACAGGGTCTATGAACACTATCCTGTTTTTGCCATTCCTTGCCTTTGAGATCTTAAGCAAAGCATTTATTTATACACCCATTCACTTATTTAATCATACACATTGAACTCAAAGGGGACACCACAGTAGTTGTAAGGAAAAGCTAACTTATAATATGAAAGAGCTTTGTCAACATGAAATGCTTTATCTAATAACTCTTTTATACATTGAAATATCACATACAATTTGTTCAATCATATTTTTGATTATATAAACTTTCCTTGAAAATAATTAGGGAATTAAAAAAAAAAAAGCTCTTAGAGATATTGTTAACTCTTTTAGATAACTGGGGAAAAAAACTGTTTCAGAACCCAAAGTGGTATCCCATTTTAAAAGTTATTCTGATTTTAAAATAAACTAGGACTAAGGTTTATTTAGTATAGTCATCCAACAAGCATTTAATAATCACCTACTACGTGCCAAGAACATAGTCTATCCCTTGAAAAATTGGGCATATATAATGCTCTGGATACAATAAAATAATGAAATGCTGTTGAAGGAAGAGAAGTGAATGAAAATAATTTTCTGTCAAACTCCCATAAATGTCAGCCATACTGGTAAAACTTACTTTAGAAAATACAGAATAATTTTTTCAGACTGATAATCACACCCATTTACTAAAATGTCTGGACAAGAAGTCTATTTTCAGTTTTGGATTGTTAATATAATATATTAAAGTTTATTTTTTAAATAACAAAAGTAATACAAATAACTCCAGAGTGTAAAGTAAAAATAGAAGTCTCTTTCCAGTAACCTCATTTCTTTGGAGTAACCACTATTAACATGTTTATTCACCCAGATTTTTTTTATGCACTCAATTATAATAGATGACCCAAGAAAATAGAAATTTCCAAAGTACTGGGAAATTTGACAGTGAAACCTCTTCTATAATTGATGAGAGCCTAAATCTTCAGTTACCCAAAGGTTGCCAACAGTGTACTGCCAACATTGTATCCCTCTCTCAGTTGATCAGTGGTCTGTTGTGGTCCTTTGCCACAGTAGTGTATGAGTAGCTAAGTACAGAGCACATATCTACTCAACCCCTTCCTAGTCCTGTTAGTGTCCGTAAAAGTAAGAGTTGAAAACTTCAAATCACAGTATCAAAATTTGGTCATCATTCTTCACAAGGCTTTAGAACACCTTGTTAATGATTCCTTGACGTGAATCCATGACACCACCTATTGGTTATTACTAGCATGGAGGCCTTTAACATGCCCCATTTCCCAGCCAGTACTCTCATTCCATTGATGTTTAAGAGACCCCCATAATCCTGGCCAAACATGAATGTAAAAAGAGGTTAATACTTATTTCTTCATTGAATATTTTTGAACACCTGCTTTATGTCATGAGTATTTAAGAAATAATATACTGAGAGGACATTAAGGTCAAAATTCTCATTTTATAGATAAGAAAATTAAGGTCCAAGAGGTGAAAAGATTTTTCCAAAATTACACAGCTGGCTGGTTAGGAAGAGTCAGCTCAGGACCCGTGTTTGTATCCAGATTAGGGAACTACAGCACAGAAGGGAGCTTCTAGGAGATGTAAGCTCCCCAAGAAAACAGAACAAAAGATAACATTTTAAGATAAATATACAAAACGTAGCATGATTAGGTATTTAACAATCCTAATGACTTCCAAGAAATTACAACTGAGAGCAGAAAACTAGAGCAACATATAAGAAACATCAAAGGCCAAGATTAACAACTTAGCCTCCTTTCTGAGTAAAACACTCTATATAATCATGTAAACTGTTCATAAGATGTTTCAGATCAAAAGACTTTCCAACAGGCAGAACAAAACCCAGCGCAAAATGCTAGGAGTACATGAAGGGCCTGCAGCATTTATTAAGCGCCTTGGATCAGTCTCTCTTCTAAATTATATAAAGGATTAAATTGATGCTGACATATTTCTATTCTAATGCTCTCTTTATGGCACATTTTGGTCTGCAAATACATAATATTAGAGATAAAATATAATAGAAGGAGAGCTGATAGAGATTTTAATCCATATCTTAAATGACCTTACTGAATTTCCCTACCTGATTTTGACATTGTTGTACTCCCTAAGAGACAAATATCCAATTCACAAATACCCAGGATATAAAATAGACTGTTAGACAGCTATAGTTTTTTAAAAATAAACTTTTGGAAAGAAAATTTTTTTGTTAGTTGGGATCTGACTTATGTGAAAGGCATTAAAAAGAGAGCTTTTAAAATTTTTCTTTTTTAAAAAAATTGTTGTTCTATTACAGTTGTCCCAATTTTTCCCTGTTGCTCTACCGTGCCCCGCCCCCCTGCTCCCACAGTCAATCCACACCTTGTTGTCCATGTCCATGGGTCATTTATATTTGCTCTTTAGCCAGACCCTTCCCCTTCCCCTTCTTTCCTCCCTTTCCTCTCCCCCTTCACCTAAAATTCTTCTCATTTTCAGTTTGCCTTTCAGTTAGGCAGGTTTATGAGACTTACGCACTTAGGATATTTATAAGACTTAGTCTTATGTGATTTAAACATACTCGTATGTGAGACTAGTAAAACTTTTGAAGAAAATACATTATAAAGTCTTTATTTTTTCATTATTTTTAGTTTGTTATTTCCATCTAATCCTTCTATTAGAAAACTCTCTCTGATAAGGGGTTAATATGCAAAATATAGAAAGAACTAGAACAACTCAAAAGAAAAAACCCAACAATTAAATTTAAAAGTGGGCAGAGGGTTCAAATAGATATTTTCTCTATTTTTTCTATTCAAAGAAAACACAACAGATGGCCAACAGGTGCACAAAAAGGGGTTCAACATCACTACTTATCAGGGAAATGCAAATCAAATACACAATAGGGTATCACCCCACATCTGTTGGAATGGCTATTACCAAAAAGACAAGAAATAACAAGTGTTGGTGAGGATGTGGAGAAAATTCTCATGCAGTGTTAGTGGGAATGTAAATTGGTGCAGCCACTACGGGAAACAATATGGAGATTTCTCAAAATGTTAAAAATAGAACTACCACATGATTCAGCAATTCCACTTCTAGGTATTTATCCTAAGGAAATGAAAACACTAGCTTGAAAAGATATCTTGCACAGCCATGTTGTTGCAGCACTATTTAAAATAACCAAGATATAGAGACAACCTTTGTGTTCATCAATGGATAAATGGATAAAGAAGTGGTGGTACATATATACAATATACAATGAGATATTAGCCATAAAAACAAAGGAAATCTTACCATTGATGACAACATGGGTGGACCCCGAAAGCATTATACTAAGTGAAATAGGTCAGACAGAGTAAGGCAAATACTGTATGATCTCACTTATATGTAGAATCTAAGAAGAAGGAAAAGAACTAAGCTCACAGATAGAGAACAGAGTAGTGGGTGCCAGAGGCGGCAGTTTGGGGAGAGCAAAATGTGTAAAGGCGGTCAAATGGCCAGATAGCACAAACTTTCAATCATAAAATAATAAGTCCTGGGGATGTAATATACAGTATGGTAATTATAGTTAATAACACTGTATCATATATTTTAAAGTTGCTAAGAGGGTAGATTTTTAAAATTCTTACCACAAGAAAAAGAAAAATATATAGCTATGTGTAGTGATGAATGTTAACTAGCCTTACTGTGCTTATTATCCATATATAAATAAATATATACATAATCATTATGTTGTATACCTAAAACTAACATAACATTATATATAAATTATATCACAATGAAAAATCTCTGATGATTTCTATTTGTTTACATAAACTTCAAGAAAGTGTAGCTACCCCATGTTGTTTCACTGAAATGAATATTACAAAATATCATTTGAATAAAGAGATCATTGTTATATTTATTTAATAATATAGCCCCTTAACTCTCCAATATTTTCATAACTGGTGTTAATTCATTGACAGACAGTTGGGCATGTTCTCACCCTAATGCAGTCTTTGAATTAGGGCTCATTAGAGAGCTGTCTTTGGATTCAGTGAAATTATTCAGATCTATAGAGTTCGTCTCCTGGGTTTCTCCAGCTCCTTCAAGCAGCACAATCTGCATTAGATTTTGCTATGTCTGAATCCTATATGGTGAAAAGTTTAGTCCTACTAGATAACCACATAAATAAGCTATAGTAATTTTCTACATAAGGATCTAGCAAATAATATTTCTATAATAAAGGTTGTGGTTTAGAAATTTCAACATAATTAGAACCACATTTAAATGTAAATATAAATAATAGCCTTATGAAATAATGTATATCATGAAGAGGCAGAAGAACTATGTCCTAGAGGGAAGAATGCCTGAATTTGAGCCCTGTTTCTGCCACACTAATCAGATTTTGTGAATCAGGAGATGTCTTTTGGCATCCCGGTGATTTTTTAATGTGCTAAAAATGATAGTTATAACTGTGATTTCTTCGAAATAATGTTATTGTAAAGATGAAATAGGCTGATTACAGATCCAAAAGTTTCATAAAGTGCTATACAAAATCAGAAATATGGTATTAAGATATTTGCAAAAAGAAAGCAAAGTAATATTTCATTTTTCTTTATTTCATCCAAACTGGAGTAAACTGGAGGTTTATGATGACATTTTCTATATCTATATATATATAATAAATATAATATGATATAATATAATATAAATAATACATATCCTTAATTTATTTTATTGAACCTTTGATATACAACTCAGATTTCAGGTAATTATATTTATTGTCTCATCTGGTTTTAATAAGACAATATTGTTTATAGGACAGCATGTGTATGTCCACCTCATTAAGAATTTTAATCAGCCCTGGCCAGTGTGTCTCAGTTGGTTGCAGCATCATCCTGTAACCAAAAAGTTGTAGGTTCAATTCTCAGTCAGGGCACATACCTAGGTGGTGGGTTCAATCCGCATTTGGGGCATGTATGATTCCTGGTATGGGTACGTACAGGGGGCAACCAATTAATGTTTCTCTCTCTCCCATCCTCTTTCCCATCCCTTCTCTCTAAAAAGCAATTTAAAAAAAATGTTCTCAGGTGAGGACTTAAAAAAATAATTTTAATCTGCTTCTTAATATGTGTTAAGGTGGGTGTGTAGGCAAAAGCATACTAGATACAGATTTTTCACTTTCCTAATAAAAAATTTACTAAATAACTTCTGAGGGAAATATAAAGAGGGCTATTCTACCAAAATTTAGGATGGCCATCCTAAAGCATAGAAAAACTTTTTTAAAAATTAAAAGAAACCAAACTTGAAAAATAAGCAAAGAAAAGCCTAGAGGAAAGTCTTTTCTTCATCCAGTCAAGGATATACTCAGACCTTGCTTAAAAAAGAGGGGAGAGAGCTATTAGAACAATAAGAATTGCTGATATGAAAGATTGTAAGAATGGCATCAAGGGAGTAAATCAGCCAAGGAAGGTAAAGCACAAGTGTTCTTAAGGGAGGGAGAAATTGAAAATGCCTACAAAAAGAGAAAGCCAATGAGCTAGGGGCCTTCCAACATCCCTAAAGTTACTTGTTAAAGAAAGAGATATTTATGTCTGTGTCTATCTCTGCCACTAGATTTTTAGCTCCTTAAAGCAAGATGCTATATCTTATTCATACTTGTGTCTCCCAGAGCAACTGGCTAAATTCCTTGTTCATAGAAGGTACTCAGTGGGTACTGAGTTGAACTTCAACCAAAGTTACCTGCGCTATACCAGCAGGCTATGAAACACAGTGCTACGAATGAAGTAAGACAAATCTCAGTAAGTATATACTGGCTTATTTAGTCACTCTACAAATTCTTAGTGAGCACTATGTGCTGGGAAAGCTCTGAGGAGAGAGCAAGGAATCATGTTAGGATTCTGTTTTTCTTCACAAAAATATGACCCACATCTTCCAAGTTTAGCATTAGAAAAATTTCTTGATAATCGAGAGATAGTGGGACCACATGGCCCTGCCTTTTCCCCCAGCTTTCCCTAGCCATCGGGATATTTAAATTTAAGCTGATTGACACTGAGACAACCATACTGGGGTGGGGTAAATAAACCTAAATAATAGCATGCATTTGGATAACCTAAGTTAAAAGTATACCTTGCCTCCAAAGCTCAAGTACTGGAGAGGGGGGGATTATAAACCAAAGAGGTGGAAGTGGAAAAGGGTATAAGGGGGATGAATGCTAATGAAAAATACAATAAAAATAAACTATTTAAAAAACCCCAAAGAGATCTTAGCTGTGTCCTTCTTTCTTGGCTCCCCTTACCATATGGTGAATCATGGGAGTCACCTAGTCATTTTTAATAAGCATTATTCAAGAGTACATTTTCAAATATTCTGACTTGATCTTTGGAGATCCAGTCTCATTTTATATCTATTTTGGGCCCACTCACTCAGTAAAATTTTCCTGTCAGAGGACTAGCCTCTTTCCTTGGCAGTTATCAACAAGATCAACAAGAAGAAACTATACTCAGTTTCTTCTTTCATTTCTTAATGGGCTCTGTTTCTATTACAATAATAAGAATAAAATAAAACAAAGTTTGTTATTTGTGTCTAGCTAGCCCACCAAGTTCCATATTCGTATCATGGGGTGGGGGGAACCCCTGTGCGTACACAAGCTCAAATTTTGGCTCAAAGCACCCTGTGAAGGTAAGGGAGTTGTGGGGAAAAGATAGAGTAGAAAGAGAAACTACTCTTTTCAAATGTCTCTCATGTACTGGTATAGTTCTAGCAACACGGCACAAATATCTCATTGGGTCTTCATAACAACCCTATGAATTCAGCTCATTTTACAGATCTGGAAACAAAACACAAAGGATCTGAGTGAGGAAGTCAATTCGTGTTTAGCTTATAATTATTGTGCCGAATTGGATTGAACTCAGCTCAATGTAGTTATTCAATAGATATTTACTGTGAATTTACTATGTACAAGCATTACAATATATCACAGAGGAAACAAATTACTTCTACTCTAGTAATGGATAAAAAAACAGCCCACTAATGAGGACATCATTCATATCCATTGAAATAATATTTTCAGGTGACAATAGTAGGGTAAAGGCAACCATCCAGCGTTTTAAAAACTGAATGGTGTGGACAAAGGGGTAATAAACATGTAATAGTACAACTCCCTGAACATGTTGGTTCAGGTTAAAAATTCTCAAGCCCTTTAAAAATTGAATTTGCTCAGTTATATTGAGTCATTCATTCAGAGACAGCCTGAGGGCTGGGACATTAATTAGAACCAATTGTAGCAGATCCAAATCTAACACAGATCTCCACTTTAAAAGGCATGGGCAGGTGGGAGTGGGAAATGGCCTCTTGTTTCCAGAAAAGAATTGTTTCAGAAAGATCAAAAAGAAAGGACAGTTATGAGGGGAAGCTGCATCAGAAGGTAGGAAAAGAGTGGAATAGAAAGTAAACGACTGTGTTGCCTTAAACATCAGTAAGACCTGGATTTGGATCCTGATTCCCTTGAAGAAAGTTATTTGACTTTAGAACCTCAGGCTTCTCATTTACAAAATGGGGGAAAAAAATACTACTACCTACCTTTGTATGGTGATTGTAAAAGTTAAATAATACAGAAAAAATGTCAATGGGACATTAGGAGCTCTTAGTAAGTGGTTTCTATTATGATTATTAAGTGATTTAAGGATACTGCATCCTTGAATTTAGTGAATAGTTAGTAATCCAATAGGGCCATATTAATTTAATGAAAGGCTAAGCAATCTTTAAAATATATTTTACGACAGTGGTTCCTAACTAGTGTGTCCCCATTCAAGGATGGGGAGGCATTTTGAGAATTTGCAGGGAAGGTTTTTGGACATCTCTCTGCCAGTAGGAGTGGGAAGTGATACTTGAGATTAGTGGACAGGGGTTGGGAATGCTAGATATTCTAGAATTCTCAGGAAATTTCTGCACATAAAAGAGTGCATGTGCTCTATAGTTCTATAGCATTTTGATCAAAGAATTTGCGTGATTTATTTCTGTTGGAGAATTATAGAAGTATACTGTTTGAATTCCCAGGAATCCGATGAGAAATGAAATATGAATCCTAATTTTGGATTTATTATTTAAGGCAAGTCATTTTACTTTTATTGGCCTATTTATCTGAAAATCATGAGGCTTAAGATACATTGTCATTAACACAAGATTTACAGCTTTCTGGTTCTCTAACTCTAAAGTAAGACTTTGCTGATTACAGGTTCAGGCAAGGCTTCCCCAAGTATGCTTCACTGAGCACTGATAGGTTAGGACACCGATCCCCGCCTCCTGACCCGTCAGAGGCCTGTTAGGAACAGGGCTCTGAACTAAGCTCGCCTGAGCTCCGCCTCCTGTCTCCCCGCCCCCCCCGCCCCCGCATCCATCCACAGCAGGCAAGCTGCAGGTCCCCCCTCCTCCCCTCCCTGCCCCCCCGCTGCCAAAAAGATTGGGGACAGCCGAGTTAGGACATTTACGGATATTAAGAAAATAAGGTTCTGTGGTCAGTGTATCTGAGAACAAAACTGGGTTAAAGTTAAACATGTTTTTCTAGGTAAGACATTTCAATTTCCTTGCTAAGCTTAACAGTACTGTGAATTTTCAAGAGAAGTACAGTCGATAGCATTTTTTTGCATATATTTCTCCACCGAATCTCCCCTCTCCCTATATCTTATAAAAATCCCATAGAAGTAGCTTTCTGTATAGCAGGTGTAGGGACACACTAATTTAAGATGATGTACATTTAATACAGTGTTTTAGAAAAGCTTATGTTTTCAAAGGACTGAATCCCCTTGGTTAATTTTCAGGCATTGTAACAAGCAGTGGGGAAAATAGTTTCATGTAGTGATTTTCTTAAGTCACATCATATGGTGGAACACTAACTCGTAAGTTCAGGTTGACAGAAAGAAGGAACTGAAAGGTTAACAAAAGAACACGAATTAAACTGCAATGAGCATGAGTCATTTTAGAACTACAGAGTGAAAGAGAGGTTCTTTCACTGCAAACGATTGCTGTGTTTCAAAAATGCTGTCCAAAAAACCTATGTTTGGTTGATCTATTAAAGCAAAGTAATTCCGAAAGGTGTTTTTATTTTTTGCCTGTATTTTTTACAATGCAAATTCATTAATAAATGGCTATTAAGAACAGCAACAACAAAAATATATGACCTTCAAGGAAATGAGAGTTTCCCTGTGATTTAACAGGCTTCATATGAGCAAAGGTATATGACAAAAGCCAAGTGTTGCTGGGTCTTAATTTTACTCGTGAAAAGCTGAACCTTCAGTCTCTTGCAAAATGCTTCCACCCCATACTATCGCCCTAGGAAAACAGCACAGTATAGTTCTAGAAGGAATGTAATATTATATATGGAAAATAAATAGGAAGAAGTTAGATGATTGAAATAATTAGAAATACTATGTTTTCTTGATTATTTGGGGAGATTAGGCCACCAATATAGATGAGCTAAATAAAAAAAGTGGAGCATAATTCTATAAAGAACACAAATAACATTGTTCCTGTTGCAGAAAAGAGAATAACTTCTTTAATGATTATTTTAAAGGTCAGTTGGTAGAAGTTCACTAAATTTGTTTTGTGTGGGTGTGTCAGCAGTTGGTATTAGTTTAAAAAAAACTAAATGATATTTAAAAAGTTATTTTAGATTATGTGAATCTCACATTTCAAAATATAAATTATTTAATGAGTGGAATGTCTGTTGAAAAATTTTAACATCTAGTTTATTTGCCCTGCCATACAGTGTGTTTCTGGACCAGTTTCCTGCACAGGATGGTTTATGAAAACTAATTTTAATAACATACCAAGTAAAACTTAATCTTCTAGCAAAATAAAAACTAAACTAAATAGTCAGATAATGGATTCTAAAACCAAGTTAAGACTTAACAAAGATATGAAGTCCTCAAGGGCATAGATAATACTGAAGTCTATATTTTACGTATTAAGACTTTATATGCACAACCCATCGAGCTAGATTTCTGGAGCAAAAACTGTTATCGCTGTAATCCAGGATCCAAATTCAGTATCATTTATTGTGAGCCAATCCAATATTATGTGTCTTCTGATAGGAGGCAACATGACATGTAGAATGTGCTTACAATGTATTCTTGCCAAAAGTGTTTAATTTGAATCCAACAAACCTCTGGATGTAATATCCGGTTTACAGAAAACACAGGGGATCGTGGAACAAACTAAATTATAACCCAAGGAAGCAATTAAACAAACCAGAAAGTGTGACATTCTCTCAAAAAATTGTTCTGGTTTCTTCAACAAGCCAGGGTCATAAAAAAAAGTATAGTGCTAGATGAAGTCTTATCCAGATTAATTGGAGGCAACGTGTGGTCCTGAATGGGAGGCTGGCTCAGGCAAACCAGCTTTCAAGGACATTTTTGGGTCACTAAGGAATTTTTAAAACTATATTTTGTCTGAGGTAAAATGATCATTTACTAAAATAGATAGGTAGATATCGTTGGCTGATAAATAGCAGGTTACAAGACAGCATACAGATTATGAGTTCATTTAGTTTAAAAAAATACACAGAGAACAGGAAAAATTATACTGCTAGGTGTCAAATGTAGTGGATACAGAATGTTTTTTATTTTTGTTTGCCTGTATTTTCTACAATGTAAATTCATTAATAAAGGGCTATTAAGAACAACAGCAACAAAATATATGGCCTTCAAGGAAATGACAGCATCCCTGTGACTTACCAGGCTGCATATTAGCACAGGTATATGACAAAACCCACGTTTTGCCAGGTGTTGATTCTACCAGTGAATGCTGAACCTCCAGTCTCCTGCAAAATGCTTCCTCCCCATGCCACTCCTATCCCCCTACTTCTCCACCAGTCACATACTTCTGGGAATCTTTCACAAGTTAAGAGTAAGTACTTCTTGTTTCCTAAAGACAGAAAAAAAGACTTCAGCTTCTTGCCTAGGAGGTACCTGGATGGAGCTCTTTCTCTGTTGGGCCCCTTAACTCACTAGCGCCCCAGGAGGGAGGAATGGCCAACCTGATGGGGTCTAGAGCTTGACTTTTACTGAAGCACAATTTACTGATGGGTAGGTTGCTGGGTCTCAAGTGCAACTCTGCACTTTTTTCCTCACACCAGATGGAGTAGACTGCATGTCTAGCTCCAATATGTTAGTTCAGTATCCCATATGCTAGGAGAACCTCATTAGTGCCTCCCACCATAAGGACATGTCCTCTCTCTGTCTCACCTGTAGCTGCCTGTCCACCGTTCTTTCTCCTGCTGTTTAAACTCCTCACATGCAATGGGGTAAGCCAGTCAACAGCCATCTTCCTTTCTGTGGGAAAGAATCCCTCACTTTGGCCTCAGCCTAATAGTGTAGCTAGTTCAACAGTCTCTTCGGCGGAGTGTGGGCATATTTTTAGGGGCTATATATACTAAATGTCCTTTGTTCACAGGAAAATCCCAGAAAGATGTACTTGGTTTCTGAAAGAAATATAAAAATTCTTCAAATAGAAAATGTATAGCACGTGAAATATCAATTCCTCGCAATACTTTACAAAAATTATAATACATGCTTTTAGAATAACATACCAGGTAGTAAGTCTTGATAAAATGTACTATGTATTTCCACGTCTTTGCTTCTTAGGCACTCCTTCTACTCCTCTATTGAATGTGTTGATATTTTAATTGAAAAGCGTATAATAAAAATAAAAATGAAATAAATCCAAATGTTGAACATCTGCATTTTTAGCAAATTTGGAATTTCATGGGAATTTCTTATCTGAAAAATCATCCCCATAGCATTCAACCATAACTTTACTAACAGATTCACAATCTCTAGCTCATCCATGCTATACAGAATAATTGCAAGTTGCCCTGAAAAACAAGAACCAGAAAAACAAGAGCATATCCTTCCTCAATGCTTTTAGCACAAGGACACGGTGACATTTGGTAGTTTTGGTACAGCAGTTATGTGTGTCAACCTGTACATTAGCATATACTCTTTTATCCACCAAAAGGATTGGTCAGGTAAAAACATTAATTAAATTTATCAGACAATTATAAATCCTGCACTATAAAGTAAGGAAGAAAAAAAGTAAGGCAGGTAGACAGGTTAGCACTGGGGAACAGATTAGGTTGTACCATCAGAAAACAAGGCATTATATGTGATAATGAAGAAATTCATTATAGTTAGCCAAAAGAGATATACTTTTGACCATTCATTTGTCTTATTATAATAACATAATTACGAAACCTAAAGTAATATATAATAATTTTTGTTATTATTTTCCATAATATTTTCCCTTGATTTTGTTCATCTTAAAGTTGTTTAGGTTATATATTATCCTGTTTTTATTTCCCTATTTTTGATCAGGAAGCTGAGATATGAAGATCCTGGCAAAATGCCAAAGGTAGCAAAACTAGTTAATGACAGAATTGGTCACAGAACACATCATTCCTGCCTCCTCATCCAGTATGAACAGATCTGTGTATTTCCACAATTTTTTAAGCTAGGTTACCCTGGAGATTATTTGTAAAGAGATTACTGGAACTAAACTCATGCTTTGAGTATTTTCTGGTTATGTCTTTTCCTTCTGTCAATGTATTTTGTTTTTATGATTTTTTTTTTTTAGTTCCGATAAAATCTTACAGAAAAAAGGCACAGTAGCTGCTCTTTGAAGGTAGCTTTCAAAATTTTATAATGTTACTATAAATCAGCACAAGCCTGTATACTATATTTATTAATTTAGACAAGAAACATTGTTGCCTATTGTCAGACTTGCTATTTGGTATTTCATTTGTTTTCATGCCAACCCTGCAAGTGGCTACATATTATACTTATGTTTCAGAAGAAGTGAAGCAATTTGCCTGGGGTCATGTAGTTACTGGCAGAGCCAGAATTTGTATCCAGATCTGTCTTACTCCAAAAGCCTCAGGATTTCTACTCCACCAAGTTTACATGTCTCTCTCTCAAAGTGCTGTGGATGCTCAGATTGGGAGAAAGATTTATCTGATAGGGAGGGGGATCAAGTAAGGCTTCATGAAAGAGGAGCATTTGAACTAGTGCTTGAAAATGTGCTTGTTTTGATCATGTGGGAATGGAAGACTGAGAAGTGGAAACCAAAAACAATGTGAACAAATGTTCAGAGAGGGAAAGTCAGTACACATAGAGAACAAGTTCAGATGGAACCTAGGGTAAATGAAAAGGAAATGTGCTACATTAGCAAGGTGTTTGAGGTTAGAAAGATCCTTGAACAAAAGGCAGAGAGAGCCTTTACTGACTACCATTGGCCTAGAAATAGAAATATGAATGTAACACACACTCCTAAAATTTCAGTGGTATCTAGGTAAAGAGAATGATTCTCTTCTTAAGAGGAGTTTTTTCCCCCCTTTAATTTATAAAGAGTAAGGAAGCCCTTCTAAACAACTCAGAATTTAAATGTAGATGGTGTTTGGGATATCAAAAACAAAATCTACTGATCTTTCATTAGCATGATAGGTAGGTAGGTAGATAGATTGATTGATTAAATATTGGTTTCTAAAAACAGGCCATGAAAGTTTCATTGAAAGTGTCTTGCTTTAATTTAGATAAACATAATTATAAGTTTGCTTTGCTAGGGTAAAACTTTTAGTTATGAAACTCAGCTATGAGACTTGTCAGCCACTTGATGTTAAAGTACTGGATTGTATCTATGCTGTACCTGTACTGAGGCTGCCCACTAGTTTATTTATTGTGGCAGTGTGTTTAACTAAAACATTATTTCCCAGCTTCCCTTTCAGCTGGCTGCATCCTGTCATGAAGTATTGGCCAATGAAATCTAAGCAGTTTGTGTGTGTGTCAGGGGCGGGGGCTGCTTCCAGGAAAGTGCTTAGTGGTTGAGGGTGATTTTTGTCCTGCCAGGAAAATGGATGTGATAGCTGGAATCCCAGTGGCCATAATATCACTGTTAAGTTCTTTGGTGCCTTTGAACAGAATAGAAAGAGCACTCATCATTGCAGATAAAATAGAAAAAGTTCCTCCTCTGTGTAGATGTAATACATCACACTGTACCGACCCCACTCACTTCTTGGTCTGGTGCCTTTGCAGTAAACAAACTGCACAACTGTTTGAGGTGGCCCTGACAGCCATACTGGACTATAAGGCAGGGAAGGAAGACATGTTCTAAAGACAGCAAAGCGAAAGAGAGAAGGAGATGGGTCTCTGTTTACCATGGATGTGCCATATCAGCCCTGAATGGGCTACTTCCCGACTTCTTTTGCATGAGAAAAAAATATTTTGTTTGTCACTGTTATTTCTGATTTCTTTTACTAATAGCTAATTGCTAGTAAATTAAGAACACATGGCATGTTTTGGGAAGCACTACTATTAATTACTTAATTAAACAAATGTTCCTTGAGCATTATGTATCAGATACACTGTGATATGCCAGGAATAAAGACAGAGCTTACAGTCTAGGATGTGAAAGGCACATGTATACTTACATAGATAATTACAGTATACTGTAATTACGCTGTAATCATATACTGTAATACGGCTGTTCAGTTTGCATATTGCACAAAGATATGTGGCCAAGATCTGAGTAGGTGCTATGTTTTGACAGACTGCATTCATGAGAGGGGGATACCTTTCTAGTATATCACCATAAATGGGTGCCCCTTTTTAAAGACTAAGATTCACCCAATAATAATGCCTTATTGTTGCTTAGTTCAGTAATTTCCAAACGTATTTTAGCAGCAACTAGCCTTCTTTGAAAGAACTTTCATGAGGGAACATAATGTATTCGTCTCAGTGTTTTCATTTTAGTGGTCTAACTCAAATTAGGTTAGATGTAGAAAAGAATTTACTAGTTAATTTATGTATACTTATTATAATAAAGGTGGGCACAGTGGGCTAAGAAAATACAAAGTAGGGCTCTTGAGGAAGGCTTCACAAAGGAAGTGATGCTTAAGCTAAATCTTGAAGGATGATTTCAAGAGGTGGACAAAATGAAAAACAGCATACTATGCTGAGGAAAGAACATGTGCAAAGATATCTAAGAGCATGTCCTGTTTCAGAAATGAGAAGTAGAAAGAAAAGCTGATAGTTAAGTGGTTACAGGTAGGGGTGGTAATAGAGAGAGCTTATTAAGAAACATACATGCTTGTGAAATTAGGTTTTAGTTTACAAATTATAGGGAGCCACTGAAAGATTTAAAAAAGCAGAGTAATATGAATAACATATGTTTTAGGAGGATGTTCGGATTATACTTCATAGGGATACATTAATAGACAAAATGCAAGAGCTCAGGCAAAAGATGACAGGCTGACTTAAGAAAGCAGTATATTGAAATGGACAGAATCAATTAATGAAAATATTTAGTAGGTCAAATTGTTAGATTGCGGTGAGGATGAGAGAGAAAAGCTAAGGATTCCTAGGATTCTACATTGGGTGATCATTCATATGACTGCATGTCCATTAGCATGGTGGTACAATTTTTAATGAAAGAGGGTCACGCAAGGTCAGAAATAGACAATCAGCACAGTTTAAGATATACTTATCTTGAAATACGTGCAATATGCACAGACTGTCTAGTTGACGTACCCAGGAGGAAATTGACAATATAGATCCGAATGTGTGGCAAGAACTCTGAGTTGGAGGTGTAAATTTGGGCGTAATAAGTATCAAGATAGTACGAATATACCTTGGAGATATCGCGAATTCAATTCCAAAAGACTTCAATAAAGTGAGTATTGCAATGAAGCAAATTATAATCTTTTTTGCTGGTGGAAGGTCTTTCCTTCAATTTGTAAAAAATACATCTGTGAAGTGCAATAAAGCGGAGCACAATCAAATGAGTTATGGCTATAGTTAAAATTTGTATATCTAACCATCTAAGACTCAAAGACTGTGTTTGGGATGAATGTGAAAAAGCCTGAGAGGCTCAAAAAGGAAAAGGGGTCTATTATGGCCTTCACGCCGCCAAATGTCTTCCCACTAGGCAGTCAGTGTCTGATACTGCCATTGTTGTGATTAATTACTTTAGGTTAAGGTTGTATCTCTAAGTAATTGCCTCTTAAAAATACCTTTGGGAGAAATTAAATAGACAACAGAGTAGTTTAATGAAGAGAAAAACTGAGCTAGGTATCCAGAGATCAGTTTCTACCACTGACTTAGCCACTGACTGCCTGCACGATGTTCAGCAAGTCACCTTGCCTTAGGTTCCTCTTGTGGAAAATGAGGAAGTAAGACCAGATGACCTTCTTACTGTTTAGTAGACTGCAATTCAACCAATAATATTGTTTTACTGTAGTTTAGTTCAGTGATTTTTCAAACGTACTTAGCAGCAGTTAGCATACTTTGAAAGAGCTTTCATGCAGAAACACAATGTGTTAGGATGTTTTGGTTGCAGAGATCTAACTCAAGTTAGTTTAGATTTAGAAGAAAATCTACTGGTTAATAAATACTATGTGAAAAGGTGCAGCTGGACCCCATGATTGCTGGAACCTGAGACTGGTGCCTAACTAGGACTTGCTCTCTACACTTCGCACCTCTGTGTGATAGCTTCATTCTACACAAGGTAGTATGTGGCCACTGGCCACTCTCGAGACTTCCTTTTTTCTTCCTTCTTGTCTCAGACAACCACTATGATGGAATAGCCTTTTCCCCTTCTTCCCTGAAAACATTCTGGGAAGGAACTCTGTGTGCTTTGGCTTGAGTCATATTGCCCACCCTGCAGCCAAGAAGTTGAGGGACTCTCTTGAGCTGTAGCTGGCACTAGAATCACATGTTTATAGTACAGGCAGAAATAGTTTCCTCAAAGAAAAGGAGTATTGTTCACAGAAAGATGAAAGTTATCAGGTAGACAGATAGTCAATATGTAAAACAGCTGAAACAGAGGTTTTTCAATTGAGGTCCCACCTATGTGGTCTCCTTCATGTATCCTAAGGGGCTTCTGAAGCATAGCTTTGCAGATCCCACAAGGATCCTTGGAATACAGCATTAAAATAATTGATCCTGTTGATTGGTTAGCATGCCGTGTGCCTGCAAGTCCTTGACAAATGAAAGCACCAGATATTTACTGATGGTAGTGGCATGTCTACCTAGTAGAAAAGTCCTGGAATATACGGAAGTACTAGAAAGAGTGGTGCTGATGTTGGTGGAGTTGGGGTGGAGATTCTGAATACACTCTGAGACAGAGTGTAGAAAGAGTAGGCAGGAGGGCATCAAGAATAACTTTTCCTACGTAGCCAGTTTATCTAAGAATAACATATCACATGGCACGCTATTAATAATGGTGGAAAATGTTCAAATTTGGCTAAGATGGTGGAATGGCCCTTGATGTCATCCACAGTCGTTCTAGGGAAGGGAACAAAGGGGAAGCTGATGGAAAGAGAGTTGATGGACCTGGAAAGGGACAGAGGCAATGAGTGAAGCCACTTTTCTTGGACAAATATACCCATGGTAGGTGGTCCCTCATAAATATTAGAAATAAAGTAATGGGGATATGTATAGGGAGAGAGAGGAAGAGGAATAAGATGAGTGAAATATAAGAAGATAAAGAGGAGTGTAGTTCAGTAAAAGGTAGAATATATAGCCCTGTCAGGAGTCTGGAACATAAAAATACAAGATCATTTTGATTAATATTTGTTTAAAAGCTATACTAATGAATGTTATGTAAATTACATTGAATTATTTTACTAATTATACCTTACTGAATAATTTAAATGTGACACTTTTTTGAAGTTATATAGTTATTAATATAAAAATGTATATTGAAATCAGTAAGATGAAATTTAATTCTTTATCAAATAGTAATAATGTTCTTAAATTTTTAAAAAGTCCTTGCTTTTTGAGCAAGTTTTTCAAAGGAATTTCAGAAAACAGACAAAGGAACATACTTACAAGGGATATTATAGATCAAGCTACCCATGCTACCTACAGAAACAACATGAAGAGAGCAGATTTACTCAGATCAAATATTAATTGCTAATTTGGAAAAGACACAGGTTGTTAGAACATGAAGTACATTTTTTTAATTCAGAAGGAATCAACCAATTTTGTAATAATACAAATAAACATAATTGTTGTTTCAGAAAAAAATGTACTTACACGGCAGTGCTATTAAACCAATTTGGTCAAAAGGTCTTACTTAAGCCAGAAGTTTTCACTTGGATAAATCACTTCTTTAAAGAGATATTTTCTTATTGTGTTCTTACTTTTCATCTTAATTAAAAACTGTAATACCTGACAAACATGAAAAATTCCTATGAAATATGAAAAGCAGGCTAAAACGTTGTTGTTAACATTAATCTACTATAAAACTGCTTTTTAAAATGGCTTAAGTGTTACTCTTTAGTTGGGATGTCTTTTCAACTGTAGTCTTAGGAGAGAGGTTTTTGTTCTTACATCAGTAAAGGTTTAATTTCATAGCATTTTCACAGCATCAAAAACTATTTGAAAATTATTATTTCTCAATTCTCAATCTCATTACAAATGAGTAAGACAAAAATCTATTTTTGGATGATATAATTATAATGTGTAAAAGTATTGCTTTCCTTTTGTTTTTAGTGAGTCAATTCATTTGCTATGTATTACACAGAGAACATCCCTGAGAGATCAACTTTAACTTGCATTCAACTGGCCTTTTTATAATAAAATCCTCTATGCTTAACTCTGAATGTCACAATTATATTTGTTCAATGGATTGTGTAGCTCACTTAGTTTTTAAAACTTAAAGGTCATCAGTGAACATCCCCCACATAAATATGGGCTTCAGGACCAGCAAACCTCGATCTTCCCTCTTTCTGCTTTCCTCACAACTGCAAGTCAGCCTGTGAACATGCCAGTGCCATCATCTGTATCCTCGCGGGCATTGTTGTGACTGTTAATTTCATGTTACTTTTCATACTTTCAATTCTGGTTTGTCCTGTGAGAATTTCCTGTTTATGTGTCTGCTTCCCCTATGACTGTGAGCTACTTAAGAATAGGGACTCCTTATGCTTATCTCTGTATCTCTCATGCTAAATACAATGTCTGGAACATAATACACCCTCCATAAATGTCTGTTGCATATGAATGAAAAGCTAGGAATCTATATAGCTATAGACAGGTATTAGAAGAAGCTTAAATTTGTGAGAATATCTCATCATCTGATATTTATTTTCCAGATGTTTATTTCCCTCTTTTTTCCAACATGTGGTAGTATTTCTCCTTGAGATAGTTTGTGTGCCGAGGAGAAATGCTGTGGCAAGATGCCATTGAGGCAGGTTTACTATTCTGGGTTCCTGAAGTGACTTGTTTGGCCTTGTTGCTTACAAAGCCGAAGATAATTATTCATTATATGTCAGCTTAGACTCAAGATAGTTGAGAACGAATGGGACTTCTTCCAGGTTTAAGATCATTTTGATGCCTATTACAGAAGCTAGTATGGGAGTGGTGTTGCTAGGGAGAGAAATGGAAACTTAACAGAGGTGGAAAATGAAACAGCTTGAGGCCTTCTAAGCCCTTAAGGGGCTTCTTCGCACATTCACTCACACTTCCTGGTAACAAAGATGAAAGTGGTGAAATTGTTCTTCTGCAATGATGGACTCTTTTAATAGCTGATCAGTTTTGGCTAAATGGTGATTTGCATTTTTACCGCACCATTTTCCCCATGAGACTAAGATCTTTTGCATTCAATAATAGGGCCTAAGATTAATTGCAACCAACACAACGTGCTTAGTGGGCTAAACAACACCCCTCTAGGGGAAAAAAGAATACTGAACACTGCTAATATACCCGTGACCAACACTGGTAAGTACACAACCCTGGAGCATGCACTGAGAAAGAGATTGTGCAAAATTGCAACAGCAGTATTCTGCCTCTAGAACTGGCATGATTTATTTTTGGACTGCTGGTAGTAACAGCTGAATGGAGCTGACCCACAAAAACAAAATTAAGCACCAGAAACTTAAAATGTCAAGGCGACATCCATAGAGTAAACATTAATATTTCTAGTTTACATTTCGATGTTTTCATTCTGCAGCCAAAGAAACGCGATTATATCGCGAGAAGGAAGAATGACAAAATAAATAGGACGCGATTATCGCAGAGCGTCACAGGTTCTTTTATTTACCTTTCGCTGTACAACCTACAGATATTACAGGTTAAAAAAAAACCCACTGAAGATGTCAGGAAACATTTCTTTCGGTCACTTCACCTCACCTGGCATCTCAGTCACCCAAACCAACGCTCAGCTTCGCTGTCGGCCTCTGGCGAACGTGCAGTAAACAGCGCCGAGTCCACGCACCAACACGGGGTGAGGCGGTTCGCCAGTCTCTCTCTCCCTGCACCATGCATTTGTGGATGTGGGTTTTTAATATCCTACCAGCCTTCCCAGCTCTGCTCGACACTCAAGCAAAGAAAGGAGAGTAACAGTAAGAGTAAAGGAGAAAATAGTAAAGACCCCAGGCCGCGGCGCGCGCACGCGCACCGGACCAAATACGGCGCTTAGGGGGGTGTGGCCAAGGCGGGGCGATGGAGCTCCGCCTTCTTCCCCTCACCCCACCCCTCCGCTTAGGGGAGTGACTGACTCCCGCCAGGCCCTCCACGTCAATCAACCCTTCTCTCACTCTCTGCACCTTGTTATTAATCTCAATACGGATATCGCGCGGTCGCCTCTCCCCCGGCCCTCGGGGGTGTGAACGTGTGTGAGAGCAAAGGCACCGAAAGCTGGCGTTTCTGTGTAGCAGCCTCGGCCCCGGCAGCAGCAAGCGCAGCAGCAACCCCCGCAGCGGCGGCAGCCTCAGCGCCAGGAGGCCAAGGCCAAGGCCAGGCTTTGCGCGGCACTCGTAGTAGTAGCCGCGGCTCCGGCGGCTGCGGGGGCGCAGCTTCCTCCGGCGGGGGCCTTCTCGTCGACAGCCGTAGGATCTCTCCTGCGCGTCCAGGGTCACCGTCCCCGAAGCCCGGCGGCGCGGCCCTCGTCCCCCTCCCCGCCCCCGTTCGTCTCCTTCTAGCTCCCTTCAGCAGCCTCCTCACCGCTGCCTCTTGCCGTTCTTCAGGCGGCTCGGCCCGGCCCGCCCGCCCCGCGTCCCCTCCGGCCGGTGCCTCTTTCCCCCGGCGGGCTGCCTGCATGTCTTTGCTGCCCTCAGCCCCGCCGCCACCGCCGCCACCGCCTCCCCCGCCGCCGCAGCACCAGCACCAGCCGCCTCGCCGCCGCCGCCGCCGTCGCCGCCCGGACCCCGGCGCGCTGAATGCAGGTGAGGAGGGGGCGCAGGCCCTCGGGGACCCCAGGCCCCCGCGCTCAGCGCGCCCGCGAGCCCGGGTCCGGACCCTGCCGGCCGCGGCAGCTTCCTTTCGGGGCGGGAGGGAGCGAGGCCCGCCCGTGGGTGTTTGTGTTTGCGTCTGCGGCCGCGGCTCTGGAGGGGAAGCATCTGTGGGGGCCGGGTGCGCGCGCGCGCGCGTGTTTGTGTGTATTTCCCCTGCCGCGGGGAAATGGCTGCTGTTGCTTCTCCTGGGCCAGAGGAAGAGAATGAGGTAGAGTGTTTTTGTGCCTCCGAGTAGGACCGAGAGTGTTGGGAAGAGGAGCGCGTCCCCGGGGAAATGAGGTGGGAGAAGGACTAATGTGTGTGGGTGGCGAGTTGGGACTTTGGCGGGCGGGAAGGCGGCCGTGAGGAGCCACAGCTAGTGGGTGTGTGTAGGGTGCGGGGCTGCGCCGGGTGTCTGTCAGAGGTTCCGGGTGTGTGGGGCGGGGGTGGGGGTGGGGGGTCCGCGCTCAGGGCCCGGGACTCTAGGGATCCGTGGGTCCGGGACCCTCGAGTGGCGCGTCCCTCCCCCTTTGTGGCCGGGAATCCGGAGCCTCGCAGTTGAGAGCCGCTCCGCGGGATCGGGGCCCGGGAGGGTAAGTGTGTGTGCGGCACACTCGAAGCAGCCGGGCCCGGAGAGCTGCGGGCGGGGGCCGCGCCTCTGTCCTCGCGGCCGCGGCAGGAAGCGCGCCGGCCTGCAGCGCGGCCTAACCGCCTCCGAGCCCGCCCGCTCGCCTGCCCGCCCGCCTGCCTGCCTGCCTCCCGGGACGCCTGGCCGCGCGGGCCCAAGGCGCTGTCTCGGGCCTGGGCAGGTGAGGTCGGAGGCGGGACGTACTGATTGATGTCGCCTCCGCCGCCTCCGCGTCCCCTGAGGGGAGGCGAAGGCATATTTTGACGTTGAAACGGCGAGCTCCCCCCGCCTTAGCCAGCGGTGGGACCTGAGGGAAAGTGAATCAAAGCAGTAAATCTGGGGAATACGCGGGGTCGAGAGCCCTTTTCCTTCTTTTCTTAAGGCTGTGCGAAGGGACGAAGTGCATATTTTCGTTTTTCGTTGCAAATGCCGTGCGGTTGAGAGCACGTATGCATTTTTTTACGATAAAAATTTTCTCGGAGGGGCGAGGGAAGAAATGGAAGCTGGCCTCCCGGTTCTGTGGTGTTGGTGAGATTGGATCAATGTTGTGCGTTGGAAATTGTTTTATCCTGCCTCCTAGGGGGAAAGGCGTGTACTCGCCGAGTTAAGGAGGTCTGTGAGGAAGGGGAAGTTCCTGGAGCTGTCATCCTCCGTAACTCCGCCGACTGTTTGGCTTAGGCTCTTTAGATGGATTTGTGTGCTGGCAGTTTAGCCGAGCTGTTTGTACACATCGGAAGCACGGTACCGCCTTTTAGAAGATGCTCCCTTATTACCTCTGGTTATCTTAATTGTCAATCCAGATAGTTGCGTGCAAACACACTTTCCCTCGGTCTCCAAAGCCTAGGTCAAGCAGCCTCTATTGTCTACTCAGAGTACTCCCGAAGAGCTGTTTTGAGAGTGGTCTCAGAAAAACGCAACTCTAAAGAGAAATCTGCCAATAGGGGTACAGTGCATTCCAGAAGTAAATATAATTGGTATTTGGCTAATTATTTGCGGATTTACTTTATCTACAACACTCTTTTTTCCATTTGCGTCTCGTTAGCTCATCTAGCTAGAACCCTCCGGGTAAAGTCATGATGGAGATTCGACCCTTGCAGGCCATGCTCTGTGTAATGGCCAGAGATTGGTCCTTTCTGAATCCAGTTTCACAAAGAAATGTTCCATGCTGTTCACTAGGAAGTGGGGGTAAGAATCGGGGTGGCATGGGGAGGGTGTGGAGAGCTGTTTTCTGTGACCACTACCGGAAAAACAGCACACACAGTTGAATGGAACAACGATTTGTTTTACAGACCTCAGAACTCTGCCTGCGCCATTTTTCTTAGCTGTTTCACCTTAGGCAAGGTACTTAATGTCTATAAGCCTCTGTTTTCTCATCTGCAAGAAAGCTGGTACACTTACAGTAAAGTCTGAGGATAGAATGAGGAAACATATGTTTGGCACATAGTAAGTAGATGCTTAGATAAATATTAGTTCCTCCTCCTGCAGTCCTGATTGGGCATTGAAAAAAACGTAAGTACAAATACTCCTTTAATTTCTGAAAGCAATATTATATAACTACGTTAAAAATCAAGGCAATAAAACCTTTCACAGTCCTTTGATATACATAAGGTATGTATAAACAACTTTAAAAAATGTATTTTTAGAATTCTTTTTTCCTAGAAATAAGACTGTCACTAAAATACCTAGCGTACTAGTTTATAAAGACTATATAGTCATACTTAATGTTTTTTCATATTTTCAAATGGACCATCTCTCAATTTCATTATTCTTTTTATGAGTTCTTGTTATGTAGTGCTGGGAAAAAAAAGTAAAGCTATATGTGCCACGTACAGGTTCCAGTGCAATCAAGCATTAAAAATGGTCAAAGAGCTAGAGTTTACTTTATATAGGTCCACAAAGTATAAGTGCCACAAAAATTTCTATGTCATTTGTTTAGTTTATGTTGACTGGTTCTGGTAAACAAAACCTCTTGGAATATTTTCCTTAATGGAAGCAAAAAACCTATCAACTTTGAATAATTTTCCATTTTTATTGCTCTGTGGGGAGTAGTGCAATAAATGTGCTGTACATTTAATTTTAATTGTATTGTGGTAAAAACAATGGCATGGAGGTAAAGAAAAAGGCAACAGAGGTTAAATAAATGATTTTATTTTATTTATTTATTTTAGCGAAGGCAGGGTGAAGAGAATATGGGAGAAGTTTCATTGGTTTAAGTTTGCAGTATCTTTATTTACTAATGCCAAGTTTCCCAATTAGGCTTCATATCATTATTATTTATATCAGCAATGTTGAGCTTTTTAAAAAAATTCAGCAGAGCACTAAAATTTCAACAAATTTGTGAAGGATTTTTGTGAAGGATAATAGGGACAACTTTATTAGACTGTAAAATGTCATGGTTTTGTTAAAGTGAGTGTATGATGGGTATGTGTGCACTTACAACAAATAAAATTATCTGCTATATAGTTATATTTAAAGGAAGAATTCTTAAAAATTATAAATGATCATTTTTAATACTTTAAAAATAATAAAATAGAATTTTGCTATTAACTAGGTATTTGGTAGTTTTCACTAAATATTACGAATTATGATATTTTAAAACACCTCATACTTCTTTAATTTGGGAAAGTTGAGGAAAAATTTCTCTGTAATATTAATATAGATGATACTGAACTAATGTATTAAGATATGTGAATAGTGAAAAATTATTATTAGCAGTGGAACTGCTTATGCTATTAGTGTTTAAACTAAAGGAATTATGTTACACCAAAATCAAAGTGGAAAATTGTTTAGATTTTAAAATGTAATGTTACTTAAATGGACTTTTAAACAGTCTTTCCAAAGTATCCCTTATAAATGTCTTTAATTTTAGAGGGAATTGAAATACTTAAGAACTTGTGCATGTATTACTTTGGGTAATGCTAATTAAGGTAATAAATACACTCCAGAATTTCAGTGGCTTAACACATACATGTTTATATTTTGCTCACATAACAGTCCAGTGCAGGTGTGCTTAGTTAGCAGGCCTGTGGCTTTCCTGCATGTGGTAACTGAGGGACCCAGACTCCTTATATCTTACTTATAGCTCCACTATTCCCTAAGGTCTCTGAGCCCTGCCTATTACCCACAGACCATTTCTTAAGAATCCCTAGACTTAAAGTGACAAACATCTGCCCACATTTCATCGCTGAGAATTTGGCACAGAGTTTTCTTATTTGAATGCAAGGAGGGATGGGAATGTAGTCTGTAGATAGTGGACAGCTTGGGGGTTTTGATGATGTTATTTTAGATGATAGCATATATTTATGAAATTATGTCTAAAAATGAATTATAATACTTAAAAACTGCTTTCTGTCTTCAAAGAGTAAAAGTGTGGTGAGGGGAAGAGAAGAGTAGAACTGGAGGAAGAAGAGGAGGAGGAGGAGGAGGAAACAAGAGCTTTCTTCTATGAGTTTGAATAACAAGTGAATTTCAGCTATTTAAAGATAGAAATAGCTGAGAGAACATTACAGTTGTATTTAATAACCTTTAGTGGGTCTCTTTTTTACTGTTCAGTTATTGGTTGCCATTGTGGTGTACTGGGTTCTGACTTACTGAGTTGTTTCTTTTTTGTACTTTGAAATCAGTTAACTTTGAATTTTAGTTTCTGGGGTATAGTTCCATGGGAAACACATTTTTGAATTTTCTTTTTCTGTTTAGATAGAGTATTATAAGTATTACTTTATACTTTAAGAAGTATCATTTAGGTGGACCTTACTATGTTTTATTGTTTGCTGTTTTTGTAATTAAGATACATGAGCCATAACCCAGAAAGAACAACAGATTCATCGAGTAAACAACAAAGGCTTAATTATTAACTTGTGCTCATGTTTCACGATGAAAATACTACAACTTCCTTTAACTGTACTAACATTGAACCTCATATATTAAATGCATTTTTATTTCTGGACAACTTTATTTTTAATTGAATCACAACTTATTCTTTAACTTCCTAGGATTCTTGTAAAGTGAGACCTCAGCTCTGTGGTCCGCCTATACTTAATTTATTCTGAAGCGTTTGGTTAGGAATATGGGGAATTCTATATATATATGTGTGTGTGTACGCACAGGAAGATTTTTAATTAGTCTGGTTAGCTTCTTTATGGTAAATATATCTAATATTTTGCATTTGAGAATTAAAAACCTTTTTTGAGGGCCTATTTTCTTCCCATTATTATACTCAATTCTAAAGAGAAGTATGAAAGAAGAAGAAACCCTTGTGAAGCTTACAGCTTATGAGTAAGGCAGATAAAACAATTTAGTTATTTCAAAACAATAAACAAGCAAGGGCAAGTCACTATAGTACAAGCTGTTTACAGATATTCTGAAAGGGAGAAACAAAATGGAACGATGAGTGGATCAGGGACTACTTAAAGAAAAAGTTTTTTGAGATATAATTCATTTACCATAGAAATAGGCCTTTTAAAATATATAACTCAGTAGTGTTTACTTTTTAAAAAATATTTTATTTATTTATTTTTAGAGAGAGGGGAAAGTAGGGAGAAAGAGGAGAGAAACATCAGTGTGTGGTTGCCTCTTGCATGCCCCCTACTGGGGACCTGGCTCGCAACTCAGGCATGTGCCCTGACTAGGAATCAAACCGGTGACCCTGTGGTTTGCAGGTTGACGCTCAGTCGACTGAGCCACACCAGCCAGGGCTCAGTAGTGTTTAGTATATTCGTTTGTGCATAATCACCACAACTTTAGAACATTTTAATCACCTGATCTATAAATCCTTTATTCTTTAAACATTAACCCTCATTCTCTCCAACCTTTACTTCTAGGCAATAACTGTGTTTTTTCCCCTGACTATATATATTTACCTCTTCTGGACATTTCATACAAATGGGATCTTAACATAGCACCTAGTCTTTTATCCGGGCTTCTTTCAGTTACTCTGTTTTCAGTGTTCATTCATGTTATGTACTTCGTTATTTTTATGGCTGTATAATATGCCATGCCATTGTATGGATATGCCACATTTTATCAACTGATGGATACTTGAGTTGTTTCTACTTTTTGGTTACTGTAAATAATCCTGCAATGAACATTCATGTGTAAGTTTCTGAGTGTATAGTTTTTTCAGTTCCCTTTGGGGATATGCTGGATCATATGGTGTCTTGATGTTTAAGCTCTTGACGAACTTCCAGACTGTTTTCCAAAGCAGTCTCATCATTTCACATCTCCACCAACAGTGTGTATAAGGGCTCCTGTTTCTCTACATCCTTGCCAACATTTGTTATCTGTCCTTTTTGATCTTAGCTCTCCTAGTGGGTGTTAAGTAGTATCTCATTGTGATTTTGATTTGCATTTCCTTAATGATGCTGAGTGTCTTTTCATTTTCTTATTGGCCATTTGTGTATCTTTGTTTGAGAGATGTGTATTCAAATCTTTTCACCATTTTAAATTTGTTTTTTATCTTTTTATTATTGAGCTATAAGGGTCCTCTGTATATTAATAGATTTGAGTCCTGTATCACATGCATGATTTGCACGTATTTCCCTCCGTTCAGTGAGTTGTCTTTTACTTCCCTGATAGTGTCCATTGAAGACAAAAGTTTTTAATTCTGATGAAGTCTAACTTAATTTTTCTTCTTTGTGCTCTTGGTGTCATATTTAAGAAACCCTTTACTAATTTAAAGGCACAATGATTGACCCTTCTGTTTTATCCTGTATTCCATAGTTTTAGCTCTTACATTTTGATCTTTGATCTATTTTGAGTTAATTTCTGAATGTAGTCTGATGTAGGACTCTACCATTTCTTTGCATGTGGAATCCACTTGTCCCAGTACCATTTGTTGAAAAGGCTCTTTTTTTCCCCTGTAGCGTTGTCTTGTCACTCTTGTTGAAATCAGTTAACCATAAATGTGAGGCTTTATTTCTGGACTTTCAGTGTTATCCACTGATCTATGTGATTTTCTTAATGCTAATAAGTACTGTCTTGACTACTGTAGCTTTGTAATTGAGAAGTGTAAGTCCTCCAACATTGTTTTTTTTTTATTGTTTTGACTATTTTAGGTCTCTTGTATTTTTATATGAATTTTAGAATTAGCTTGTTAATTTCTGCAAAGAAGCCAGCTGGGATTTTGATAGGAATTGTGTTGATCTGTAGATCAATTTAGGAAGCATTGCCATCTTAATATTAAGTCTTCCTATTCATAAGCACGGGATCTTTCCATTTATTTAGATCTTTATTTCAACAATATTTTGTAGTTTTCATATTATATTTTATCATTCTTTTGTTGCACATATTCCTAAATATTTTATTCTTTTTGATGCTATTGTAAATGGAATTGCTTTCTTAATTTCATTTTTGAGTTCACTGCAAGTATATAAAAATATTTGTGTATAGATTTTTGTACTTTGCATCCTTATTGAACTTGTTTATTGGTTCTAGTGGATTTTTAGTGGATTCTCTCGGATTTTCTGTATACCAAGGGTCATGTCACCTGTAAATAAATGTAGTTTTACTTTTCCAATGTGGAAGCATTTTATTTCATATTCTTCCCTAATTACCCTACCTAAAACCTCTAGTACATTGTTGGAAGACGTGTCAAGAGCAGACATCCTTGTCTTGTTCCTGATCTTGAGGGGAAAGCCTTGAGCCTTTAAGTACGATGTTAGCCGTGGGATTTTCATAGGTGCCTCGTATGTTGAGAAGCTCCCTTCTCTTTCTAGTTTGTTGACTGTTTTTTCATGAAGGGCTGTTAGGGTTGAGTTTTAATGAAAGTGTGAAATATGCATTGGAAAAATGAAGTCTATGTCCATTAATGAGTGGCAGTAATAATGCTTAACTTGTTTGGAGAAGAAGGACTAGCTTCCCCTCCTCTCTTTTACCCTCTCACGTTCTTCCTCCTCCGCTATTCCTTTAATGCTCTCTAATTGTCTTCCCACTGATCCATACACATGTCGGGCCCTTAATCCGTTACTGAAGATGTTCTGAATAATTCAGATTTCTTGAGCAATGGAGAATATTGGTTATTTCGGAAAACCTTAACAAAAACGGTGTGGAGAATTTTGTTCTGGTTAGTTTGATAGCTAGGTTGGAGGGGAGAACACAGGAAGCCTGGAGATTACTAAATCAAAAATGAACTACTAATCATAGAATTTAAAAGAAGGGAACAAACCTTTGTGATATCGAGGGTACGGTTAAAGAAGAATTCTATGTTTACTTTGAACTTGGCTGTCATCTGACTTTTCCCCCCAAAATATTTCAGCATTGATAGTTTTGGTTTTGTAAGTTTTCTAAAGAAATTGAATAGCTTTCTTAGGAAATTTTGCTCAGAAAGGTAACGGAATGCATGTTTCACTTGATGTGGTTATTACCCTTTGTTTAATTTTTGAAACTTTGTTATTCCATGTCGCTACATTCTGATTAGATAAATATTTTTAAAAATTTATATTCTTGTCCTTCGTGTGATAAGTCTTAGAAGTTAAATAACTTTGGGTTTAGCTATGAATGTCCCCTTAAGGCAGAATTGGAAAGTGGTGATAGAATTTTGTTTTGCATTCTCTGGTGTAGCAGGATTATTACTTTTCTTTTTTCTTTCTTTCTTTTTTTTTTTTTTTTTTTGCCATTTAAAAATTTTATTGCAGATGAAAATTTATTTCTAATTTTTTTCAAAGAAATAAGCTCACTTGCTGTGTGAGAGACTCATTTATACTGAATAGATACATGGTAATTTGGGGTATCCATTTATTAACAATAGAGACCAGTGACACAAAATAGAAGTCATAACACTTTATCTTCCGTCTATTTGTCTTTTGCAGAGGAAAACCTCTCTCTGCTAATCTTACAGTTTAGAATCTTATTTTTCTCTTCCCAGATAACTTAGATTCCCCAAATGAGTAACATAGATGAGAGTTGTATAATACCAGTTACAAATACTGCTAAAAGAGCAGGACTAAACTTAGTAAATACCAACTTTAATGTCTGCATGAAGACTATATTGGCATCTTTACATATGTATTCATTGCTTTCTGGTCTTAATGTTTATATTTAAACAAAAGAAAACCAGAAAACTGACAGGATATGTTTTGCTATATGTTCATATTTAGTTCATCTTCTGTAGCATCTATATATAAATTTATAAAATAATATATTGTGAATTATGCATAGAATGATAACCTCGAAACACTACAAGAATTTTAATTACCAAAAGCATATCTATCATATTAATAAATATTGTTAACTAGCTATAAGCTATTGTATTCAGGGTTCTTGGGACTAAAAGGTTGTTTAGAATATGGTCTTTTCTGCCAGGATATGGAACTAATATTTATTAGACTACTGAGTACTGAGGACTGAAAAGCCATACGTTTCCCTTCATATATGTAATGTAAATTTGCCTTTATGAAACTCCTGTAATTTAGATAGTGTGACTCTCATTCTGTATCTGGCTAAGAATGTGAGCTTTGGATCCTTTCCTCTCTAGCTCTTGGGAGACTTATTTAACTTCTCCATGCTTCAGTTTCCTCATTTGAAGTAGGGAGATAATTGTCCTTATCTTGTTTTGAGGATTAAATGAAATAATACCTATAAAGTGCTTAGAATAATATGTGGCACATCCGTAGTAAAAAAACAAAACAAAAACAAAACACTATATATGTTAGCTATTACTGTTTCTTATTATTAGGAGACACAGTTAAATACCAAGTCATAAATGTTGGTAGAGTGAATATTTAAAACAGGATATTTGACTCCAAAATACTCTTAACACCACTTACAATTAGAGGGTAACCCTGGTTAAATAGCAAAGTAAAGGCAGAATATGATAAGTAACAAAGAACAATAAATGCTGTAACATACAGAGTACATATGGGTTTGTAACCTTACAGGGATGGATAAAGAGAGGAGGTGTAGAAGTTAATCTCACCTTTATCCTTAGGAGAAGGAAGAAAAGCATCAATTAGTGGATTATTGCATCATCCTCCTTGCTTATATCCCAGCATCCATTGCTGTCCTTTAACTCCTTTTGCTTTGTATGCATTGTCACCAAAGAAATCTGTAAAAGTCATTGGATATTGCTTAAATTCCCTACATAAAACCTCCTTTATGTTTTTGTTGTAGTTTTTTTTTTTTTAACAATTCTTTAAGAATGTAAAATCATTCATTGTTGGCAAACCAAGCTGTAGTTTGCTGATCCCTGTGCTTGGAGATTTACATGAATTAACTTTTTAGAATTCTGGAAAAATTGGTATTAATTCCTGTTTCATAGCTGAGGAAAGTGAAGCTTAGAGAAGCAGATTTGTTGAAAGTCATATTTATAGCAAGTAAATGTCAGAGCTCAAGTTCAGACTTAGGTTATTGGAATTCCTAAACCTGTGTACTTTCCAAGATATTCTGCTCCTGCTTATTGCTTTTAGAATAAAATGGAGATTTCACAGCATTATATGTAAGGCCCCTCTTGATCTTGTCCTTGTATACCTCTCCAGTTTTATCATTTATTACTCCTCTCTGTGCAACATATTCCCTAGCCTAGCTATACTGAGTGATGTATAGCCTGGATTATGCTTTATTTGTGCTTATAATACCTTACATTTTATGACCTTACTGACTTCTTTGATAATTCACCTCAGGTTTTCCCTACTGTGGGAAACCTTGCTGACACTTCCAATCTTTGCTTTATACTCTCTCTTTGTGCTCTCCCAGCATCCTCTGCATTCCTCTTTCATAACATTTACCACATTGTCTTGTGTTTACCTGATTTATATCTCTGCTTTTCCATTAGACTACAAGTTTTTAAGGGCAGAGATACCTCACCTTTATGGCTCAAGTGTTTGGTACAACTGCTACTAGGTGCTAAGTGTTTGGTATAATATATATTGTGGGCTTAATAACTGTTTATTAAATAAATGAATAATCAAATGGTGTTACAGGCAGTAGAAATTACATCAACAATTATATAGTAGCAGAAAGGCATGAGTCTAGATTCAAGGATGAGAGGGAAATTGAGTTAATTTCTGGTTAACTTCCAGGGCTTCAGTGGGAATGAGGCTGATAAGGCATATTGGGGCATGATTATTATGGAGGGATTTGATGCCTGCATAAGGAATTAAAGTTTCTTACTAGGTTCAAGTCTAGAACATTGTCTTTTTACATCTATAAATTGAGGTTCTCTTATTTATACTTGAGATTTATGTTATGATATTGTTTTGGATGATATTTTGTAGGGCATACTTATATGATAGCTTTGATTAATAGTTACTGTAAACATGTCTCTAGAATCATATAATTATCGATATTACTTTTAAAGACATTGGAGACATTTGAGTGATTTTGAGCAGGTTGGTAGTTTGAAAACAATTATTTAAGGTTAACTTAACTTGGTTGAGGTCTGTGGAATGAGATGAGATCAGAATGGGAGGAGGGAGGCTCTTGTTTAAAAAGTTAAACATGAAGTGATAAGTCAAGAAATAGAGTTGTGTCAACTAGGATAGAAAAGAAAGTTTTTAACTGATATTGGTGATTGAGTGTGAAGGAAGAAGTCAGATATAACTGAGAAATCAGGAGATAATTTGGGGAAGAAAATTAAGAATTTTGTATTAGATAAATTGATTAAAATTGGAATGATTTCTATTTTTGCATGAATTTGGCCCCTGATTACTTTATGCCTGAATGACTAGAATATCCTCATGATTGGTTTCCCTTCTTAGGTCTAATGAATGGATGGATACGGGTCGATGCTGGTGCGGACTGTCTAGTGGTCTGGAGGAGGCTGTGGAGCCTTTTTAGAATAACGATTTTGAGTGAATGAAAGAAAATAAGATGTTATATTGAAATACTAGAATATATAAAAATAAATCTGTGATATATTAATATATGTGCCTCTTTATCAATGCATTTAAATAATTAGATCATCAGTAAGCCTAACAGCTGCTATGGTTTCGAAGTAGTGATATACATATTTTGAGATACCTGTAACAACCATAGTGTGATATGAAGATATAATTTGTGTTAGTGACAAAAATCACAGTTACTATCAATATTATTAGATTGTCTAGGTCTATTTGAAAGAGGTACTAAATTTTAATTAGAGGTTAGTAAAAATAGTGATATTTTTTTTTCTATATAAATTTACAGATTTTCCGAGGTTTATGGACCCCAGATTTAAAATCTTTGCTTGATTATCTCCTGGGTTCAATCCATTCTGTGTATTTTTGTCATAGTACTCTACTTTCCTTTGCAGATGGTAATTTTTTTAATGTCTGTTTTTGGAAAACATATATGTTATATGTTCTTTGTAAGAAAAATAAAATGATACTGAAGAGCATAATTTTCTGGTTGTCATCAAGACTGCTAGTAGTATAATATATACGAGTATAGTACCGTTATCTGTTTCTGGGCAATATATATGTACCTAAATAACTATTTACATAAACACATAAATAGAATCACAATGTTTGCTGTTTTTTAAACTTGCTTTTTTATTTAACAACATATTATGGGCGTTTTAAAAAATCTGTAGATATACCTCATGCTTTAGTCCTGACCAGTGTGGCTCAGTTGGTTGGAGCATCATCCTGCAAACTGAAAGTTTGCAGATTCAGTTCCCCATCAGGGTACATGCCTGGGTTGCGGGTTCAGCCCCTGGTTGAGGCGTGTACGAGAGGCAGCTGATCAGTGTTTCTCTCTCACATTGGTGTTTCCCTCTAGCTTTCTCTCCCTCCTCCTCTCACTAAAATCAATAAGCATGTCCTCAGGTGAAGATTTAAAAAATATTTATTTATTTATATATTTCAGGTGTACACTTATGGAATCATCATTGTGTTCACCACCCCAAGTCAGTCTCCTTCCTAAAAATTTTATAGCATTAAAATTGATACACATCACTTAACACAAAATCCCCCATTTTAAAGTATTTTTGCTGTATCTTGAACACCGCTGCTATCAGCTATCGACTTACAGAATATTTCCATCACCCTCAAAAGATACTTCTTACCTAATTCCAGTTTACCCATTCTGCCAGCTGTTGGCAACTACCAATCTACTTTTTGCCTCTGTGGATTTACCTATTCAAAGTATTTCATATACGTGGAATCATACAATATGCAACCTTTTGTGTCTGGCTTCTTTCACTTACCGCAGTGTTTTCAAAATTATTCCATGTTGTAACATATAACACTACCTCATACCTTTTTGTGGCTGAATAATATGCCATTGTGTGAATACCATATTTTGTTTACTTGCTGATCAGCTGGTGGATATTTGAGTTGTTTTTACTGTTTTGGCTATCATAAATAATTCTGCTATAAACATTCATGAACAAGTTTTTGTGTGGACCTATGTTTTCACTCCTTGGTTATATAACTAGGAGTAAAATTACCTGATTATGTGGTAATTCTGTATTTAACTTGTTGAGAAATTGAGAAACTTTTCCACAACAGCTGCATCATTTTACATTTCCACACAGTATGTTTTTTTAACTGCTGAATTGTAATCCATTTTATTAATGTGCTATAATTCAGTGCTCTCTTGATTGGCCGTTGATTTCCTTAGTTTTGTCAGTTATCAATACTAATGTACATATACCTTAGCACAGCTTTTTAAAGAATAAATTAGAAGTAGACTTGCTGTATTAAAATGATTGCACATTTAAAATTTCGATACATTTTAACAGGTTGCCCTTTAGAAGTATTGTGTAAAATTATATTCCGACCAGTTTTGTAGTGGATGCCTATTTCCTCAAACTTTTAGTCACATTAACCTTTTCCATTTTCATAATAAAGAAAAACATATATTTAAATTTGCAATTACTTGATTAATATTGGAATTGTATTTTTTCACATTTTTTTCATCACTGTATTCTCTTGTGATATGACCTTTACTCCCAATTCTTGTATTGGGGTGTTTACATTTCTTTTATTGATTTGTAAAAACTGTTTATATTTTAGAAACATTACCTTAATGTCTATTGTAAATGTTACAGAGACTTTTTGCTTCAGTTTCCTCTTTCTGTATTGGCTTTGTGACTTTATTCTTTCCTTACCAACATTAAAAATTTTTTATATTGTTTAATCTGTCATTCTTTTTGTTTAGGTCTTTACCTTGCTTAGAAAAATATTCTTCTCTCCATCACCATAAGACGATTATTCTGCATTTTCTTCTAGCAATGTCTAAAATTAAATTTGTCATGGTTTAGTAGAAGAAGCTTCAATTTTGTGGTTGGACTTATCCATGTTCAAATTCCATTTCAGTCACTTACTAGCTGTGAGGTGTTGGATGTTTCATAACTTCTTTGTATTTCACTTCCTCATCAGTAAAATGGCAATTAATAATATGTAGTTTATAATTTTAGTGAAATGAAATGTGATAATGCATGCAAATAATCTGGCAGAGTGTCTGGACGCAGTTGAGTATTCAGTTCATGGTTCCTTCTCTCTTCTAGTCATAAACCCTCTTATGCTTCAGCCAACTTAAATTCTGACTCAGAAGGTAAGAAAAGGGAAAGTTTCAAGAAATAGAGGGTAGTACTCAGTTTTCCAAACCAGAAAAGCCATACAGACTGAAAAAAGGATTGAAAATTGATTTAGTAATTTGAAGTCATTTATGTTTAATGAGAACATTTTTCATTGGAGTGATAAGAGGGAGTTTATTTTAATAAGGACTAAATAAAGCTATATAACATACAGGAAGAATAATATGTATATATGCGACATATACCAACCATTATTTATAATATCTTTGAGAAATTGTTGTCACTGTTTTCCTTTTTCTCTCATTGTTAGAATGCTATTAAGATGGTTTGGTTAGCAATAGTAACACATACATAGTATATTTATATTTTGTGTATAAATTGTGTACAAACTTAGGTCATTTTTACTATTATTAGTTATGAATTACAGTACTTACAGCACATTTTACAGTTAACCATCAACCTAGTCAAGAGCTGCTTCAACTGAATTTTATTCTCAGTAGCTCTTTTATGGAATTAACACACATTTCTTTATTAAATTACAGTTATTGGTAAACAGTGTTATATATACATTATGGGAAGGAACTTTAAATACATTTTAGAAAGAAATGGAAATACATAAATGTTTACAATATAATAGTCATTGTTTACATTTTTCTCATCTTAGACTCTAAAGTTTTAGGACAGGAAACTCAGTTCTAACAGTTAAAAATAATGGGGTTTTGATAAATGCTTACAAAGCATTACATTTATTTTTCTCTTTTTGTAAAACAACCTCAAAATAAAGTTTTTAAAAATTGTTAATAAAAAATGTTTGTTTAGCATAATAAACATGGATTATGTGTAACTTGATTTTAGAAAATCATATCAAATTCTGTTCCTTGACTCTGAGTAACTGCCTGTTGTGTCTCGTATGTTGTAAGTATACTGTCCTCATTTTGTCAGCCTCAGAACAAGAAGGAAATTCTGTATTGGTTAGCTCAGGAAGAAGGTAATGAGTTTAACTAACAAAACAGGACATTTGTTCCTCTACGACCTTTGATGAGTTTGTGAAGTTGACATTTTGACTGAGGATTGAAATTCAGAAGAGTTTTTTATTTGGTTTGCTTTGTTGCTTTTGCAGAGTATCTACCTACCAGGAAAAAAAATAGGAATCCAAGTTAAAGGCTCTGCTACCTTTGTGGGAAATGATGAACAATACTCTGCCTTCTGCTGACGAAATCTGGGTATCTGTTTTTTACAATGGCTGGTTTTTGCTTTCACATGGGGCCAAAGTATCCTTTTCCTGGATCCAAGCTTGATTCAGAGCCTTTGTAAGTTCCCTTATTCTTTATCCTTGTAAGCAACTATTTTAGGAACTATTTTAAAGCTGACACCCCTTCCCTTCAAACCTTTTCCGCTCACTACAAAGCACCACCTTCTTGGCTGTCATTTGTGTGAGTATTGCAGGTGCTCTCATTAGGCATTTATTCATGCCAAAAAGTTAACTATTGTTTAATGCTATCTGCCTTGGATCAGTGTGAGTCAGCATTGGCTCAGCCTTTAAAATTTTTTCATAATTAAGTTGCTGGCATGTTAGAACCCTTTCCTGGATGGAGCTTTTCTTTGTGTCTTATCAACGTTTATCCCAGACAGAGTTTGGTTACTAAAGTTGTTCTGTTTTACACCACTGTTTTTAATGGAGCCTTACAGGTTTAGATATGGCTTTTCCAAATTCTAAACATTGGTTCTCAGATAAAGTAAAGCTAGTTTTAACACCTTTTTGTGTATATTTTGCTGTGTACTGAAGTATTGTCTTATTTGGTTCAGGTCAAAAGTGTGGGATAGCTATGGTTACTCTCAGACTTTCCTAATCAGTCAACTTTGTATTAAAGATTTAATGCAGTTACT
Organism: Mormoops blainvillei; assembly: GCA_004026545.1. Classification (NCBI taxonomy): domain Eukaryota; kingdom Metazoa; phylum Chordata; class Mammalia; order Chiroptera; family Mormoopidae; genus Mormoops; species Mormoops blainvillei. Next base: position 108,441 of record PVJD01000994.1, on the reverse strand, counting down.
TTCCCAAAAAATAGAAAAATTAAAATAATTAGAAAAGCTATCCATTATGAAAATGATTCATTAATTAAATCATTAGTTTTTTATATTATCGAGTCTACTTTTCTAGTAACAGAAATCAAACAATTTCTTGAATTAGTGTTTATATTTTCTTGAGGCAATATGCATTCTTATTTTATACACAGATATTTTACTTATATAAACAAACTTAAGAAGTTATATTTGTGAAATATTACTCAATTTTTTGATTTTTATATACCACTAGAGAGGCAGAGCCTGAAGTTGGAAGGTAGGAGAAGGAAAAAGGTAGAAGATTTTATTTCATATAAAGTGTTAGACTAAAATTTCAGTTTTTTTCACACTTAAACATGTTGGACTAAATCCAGTTTTTCTAGTGGATTTGCTAGTGATAGGAATTCTCATACTCTTGATAATGCTTACTGTTTAACACTGTATTTTATCTAGATGATCTGTGACCCTTTTACAGCTGCCCTAGTAATGTCTCAGTTTGAATTTACTCTTGAATTTATTGTAGCAGAGATGTTTTCATTTCTGGTGGGTTTGAAGAAAGGTTGTGTTGTGAATTCTTGTTTACTCATCTTTCAGATTGAACAGCCAATTCTTTTAGGAGAGTTCTTTTGTTTGGACAGTACTTGCTATTGATTAGCAATTTCTGGAGAATACTTGCAGTGATCTTAAATTGTAGACATCTTTGCTTTTGTCTTTTCCCCCTCCAATTAACTTTAGTAGGTTAATTGTAGTGGGAAAGAGTAATTCAAGGAGAATTTGCAACAGTCAGGTACAGCAACCTTTGATGATCTGATGTCAGGGAGAGTGCTGGAGAATACACAAATGACTGCATGCTTATCCTTGAATACACGCCAGATGTATTGGATGGATCCTTCTTAACCACATAATAGCATCTTGAGTACATAACAGGGTGGAAACCGTTCTCATTCTGTGCCTTTTTTTTCTTGCTTACCTGGGTATCTTGTAACTGTCCTTTTCAGAGGGATATGGGTTGAGGTGTCAGAGAATTTGGAGGACAAGAGTACAGATAGAAAAATCCAAACCATTTTTCTTACTTTGTCAGCGTCTGTGTTAGTGACTGAATTAGGAAATGGAGAGAGGAACTGCTGGTGTGAAAATTCTTTAAAGAAATGGTAACATTGTTTTCCCTGTTATCTCTAAGTTTGTTGAATAGTAAGCTTCATTGTAATGGGGTTACATTTGTTGTTCCCAGGTCTTAAAAATGAACTGTTTCTGAATCACTATGTACCCATGTAGGTTACTTGGATTCAGGGTATTAAGGGTATAATATTAGGATTTGGGTATTCCTGGGTCTCTAGACAAACTATTTATATATCCCGTTAGTTAGGGTTGTACTTGTCTCCTTGGGGTTTTTAAGGGGGCTATACATTTGAAGAAAAAGTGAGAATTGTATTACCCACTTATTAATATATAGGACTTGGGTTGTTTTAAAATCAGGACCTATGTGGATCTTCTACTCCTCAACTCCCCTACTTCTAGGTAAATTTCTTGAAAATCAATTTGCCTGTGAATCAGTTTGCTGAAATTAGCTAAATTGTTTTCTTTTACTCAGCAAAATTATTTTGAAATTTATGTTGTTCTGTGTATCAGCAGGTCATTTCTTTTTATTGCTGACTAATATTTTATTGTTTGTATTTACCACATTTGTCTTTTGTTTAGCCTGTTGATAAATATTTGGTTGTTTTGGTGTCCATATGTTTTCATTTTTGGAGGGGTAAGTGTCTAGAAGTAGGATGTCTAGGTCATATCATGCGTACATATTTAACTTTTTAAGAGACTCAAAGCAGTTTTTCAAAGTTTAACTATTTTTCATTCTCATCTGTAATTTCAGTTATTCTACATTCTCACTTGGTCAGTCTTAAATTTTAACAATTCTAGTATGTTTAATTTTCTTTTCCCTAATGACTAATGACATTGAGACTCTTATGTGCTTATTTGTATATATCATTTTGGATGAAGTATATGTTAAAATGTTTCATTAAAAAAAATCTTATTGAGGTTTTCTGAAGATTTTATTTATTTATTTATAGAGAAAGGGGGAGGGAGGGAGAAAGAGAGGGAGAGAAGCATTGATGTGCAAGAGAAACATTGACCAGCTGCCTCCTGCACGCCCCCAACCAGCAATCCATGCATGTGCCCTGATTACAGTACCTTTTGGTTCCCAGGATAACACCCAACCCACTGAGCCACACCAGTCAGGGTTCCTTATTGAGAGTCATATATGCTGTGTACATATTTTTATTGCGTGATTTGCAAATATTTCATCCCAGTCTGTGGATTGTTTTTTCTTTTTCTTAGTAATGTGTTTCAAAGAACAAAGTTCTTGATTTTGATGCTGTTCAACTTCCTAATTTTTTGTTTTATGGGTCATGCTTTTGTTCTGTTATTTTAGATTTTTGCCAAACTCATAATCACTAAGATTTTCTTCTGTGTATTCTGGAAGTTTATAATTTTAGCTTTCACATTTGCAGTTCTCTGTGCCTCTCTAAAATAGAGGTAATAAAAGCACCTACAATTTAGCGTAGTTTGGATTACTAAGTGAATTATTAATACAGATAAGTTAATACATGCTACTGATATTGAGTTAATTTTTATATATTGTGTGAGGTAAAGATTGAGGCTCATTTGTTTGAATATGACAGTCTAATTGCTACAGCACTACTTGTTAAAGATTACCCTTAAGCTATCGAGTTACCCTGGCATCTCTGTTGAAAAGTAATTGACCATGTACAGGGGTGGGCAAAAGTATGTCTGCAGTTGTTTGTGTGGAAAAAGACATACAGGTTATGATTATTACAGTAGTTTTATTAACTCAAAAGAATGTTACAACTGTAAACCTACTTTCCCCACCCGTGTGTGTGTGAATTTATTTCTAGACTCTCTTTTCTGTTCTCTTGATCTATTTGTTTATCTTTATGCTGACATCTCATTTCTGTGATACTGTAGCTTATTAACTCTTGGAATCAAGCTGTAAGTCTTCTAATTTTTTCCTTTTCAAAATTATTTTGGCTGTTTTAAGTTCTTTGTATTTCTATATAAATTTTAGAATAAGCTTGTCAGTTTCTGTAGAAACTACCTGCTGGGACTTGATTGGGATTACATAGATTTTATAAGTCATTTTGGGGAGAATTAACATTTTAACAATGTTGAGTCCTCTGTTTTATGACCATGATGTATGTCTTTATTTAGCTCTTTAATTTTTATCAGCAATATGTTATAGTTTTCAGTATACAGATCTTGCATATCTTTTTTTCATATTAACTCCTGAATGTTGTGTAAGTTTTGATGCTATTGTAAATGGCATTTTAACAATTTCAGTTTCTGATTGCTTATTGTTTGTATGTAGAAATACAATTTTGGGGACTTACTTATCTTTATTTTGCAACCTTGCTATACTTATTTATTCTAGTAATTCTCATAGCTTCTGTAGGATTTTCTATATATGCACAATCTTATTGTTTGAGGATAAAGATGGGTTTAATTCTTCCTTCCAATCTTAATGCCTTTTATATATTTTTCTTGTTAGATTGCATGGGCTAGAACCTTCAATACAAAGTTGAATAGGAGAGTAAACATCCTTGCCTTACTCCTGATCTTGGCAGGAGAACATTCAGAATTTCTTTGTTAAGCATCATGTTAGCTGTAGATTTTTCATAGATACCAGATTTCTGGCTGAGTATATTTCCTTTTATTTATTTATATCATTATGTTTATTAAATTTATTTTTAATTTTAATATAGTTCCTATATAATCTTATATTGGCTAAATTAATTTCAGGTGCCCAATCTAGTGACTTGACATTTTTATACCTTACAATGTCATCACCCCACTAACTCTAGTAATCATTTGTCACTGTGTAAACTTATCACAGTATTATTGCCTATTTTCCCCTTCCCCTTTTCACCCATCCTCCAGCCCCCTCTCTTCTTACAACCATCCCTTTGGTCTCTGTTCTGCGAGCTTATTTTTTGTTTGTTTTGTTTTTAAGTTCCACATGTAAGTGAAACCATATTGTATTTGTCCTTCTCTGACTTATTTCACTTAGCATAATACCCTCTAAATCCATCCGTGTTTTCACAGATGGCAAGATTTCATTCTTTTTTATTGCTGCATAATATTCCTCTGTGTGTATGTGTACACGTGTGTACACACCACTTTTGTTTTTATCCATTCGTCTATCAAGGGACACCTAGGTTGCTTCCATATCTTACTTATTGCAAATAGTGCTGGTGCAATGAACATAGGGGTGCATGTATTTTTTCAAATTAGTGTTCTCATTTTCTTTGTATAAATACCCAGAAGTGGAATTGTTGAGTTGTATGTTATATCTATTTTTAGTTTTTTGAGGGATCTTCATACTGTTTTCTACAGGGGCTGCACCAGTTTCCAGTCCCACCAACACTGCAGAAAGATTCCCTCTTCTCTACATCCTCACTAACATGTTTTACTATATTTTTACCATGTATAATATGTATTTTTTTGCCCAAATATTTGAAGGAAAAATAAGGATGCACATTATACATGGGTATAATGATTACATACCATGGGTATATTAAGGGGTATAATAATCCCATGTATAATGTGCACAAAAACATGGGTGTGCATTATACTCAGGAGCATTTTACGTGGCAAAATATAGTATTTGTTGAGTTTTTGATAATAGACATTCTGATTGGTATGAGATGGTATATCTCCTTTATTGGTTTGCATTAAGTGAGAGTTTTTTCTTTTTAAATAGGAATGGTTGTTGGGTTTTTTCAGATGCTTTTTATACATCTATTCAGATGATCATGCATATATATTTTTAGTTTGGATATATGTAGGTGGATTATATAGATTGTTTTGAATGTTAAGCAACTGCGCATTCCTGGGATAATCACCACTTGGTATAATGTATTATCTTTTTTTATATATAACTAGATTCAATTTGTTAAAGTTTTATAAAACATTTCACGCTCTGTCTTTGTCTGGTTTTGGTATTAGTTTACTTCAACTTTGTGGAAGAATTTGTTTAGAATTTGTATTCTTTCTTCCTTAAAGACTAACCAAGGTTGAGAATGACTGACTGGACCATATGTGATCTTTGTTTCCCCCTGTTTCTAAAATTTTATTTATGTTCTCATATGATAGGATGCGTATATTCTTATAAATGAAGAACAACTTATTTGTCTTATTACTTAATGAGTGAGCTGGAGTGGGAAAAGTAAATGTTTTGCTATGTACAACCCAGAGCAAGTCGATATTTGATCTGAATTTTTCAGTGAAGTAGAATTGACTCCCAAGAAGCTGAAGATCTATAGCAGAGGAGAAGGTAAAATTTCATATGCTTAATGGTGGTGTGTTAGAGTTGGCTTATGCTGGATTGAGAGTGCCAGGTGTTAATTTTTCAGGAATTTTGCAAGCCAGTTATTAAATACAACCTATTAAAATTAAATTATATAACACAAAATTAAATCCTGTTAGAAACAAATACTCAAAACACATCACTTCCTAATTATTTTACTGCTCTTTGCTATTGAGATTATTTATGTCTGAAATACAGTATTAATACTATGTTAATAGGCATCCTGTTGATAGCTTGAAATCTGCCATTCATATGGGAGACTTTGTACTGCAAATGCCGGTGGGAGTATTTGTACCACAGAAATAGGGAAATGATACAAATAGAGCTTAATTAGTTGATTGATCTTAAGAAGGTAATAGAGGAAATAGTAATAATCCATCTTAACCTTTAATATGTTCTAAGTCTGTTTTAAATAGCACAAAAAACTAAAGAAACATTTTTATGGTATTAGACAACCATTATTGGCAAAGAAATTGCTCATGTCGTTGACAGACAAGTGAAGTTCTGACATAAGACTTTGTTGGTTCATTTTTATCTTTTTAATGTAAATGAAATAAAATATCAGCCATCATTAATATTGGTACTGCATTCATTTGTTAGTTGCAGCCATAAGTTGGCTACAGAAACAAGTTCAGCAACAAATTAACTAAAACATTCTGTGACAGCCTCTTAGTTATATGGAACTTACAATAATAGGCAATATATAGTTTATTATTATTTGTTAATTTTGTAGTACACACTTTATTTTAGTGAAATGCATAATTAATCACACATACACACTCCCCACATACTCTTCCCCACCAGAGAACTTATCTGTCTTCTGATACGAAGCATTTTCTATAGTTAGTTGTATTAGCTGTATCTTTCTCAGCACCCCTACCCAGCACCTAGCGATTTATGGCTGCTGCTTAGTGCTCAGGAAAAAGACCAGGGTTTCTGTGAAGTTTCTTTTTGTTTTCCTGCTCTGTCCTCAAACTTTCCAGGTCCAGCATGTGAGGCAGTTGGTATATCGGATAAGACAGGAACTATAAAATCACACTACTTGGGTTAAATCCCAGCTCTGCCAGCCTCTAGCCATGAAACCAGAGATAAGTTCCTTGTACTTTTCTAAAATACAGGTAATTAAAATACCTACAACTTACAGTAGTTGTGATTACTAACTGACCTAATACATGTAAAACACTATGTATAGAGTTTTAATATGGTTGTTGCTAATCGAATGGTAGTTACAACCTGTTATTTGTCTCCACTTGGAAATTGCTGAGACGCTCAGCCTTTGGTGGATACCTATCTGCTTCTCTTAACACCTAGAGACAATTTTAGTTGGCCAGGGTTTCTTCTTTGGTCAAGAGCTTGTGGACAGATGGAATTCATACCTTTTCCCCTTTCCCTGTATCATATGATTTTTCCGAGTAGTACTTGCCTTTCTAATCACTCCTGTAACATATACTCTGGAATCATGCTTATGTCATTTTTGTGCAGGAATGTTCAACCTTGGTACTATTGACATTTTGAGCAAGATATTTCTTGTGAGGGCCTGTCAGGAACATTGTAAGATATTTAGCAGCATCCATGACTTCTACTTAATAGATGCAGTTAGCACCATTCCTTCAAGTCGTGACAACTGAAAATGTCTAGACATCTCCAGATGTCCTGAGGGGCAAAATCATACCTAGTTGAGTTCTACATATTTAGAGGGGACTTTAGTGTGTGCTGTGATAGGAAACTGCGATTTGTTATTTCAGTATTTCTTTGAATAAAACATGACAGTTTTATTAATCAGTATTTATGTTTTAGACTGCCATTAGTTTTATTCAATAGATCTTTCTCATATTTTCACTTTAGTATAGCTATTTGATTTAATTGCTGCTACTGGGATTGGTTGATAGAGCATCTTTTATTGGTGACTGCTCAAACAGATAGCGTAAAAAATCCTTTCTTGCCTGTATACATGCCATGGATTTAGGCATCTGGGGAAGCTTTCAATGGATAATACCCAGACCTAAACTTTTTTTTTGTATGTCATTGCACTTTGGTTTCAAAAAGAAGAGACAGAGAATCACGTATTTTACCAATTTCACTTTTTATGTTATGTTCAGAGGTGGTTGGGGAAACAAATATTTCCTATGCCAAAAAAGGAAATTATCATTTGGAGGTAGTTTGTTGTCCTTAGACAGTCATAAGCGAACTTTAGGCTCTTCAGAAAAAAAGAAATAGTAACCCAGAGTATTTTATTTGACTTAAAATTATTGAAAAACTAAAGAACAAATATAGTGTAAAGTGTTACTTGTAGTAAGTTCTTAAAACATGCTTTTGAATATAATCTTTATGCTTCAGATGTATGTGTGTATATGTATATTTTCTGGGAAGAATATGGTTTTTAATCCATAAATTAAATAAACATCTGTTTCCTTTAGACATAGTTTGCCTTACCATAATATTTTCGTAATACCAAATGATTCTTAAAGAATCTTATGTGTAAATGAATGACTTATAGAAGAAAAACATCCTACATTTATAGCTTAAATTAATACCCAAGCAAAATCAGTTTAATTTCCTTAATCAGAAAATGGGAAAAAACTTAAGAAAAATATTATGGTTGTAAGAGATGAATAAACCTTAGAGAAATGAGTATCCTTATGTGGTCTTAAGCTTATGATAACATTTCACAAAAAGGCTTAAATATATTGCCTTTGATCAAAGAAAATATGGATTTTAAATGGACACTGAACTCTTTCTATAACTCATTAATTTTGTGAATCTAAGTATTTTTAAATTACCTTTGTTGGCAGAATTTAATTTATTATTTTATTATTATTTTCATTTTTTATGATACAAGATTGTTATTTATCTTGGTAATTTTCAGATGTCTGTAAGTAAATATACCTGTCTCAGTATTGATAATATGTTAGGTTATTATCAGAATATGGAAAGGTTATTTTTTAAAATGTGAAAGAGATGCCTAAATCTTCAAATATATATCAAATGCCTTTAAAATTTTTAATGTAAAATTAAAGTTTTAATTGTAAAATAATAACAAAATACTATACATCCATTAGAAGGGCCAGATATGCAAAACATTGAAAATACCAAATGCTGATGAGGATGTGGAGCAGCAGGAACTGTTTTCTTTTTAAATTAAAAAAAAGTTTTAATTTATTTATATTTATTTATTCTTTTAGAGAGAGGGGAAGGGAGGGAGAGAGGGAGAGAAATATCAGTGTGAGGGAGAAACATCAATTGGTTGCCTTTTTTATGTGCCCCAACCGGGACTGAACCCACAACCTAGGCATGTGCCCTGGCTGAGAATCAAACCCAGGACCTTTCAGTTTGCAGGATGACGCCCAACCAACTGAGCCACACCTGCCGGAGCAGGAACCCTTTCATTACTGGCAAAAATGCAAAATGGTGCAGCCACTCTGGAAGACTCTCTGGCAATTTCTTATAAAACTCAATAACCTTACCACATGATCCAGCCATTAATCATGCTCCTTTGCATTTACTCAAATGGAAAACGTATGTCACACAAAAACTTATACATGGATGTTTATAGCCGCTTTATTCATAAGCCAAAAGTTGGAAGCTAGATGTCCTTTGATTTATATTAATGCATTTCACATTTATCCATGTTGTGTGTATCAGTAGTTTAGTCCCTTTTATTGCTGAGTAGTATTTCATTATATGGCTGTACCATAGTTTATCTAGTCATCAGTTGAAGGACATTTAAGTTGTTTCCAGTTTCAGGTGATTATGAATAAAGTTGCTGCATACATTTATGTACAGGTTTGTGTGTGAACGTAAGTTATTATTTTGCTAGGGAAACTATCTAAAAATGGGATTGTCAGCTTGCATGTGTGTTATTTGTAACTTTGTGAGAAATACCAAACTATGTTTCCAAAGTGGTGGTACCATTTCGCTTTACCACCAGCAAAATGTGAACATATGTATGTGTGTGAGTGATTGTGTAAGCATCCATACAAGGATGTTGGGGGGTTATATGTGGCATCCTTGTCAGTATACCCAATCTAGTATTATATGGTATTATATGATTACTGAATGTAAACTACACAAAGGGTAAGGATGTTGTTCATCTTGTTCACTGTTGAAGTCCTACTGTTTGGTACAATACATGACAGTGTGTCTGCAGTAAATATTTGTTGAATAATATTAAACTGATCAGAAACATGGAATTCCAAAAGTCTGAATATTATAGTATTTTTTTCACAATGCTTTGTAACTTTATCATCATGAAACATGGGTTTGGTTTGGTTTAGAGTGGTGACAGATCAGGAGATAACATGAAAACTTTGGGGTTCTTTCTGAATGTTTGAATTATTTTTCTTTTTTTGTGGACTTTAGTTGAATATATCATTGAAAACAAATGCCATCTAGAGGCCTTTAGTACGGAAGTAAAGTGGGAATACTAGTGAAATTGTTATTTATCTCAGGGTGTCTTCTAAGCTTTGATTGCCACCAGTCTTTATTTTTATCAATATGATCTTACTATATACAGTGTGATTTGCTAGGTGCTGTTTTTTAATTATCAGCTAGTGAGCCCATTCAGGGAAGGTAAAACATTTTATATGACATTTATGATGATTAATAATTGTGTATAGTTAAAAGGAGACATTGAGGAGGAAATAAAAACTTCAGAAATGCTTCAATGCAGGGTAATTTTGCTTTATTAAAAGAGGTAAACTTAGACATATTTTCTCAGAAAGGAAAATGATTTTAATGGTTAAGAGTAAATGGGAATGATGGATGTTAGTAAAGGTGGGCATTTAATAAATGAAAAAATGGGTTCCATAACCTTTGGGAATAAATGTTAATGGAAGACAGATTTATCTGAGAATTTGTAAAGACATAATATCATTGAACTTTTGCTCTAAAATGTAAGTAGAAATTTCTGCGTTAGGCTTAATTTTGTCTTCTTCCAATTTAGGGAACTCTGGCAGCATTTGCATCTCTGCTTAAAATTGCACAAACTGTTGTTGAGATGATCAGTTAATATTTCTATGGAAATAAGTCTTATGTCTAATGATTTGTATTTTAGGGTTGGATTCTGTGAGTTAGAAGTTTCTGATTCATAATGAAGCACTCTTTGATGATTTTAGCATCCTCTCTTAGTCTGAATTTAAAATGAAGTAATATACATCCCTATGTTCATTGCAGTATTATTTATAATAGCAATCCAAGATATGGAAGCAACCCAAGAGCTCATCAATAGATGAGTGGATAAAAAATGTTGTGGTATATATATGGTGGAGTTATTATCATTTATAAAAAAGAATGAAATTTTACCATTTGGGACAGTTTGGACAGACCTAGAGAGTATTACGCTAAATGAAATCAGTCAGTCAGGGAAAGACAAATACCAAATGATTTCACTTATATGTGAAACCTAAACATCAACATAAACAAACAAAATCTATCCAACTTGTAGATACAGAGAACAGATGCATGGTTGCTAGAGGGGCAGGTATTGGAGGACTGGATGAAATAGGTGAAGGGACTTAGAAGTACTATTTGGTAATTACAAAATCGTCATGGGGATGTAAAGTACAGCAGGAGAAATATAGTCTGTTTTGTAAAAACTTTGTATGGTGGGTACTGGAAATATTGGGAAAACATTTTGTAAAGTATGTGATTGTCTAACCACTATGCTATACACCTGAAACTAATAACTAAATAATGTTGATTGTAGACTGTAATTTATAAGAATAATTTAAAATGAAATCATTTGAACTGTGCTGAAAATAGAGTGCCGAGAGGGAAACGGTGGTTCAACACCACAGTTAAGGACTTCTATCTTTATATGCACTGTGGAGCCTGCTCTTTTTTCAGTGAACTGCTTCAGACGATCAATATTTGAGAGTCTAGTTCCAGCCTTTAATAGTTTGCTCTGATTTGGCTCAGATTATTATATTTTTTGTGAGGGAGGGAAGTAGCTATGATGCATTATTTTCCTAGCCCCAGACATAAAACCTGAAATTTGGGATTTTTTAACAACAGTATATTTGGCTGTATTTCATATATATTTTTTAATATGCTGTTCATTGAAACAGGGTGTTATGTAGTTATCTTGTATTTATTTTGGTTTTGAAAACTCCCAGTTTAATTTTTTCCAGGGCTCCTTCAGTGATGGAGATTAAAACTTGTTTATTTTCAGAATAGTTTGTATAGGAACTAAAAAGTAGGAGATGATCAGGTTTTTTTCAGGAGTGATTTACTCTCAGAAATTTTGTGCTGGAACCTAGAAGTCTTGTGTAAGTGATGGGCTAAGGTCCAAGGAATGAAGGAGAATAGATTCAAAGAAGCTTATGTGGTTAGTATTTGGGGGGCTATGTGGAATACTTTTTATAGTGTTGAAATGGAGTCAAAGACTGGGAAGTTTAAAAGGCTGTGTTGAGAAGAAGCTTTCAGTTTATTTTGTTATATGATCAGGATCCCCAGTATAAATTAGGTTGATGTAATGGAAGGACCCTTTGGGAACTGATGTAAGATGTTGTAGAAGTTAGAAACTTAGAAAACTATTTAAAAAACCTGCTTTTTTCAAATAAACAAATGAACAAAATAGAAACAGAAACATAGATAAAAAGGTCAGACAGGTGGTTACCAGAGGGGCAGAGGTTGGAGGGCTAGGTGTAAAAGGTGAAGGTATTAAGAAGTATAAATTGGTAGTCACAAAATAATCACAGGGATGTAAAGTACAGCATAGGGAACATAGTCAATAATATTGTAATAACTGTGTACAGTGGCAAGTGAGTACTTGAAATATTGGGCACCACTTTGTAAAGTATATGATTGTCTAACCCTATGCTCTATACCTGAAACTAATACAAAATAATATTGAATGTAAACTGTAATTGAAAAATAAAAAACATAATAAAAAAAGAAAAATATTTCTCATGGAAAGCAGAGAAGAAAGGAAATGCTTTGAAGCCCTCCTAGTTATTTAGTTCTTTTTCAAAGGTAAGGCAGTATATTTTTGTCCAATATTAAATAAACTCTTTTTAAATTATGAAAAAAAACCTGTTTATTTTTCATAAGTTTGAAAAAGAAGTTAGGAAAGGAAGTAACTGTTAATGCTTTCCAAAATAAAACATTTAAATTTCTTGGGAAAAAAGGGAATCTGTCACTCAGTATTTAAGCCTTAGAGTGACCTATGTATGAGAAACCATATTATCAGTGTCACATTCAGAGATTTAAATTAGCTTTGCTTATTATTTTACACTTTAGGTTATTTTAAAATAGATTTTTGTGGAATGTCTTCAAGGGGGTTGATGCTGAGGAACTGAAAGGGAAAATGAAACTCAATAGGAGTCAATAATATCAATTTTCTAAAGTTGAGTTCTCCAAGTTGTTAGTAGCATTTTGAAAACCAAATGTTCGGGACAGCAATGATTGCTGGAACTATAGGTTCTACTAAATCACTTAGTTGACCCAAGTGAAAAATGTTTTAGCTTCAATCAGTCAATTCAAATCTAGATTCACTTTGAAGAATTAAGTAACTTACATTTTTATTGGCTTCCTAATCAAATCCAAAAGAGACCCCTGACCCCTTATATGACAATATTAATATTACTTTGGTTTTTACATATTATAGATATTGGTAAACATTTTATGGATCTGTTTTGCAGAAACAGATTTTATAAACTTTAATGGACTTACAAAGATAGGAACTTGTGAAATATTAAGAAATACATAATTTTATATAGAAACTGTTTGATTATTAGAATTAGAGGGCCAGAAGAGATTTTTAAAAATACTTACAGAAATTGAACATGTGGATTTATTACCATTTCTTGAGGTTAATTTTTAGAAGAGCATTGACTTAATTGGCTGTGAGATGGGAAGGGGAGGTGGAAGGTGGTATATTTTAGGATTATAAAACATGATCATTCCATAAGTACATATTAAATGCCTAGTATGTGGAAGGAACTGTATAGGGATATAAAAAGGATATGCCTCCACATAGAAGTAACTCACAGTCCCCTTAAGAAACATATCATCTAGTGAGAGCCCATAATTAAAACAGCAAAATTAAATTGACCTCTAGTCCTATGCTTTATGCTTTATAAGAAGGATCTGAAATTAATGAAACACCCATTTCTGCAAATTTTGTGGTATTTGTTTTTTACTCCTCCTCATTGTAGGTAATGGATTTATAGCATATCTTTGGATTTAGATGTTTGATTTAGCTTTGATCATGGCTTTGATCCTGTATTTTTGTAGACTCTTTGTAACCCACAGAGAGACACATGCTTTATGTTGCATAGTAGAAATTCTGAAAACCTTGCTATCTAAAAATTTTATTTTCAGGGGTATTGTACATAGGTTGAATGTGGTAGAGATCAAGTTTCTCCCGTGTGGAAAATGATCTTATTCTTTGTGCTGTTTGAAGCACTGGGACAGTTATGGGAAATAAAATATGATTTAGTATCCCCCAAGTTATATGATAAAATCAAAGCAGAAAGGCTTAACCTGGGAAATTTGGAAGCTAATTACAATAAGAGATGAACAAATCTGGAAAACTTTCTTTTTACCCCTTTTAGTAAGGAGAAAAAAGTGACTTTTAAGTATAGAAGTAAGGGGGCAAGTTCTGGTATGGGAAAGTTTAATTGTACTCTTATAAACTAGCTTTGATTTCTTGAAACATGAAAGAATACCTGTAATTTTTTTCTCTGTGTGTAACAAATTTCAGACCACCCGAAAGTAACTCTTCCATTGAGATCTAAATTCTGAACTCTGCTTAGAAACACGCCCAAATTTAGACACTTGGTTTTTTTGTGTATGTGTTTGTGTGTGTATATTAAAGTATGAGCACAGAATCAACTATAAATACTATGAGGCAATTTACTGATAGCATGCAGGAGTTTAATTAGGTTCAGGACCTTGTTATTTACTATGGTTAGACCTGAACTTGCTTTTATTTTCTACCAGTTACCAAGTGGTAATTCTTGTATTGGACCCCTTTAATGGTTACATTAAGAGCTATTTGTCATGTTTCATACATGCACACTAGAGGAGCTTTATGTCTAGTTGGTCATCACTTTTGATTGTTCAGTGATTATTTTGTTAATTACACAAAGACTGTATGATATTAGTTTCAGTGAGGGTGGCCATGTAACTCATCATCCAAACCTGACGCTTTTGTGAGTAAAAAGGACTAACAATAATTATCTAAGAACAGATGTAAACCAAGGCTGGCCCATGTAAATCAAGATATATGATCATTCTAATTAGTAAGCTTTTGATTGCAAATAACAGAAAACATAACTCAAACTAGTTCAAACAATGAACCAAATGTGTTGACTTGCATATCCCCAAAACCCCAGTGTTTGGGAGTACTACAGGTCTGGATTAGTAAAGAATCTGGCTTTCTTCCTATATTTTCTAGACTCAGACTTCTATGACTGGCTTCTCTTATAGTTGTTGGATGGCTGCCAACAGCAATTTGGGCTATATTCTCCTTCATTTATGATCAGCAGGAGAGAAGGACCTGCTTCCCCCATAAACAGGAAGAGTTTTAAGCCTCATGATTGTTAGATACTTCTGAATTAATTTATGTGACTAAGGGAATGTCATGTGCTGGTTGTTTTAGATATGGGATATCTGAATATCACTGAGGCAAGAAGGATAGGATTAACGTGATTCTCTTAGACTAGTCAGAGTCCATTCAGAAAACTGGTGTAGGGCCAAGTCTGTATTGGAAAACAAGGCAGCTAAATGAAGGGTAATGTGTGGAATGAATGTTTGGGAAGCAACCACAGTGTTCATTGTGAAGTCCACTGTCATTTCTTGTTTGAATTTTCCTCTACGAATCTTTTACTGAGTTCCTGCAAGAATGTAGCGTACTGCAGATGTATTTTTCTTCTAGTGAGAATTGGTGGTATAAAATGACTTATACCAGTAGCCAGGCAAGGGGGAGACCAAAATAGAAAACTTACTATCCCATTTTCCCCTTTTTTCCATATAAGACTCTAATGATTTTTTTTTTTTTTTACAGACTAATAGGGATGCCAAAGGAAAAATATGATCCTCCAGATCCTCGCAAAATTTATACCATCATGTCAGCAGAGGAGGTAGCCAATGGGAAAAAATCTCACTGGGCAGAATTAGAAATCTCGGGTGAGTGGAATCTGAAGCATTTAATTCAGGATATAATGAACAAGAGTTTTATTGTTATATTTATTATTTTGTTGTACATTTTTAATTAGATGAAACAATCAAGAAAATATACTGAGATACTAATGTTTTTCTATTTTATCTATAACTAAGTATATTTGTTCATATTCTTTTGAGATTTATACCTTGAGCCAGTTGGCATCTGGAATTGGGGACATTGGGAGTTCACTTTCTAAGTAAAATAAGTTAAAAAAAAATTTTTATTTTAGGTTTTTATTTATTCTTAGAGAGGAAAGGAGGGAGAAAGAGAGGGAGAGAAACATCGATCAGTGACCTCTCGCTCATGCCCCGACTAGGGACAGGGCCCACAACCCAGGCATGTGCCCTGACTAGAAATCAAACCTGCCAACTTTTGTTTTGCGGGATGACACCCAATCAACTGAGCTACACCGGTCAGGTCCAAAATCAGGTTTTTTGACATAATAGGTATTGCTTCGGCTATTGCAGAGTAATTATTTTTCTAAGTTGAAACCTTTGTCATCCTCCTATCATCGCACTGTTGGCAGAGGAGGAAAGCTAGAGGCTATCAGTTTATTCCAACAAATGTGATAACTGTTTTATAACCTTACATATTTAGGATTTGGTAAAATCGAATATGATTTCTAAAAACTCGTAACACCAGCCTAATAGTGAGAAACATAAGACAAACTCAACTGAAGGATGTTCTACAAAATACCTAATTAGTAGTCCTCAAAATTTTCAAGGTCAGAAAAACAAAGAAAGACTGTCATAGACCAGAAGAGACTAAGGAGACAGAATGACTAAATGCAAAATGGTATCTTGAATTGAATCCTGGAACACAAAATTGTAAAAATGGGTGAAATCCAAATTAAATTAGTTAATAGTAATTTACCAATGTTAGTTCTAATTTTGACAAATGTACCATGGTAATATAAGATGTTAATATTAGGGGAAATTGGATGAAGGGAATACAGGAAATCTGTATTATCTTGGTAACTTTTCTGTATATCTAAAATTATTACAAAGTTAAAATTTTATTAAAAACAGAACATGAATACTATTTTTCTATTGTGAATTGATATGACACAGATTATATATACAGAATGTAGTTTTTTCCCCAGTAGGCTTTCATTTTTGGAAGAGTTAAACCCGCATTATATTGTTAATAGCAAGAATTACCTGTACATTTAGCTAAAAAGGTAACCGGTAGTTAGGTGATAGATAATCAAAAGAATGAATATGATATTAGGTTAACCTAGGGTTTCTCAAGTTGGTACTGCTTGATACTTAGGGCCAGGCAATCTTTTGTGGTTGTGCGCTGTTGTTGTGCACTGTAGGATGTTTAGCAGCATTTCTGGCCTCTACCCACTAGGTGCCAGTAGCACACCCTTCGTTTGACAACCTAAAATGTCTCCAGATTGCCAAGGGTCCCTTGGGGAGCAAAACTACCCCTGGTTGAGATCCACTCAGTTAAACCCTAGGTAAAACTGAAATAAATTTCTCTTGAATACTTTGTATTCCTATTAAAATGCAAAGTCCTAGTTGGCATTTTAAGCCTAATTATATTGTAGATAGCATGAAGGAACCTGTGGTAGAAAGAACCCTAGACAGAAGATCAAAGTTTGAGTTTACTGCCCAAGAACTACGTGAAAAGTAACACTTCCCTTTTGAGATTTTGTGCCCTCTCTGCCTCCTACTGCTTTTTAAATCAGAATCAGTTGTTTAAAGTGATACATAATTAAAATATCAATTTACTGTTGTAAAGTTTATAAAATAATCTTTTTTGATGGCTTAAGCATTTTACTTGCACTATTTCAGTATTTCTTGAAACAATCCACTGGATATAGATATAATAATGATAATTATGATCGACATTTACAAGTGAGGAATCCATAGGTCAGAGTGTTTAACTAACTCACACGCTCTCAATCAGGTAGTACATGACAAAATTGGGACTTGAATTCAAATTTCTTAAGAGTACAGAAACTGCAGTAAGCATTTAAAGTACTCTCATGGTGTAGTCTTTGGGAAAATCTCTGTCTTTTTATTTTTTATTTTTATTGTTTTTTATTTACGGTCAACAATTTTTAAAAACTTAAAAGAGAAAATGTTAAAAATGAAGTATATAAAATAATCTCTATGTAAGTTATTAAGATACCACATTTTATAGAGGCCGAGGCTAAGTGATTTGCCCAGGCTTGTATAGCTAATAAATGGTAAATATCAGGACTCTGAACGATGTCTTCTGACTTTGTAGTATGTATTTCACTACAGTTCTAAGATACTGACTGATTTGTAAAACTTAATATGTGACTATTTCCTTCAATATGTTTACTTAATGGAAAATATTAAACCAAAGTTAATGTGTAATTGTAACATCAGAAAGCCGGGGAAGATGTCTCTTTTGGAGGTAAAGTGGTTTTCCTGGTGGCTTATCTAAGGTTGGTTCTGTATCATAGTAATTACTCTTGCCTATTTAAGTTTGTAGACTAATCTAGGCTCTAGATGTGGATAAATCTTGCACTTTTAATTTTTATGGAGTATATGAGAGATGCTTTTGCTAGGACTGTGACTCAAAGTAAATTCATGATATCCTACCACAAAAACTCAATTTAGCCCATGCTTTCTCCTTGAGACATACGATAACCTTGATTCTTTTCATTATGCTACATCTCATTTAATACATGAGAGGTGAGAAAGAATGGTTGTCAGATGAAAGTGGCCTGAAATTGAAGAAGGACCAGGTGTGTTGGAAGCAGTCAACCGGTACTAAATGCAAAACTAGAATGTCAAAGATACAATATCTGTATATATTTGCAGGCTCTTCTACCACATTTTAGTTTTTGTAGTTCAGTCATTTTCTTGGGCCTAGAGTTTAATGCTTCCATATTTTGTCTTTTAGGTAGAGTGCGGAGCTTAAGTACTTCACTTTGGTCATTGACACACTTGACAGCGCTGCACCTAAATGACAATTACCTTAGTCGCATTCCACCTGATATTGCCAAGCTTCATAATCTGGTTTACCTGGATCTGTCATCCAATAAACTCAGAAGTTTACCAGCAGAACTAGGAAACATGGTGTCTCTCAGGTGAGGAAATATTATAGATATGACTCACTATATGAAATTCTAAATTTACTAAATTAAAAAAATTACAAGATGTTGCTCATCTTACAGTAGGATTTCCATATGTGTTTCCAAGATCAAGGGATATAAATTATCTAGGCACAGTGCTTGAGCTGGCATCCCTTGACATTTCTTTTTCTTTTAAATTTGGAGGTTTGTGGTAAAAGTGTGCTTGTATTACAAAGTTCTTTTGACAGACTTGAGGTGGGGTGGAACTACTGTAAAATACTAAGTCTGACTTTAAGCTTGACTGTGCGATCATAGGACTAGTCAGCAATAATTAGGAAAATATGTGCTTATTAGTAAGACTTTTGGGAACATTTCTCTGTTTTATATAATATTTATATATAACTTCTTAAGGGAATCTTAAAACCTGATAAATGGATTTATTGCTAGTCCTTCAGGGTTCTTTAAGAATTTCTTCATAGGAGAGGTTTTTGTGGCAATTTTAAGACCTTTTATAAATGTTCCCAATACAAATAAGGATTGCTTTTCTATATTGCTTGCATGCTGAGTAATACTTTTTAAAACTTTTTGTCATGTTTAAAATTAAACATACTGTTTTAAAATCTTGTTTCTCATCATCTCCTTACTGTATGTTTTTGTTAGTTTTCTGTTTTTTTTAAGATGCTATTTAGTCATCTTTTTCTATAGTCTGAGAAAAATTTTACAGTCATAAACTCAGACCTTATCTATGCTGTCTTATTATTTGTACTGCCTTATGTTTTGTTTTGTTTTTAATTCTCACCCAAGGACACTTTTTTTCATTGTTTTAGAGAGAGAGGGGTGGGGGTGTGGGGGTAGAGAGACAGGGTAGGGAGTGGAGAGAGAGAGAGAGAAAGAGAGAGAAACATTGATTGGTTGCCTTCTTGTATGTGTCCTGACTAGGGATCAAACCCACAACCTGGGTATGTGCCCTGATGGGAAATCAAACCTGCAACCTTTCAGTCTATGGGACGATGTTCCAACCAACAGAGCTATACCAGCCAGGGTTTATGTTTTATTTTTCATGTTTATGTTTTGTGTCAGTGATTGTTCATCGTAGTATCTTGATGTAATATATTTGTAATCAGTTATAAAAATTGATACAGGTGATTGGCTAATTAATTATAGTTAAATTCTGAACTTTAAAAAATTTATTTTTCTATTAGTTAGACTACATTAAATGATATCGGTTGTCTTTGGACCCTAAGAATATGTCACTCTGATCTGATAGACATTTGGATAAGAGAGGAAGGGTAGATTTACCCTGAAAATGATATATAATTACTACACCATTAATAATCTTTGCTAGAGAATGAGAGTAAATTATAGAAACACTGTCAACAGTTGTGGCAGTTACACATTTTGTAACACTTTAATATTACATAACAGTTTCAGATAAACATATGGAAATGTGCTTTGGATATAAACATCATTCAAGGTGTGTTAGAGGGAAGGTTAAGGAAATAATTGTAGATATTAATAAAACTTGATAAATTCAACTAAAGCAATTTTTTTTTTCTTCAAAACAGGGAATTGCTTTTAAATAACAATCTGTTACGGGTTTTGCCTTATGAACTTGGTCGGCTCTTCCAGCTACAAACTCTAGGTTTGAAAGGTGAGTGATTTTTTAAAAATGTAGCATTAACACTCAGTATCGAGATATTCTGAGTCATTTAAAGACCATTTAAGTTACAATATAGGTCAGGTTTTTAGTATAGTTTTGAAAGTGACTGTACTGTCTCTTGAAAGAAAAGTGGTTCTTTGGTATTGAATTGAGCTTCGGATTTCAACATGCTGCCATCATTTTAACAAACTTATATGGAAATGTTTTGCTTTTATATTTTACCTTTAATTTTCTATATAACCCTAAAATATCTTAGAAGAGTCATTTCAAATTAACACTAGTTTTCCTGTTGTTTTTTTTTTTTTTTTTAAAGAATGACATAATAAAGTAAACCGTAACCATATCAGGTCCTGATAGAGTAGATAAAATAGCATTGACAAATTAAATATATGGTCATATGAAGGAAAACATTGTAACAGCAAAAATGAACTCTACCTAGTAAGTATAATTATTCAAAATAAAATGTTTTAATCCAAAATGTGTGCTTCTCTGCTAATCTTATGTCAGTTAGTTTGGGGTAAAAGTCATACTCTATAGTGAAATAAATACTGAAATTTGTATAATTTTTTCTTATGGCATAAAAGAGTTCATTTTAAATTCAGAGGGCTAAATAGAGATATACTGTATTGGTTAAACATTTTTTTCATTTTTTTAAATTATATTTTATTGTTTATTCTATTATAGTTGTCCCCACTTTTTCCCCCTCTGCCCACATTTACCCAGCCACCCCCCCTCCCTCAGGCAATACCCATACTGTGGTCCATGTCCATGGGTCATGCATAAATGCTCTTTGGCTACCCCCTTCACCTTTTTTCATCCAGTCTCCTCCTCACCCTTCCCGATGACAGAAGTATTAGTTAAACATTTCATTCTGTGCACGTGAGGAATGAACATTAATCAAAGCCATGCAAAGTATACACTTTCATGTATTTTGTTTTCCTCCTTCAAAGATTATTTGAGTGGCCATGAATGTGTTTTGTTTGCATTTGCTTATTCATGTAATGGAGCATTAAAAATTGAACTTGAATAAGAGTGGAAAGAATGCTGACATTATTGGTTGAAATGACAGAAATGGCATTAGGCTTCCTTGTACAGTTAACCCTTCGTAAATTGGATAGCTATATGAATGGTTAAGTCTTATTTTCTCAGTTTCTCTGAAGGATTTTTTAATTTTTTAAGTTATGTGTGAAGTGGAAACATATTTTCTTGAGAATTAACCCAAGGCATGTGAAATTTAACTGTTGGAATATTTTACCTAATTCTGTATACACTGTATCTGATTTTTATAAATGTAGTTTAAACAGCCATCCAGCTAGAGCTGGAGTGGAAAAAGGTCTGTTCTTTTCTAAAAATAATTATGAAATGGTTGTCTTTTTTTATAATCTTAGATTTATGTAGTATAAAAGTCATACTTTCTTACTGATTATAATCAGTTATTTTTGTCTCTAAGAATAACCGTTGTTTCTTTTAACATCAATCAGAACAGCCATTTTTCCCCTTGTAGTATTGATAGAGAACACGTCAGTGATAAATGAATAATTTACTTTTGAACCCAGTGGACTGACCTTTTGTACTGCATTTAACATTCTTGAAAGAGCACGTATTATATTACTCTTTCATAACTCTGTTCCATTCTATCTCATATATAGACATGTTCCCAGAAAATTTATATTATCAACTGAATGAATCATTCTTTTTTTAAAATATATTTTATTGATTATTCTATTACAGTCGTCCCTTCCCCCTCCCCCTTTATTCCCCTCCACCCTGCACCCACCTCCCACCAGCATTCTACTCCATAGTTCATGTCCGTGGGTCGTACATATAAGTTCTTTGGCTTCCATTTCCTATACTGTCCTTAACCTCCCCCTGCCTATTTTGTACCTACCATTTATGTTCTTATTCCCTGTATCTTTTCCCCCATTCTCCCCTCTCCCCTACCCACTGATAACCCTCATATAATCTACATTTCTGTGATTCTGTTCCTGTTCTAGTTGTTTATTTAGTTTGTTTTTTTCATTTTTTTTAGGTTCAGTTGTTGATAGTTGTGAGTTTGTTTTCATTTTACTGTTCATAGTTTTTATCATCTTTTTCTTAGATAAGTCCCTTTAACATTTCACATAATAAGGACTTGGTGATGATGAACCCCTTTAACTTTATCTGGGAAGCACTTTATCTGCCCTTCCATTCCAGATGATGGCTTTGCCAGATAGAGTACTTGGATGTAGGCCTTTGCCTTTGATGACTTTGAATACTTCTTTCCAGCCCCTTCTTGCCTGTAAGGTTTCTCTGGAGAAATTAGCTGATAATCTTAGGGAACTCCATTGTAGGTAACTGTCTCCTTTTGTCTTGCTGCTTTTCAGATTCTCTCCTTCTCTTTAACCTTGGGTAATGTAATTCTGATGTGCCTTGGTGTGTGCTTCCTTGGGTCCAACTTCTTTGTGACTCTCTGAGCTTCCTGGGCTTCCTGGAAGTCTATTTCCTTTGCCTGATTGGGGAAGTTCTCCTTCAGTATTTGTTCAAATAAATTTTCAATTTCTTGCTCTTCTCTTCTCCTTCTGACACCCCTATGATTCAGATGTGGGAATGTTTAAAGTTGTCCCAGAGGTTCCTAAGCCTTTCCTCATTTCTTTCAATTCTTATTTGTTCATTCTGTTCTGGTTGAATGTTTATTTCTTCCTCTTGTTCCAAATCATTGATTTGAGTCCCAGTTTCCTTCCCTTCACTGTTGGTTCCCTGGGTATTTTTCTTTATTTCACTTTGCATAGCCTTCACTTTTTCCTCCATTTTGCAACCATACTCAACCATTTCTGTGAGCATCCAGATTACCAGTGTTTTGAACTCTGCATTTGTTAGGTTGGCTGTCTCTTCATCACTTAGTTCTATTTTTGGAGCTTTCATCTGTTCTTTCATTTGGGCCATATATTTTTTGTCTGGAGTGCCTATTATGCTGTGATGGGTGGAGCCTTAGGTATTCGCCAGGGCAGGGCAACCCACATCCCTGAGTTGTGGTGCTGTATGTGGGGGAGGGGTCTGAGAGGAAACAGTGCTGCTTGCTTGGCTCTCTCTGGCTTTCAGTCACTTCCTCTGCTACCCACAAGCAAATTGGGCCCTTCTGGTGCTGATTCCCAGTGGAGTGGGTTTGTGTTTGTTCTAGGACCCTGTGGGTCTCTCAAATGAACTCCTGTGAAACTGGTAGTCACTCCCACCACCACAACCCCCATAGGTTTTTACCAGTAGAGGTTTTGAGGCTTTATTTTCCTGCACTGGCACCCTGGGTTGCACGGACTCTCTCACTCCCCAGTTGGTCCTTCAGGTTTTTCCACACGCAAATGTGGGAATGCCAGGTCTGCCAGCCTCAGCCTTGCCGAGCATCCTCTCCGCCCGGGCTACCCATCTCCACCCCTCCTGCCAGTCTGGATGAATGTTTCTTCTTTAACTCTTCGGTTGTCAGACTTCAATACAGTTCAATTTTCTGGCAGTTCTGTTTTGTTTTGTTTTTTAATTTGTTGTTGTCCTCCTTTTGGTCATGCGAAGAGACAAAGTGTATCTACCTACGCCTCCATCTGGTTGTAAGTCAAGAATGAATCATTCTGAATATCTATTATCTTCTTAGTCTTTCATTCCATTTTACTGGTTAAAATGTTAGTCTTCTAAACTACATTAGCCTTTGGGTGCCTGAAGCCAATGATAATACCAACCCCTATATACACTATTTTTTCTTATACATACTTTCCTGTGATAAAGTTTAATTTACAAATTAGGCACAATAAGAGATTAACAACTAGTAATAAAATAGAACAACTATAAAAATACTGCGAGAAAAGCTATATGAAGATAGTCTCTCTCCAAATACTTTATTGTGCTTTAGTCATTTTTTCACTTAACAGAAGCACTTTATGGCTTCTCTTGGGCACATCTGAATTGTAGGTAGTACTACTCTTGTATTTTGGGGCCATTTTTAAGTAAAATAAGGGTTACTTGAACATAAGCACTGTGATACCTCAACAATTGATGTGATTACTGAGACAGCTGCTAACAGGCAGGTAGTGTATGCTCTGTGGATACACTGGACAAAGGGGATTATTCATGATCAGCTTGGGATGGCATGAGATATCATTATGCTACTTAGATGGCATGCAACCTAAAACTTATTGTTTATTTTTAAAATTTTCCATTTCATATTTTTGGACTTTGGTTTACCAGCATGTCACTAAAGCTGTAATAAGGGGAGACTATTGTGCTGTCTTTGTCTGGCCTTTGATCCTAGTGCCCTTTGTCTACTGATTCACAGATGTTAAAATCTCTTCTTAGACCTCTAATCTTTCAGATGGTGTACCAGCTCTACCTCGCCAGCTTTAGCTCCACTTTGGTCACGCCTGTAGATAAATTCCTTTTCATTGAACTGTAGTTTGTTTTTTGGTAAATATCTATATGCTGCCCGTTTCTATGAGAGTCTGTTTTTCTGGCAGTGCCACTTTCTCTTCAGGTGATCCAGTATAGAAGAGCAAGGTCCTTTTAGAAAAGGAAGAAAACCAGAACCCTTTCTGCCTTCTTTCAAAAGTTAAAGAGGGTAAAAACAGGATTGGTTTTATAAAGCAATTGAAGGAATAAAATGTCCCTTTTTGAGTGGTAGCTTTATATGCTTAAGAAGGTAAAACTTAAAATAATTTCTTAATCAGTTTTAATAGACACATAGTGGTACTTTGTGTACAAAAAAGGGGAGGGAGTGGAATGAAGCATAAATTAGCACTGTGATATATGTAAAAGAAACAATGAGAATGAACTGCCTCTGAGATCCATTTTGTCTTAAAATTAAACAAGGAGTGCTTTTTTCTGTTTTCTGGGCTACCCCCAAAACACAGATCCTGAAGTTTTGTTAATGATTTTGATTATCTTGGCCCAACAAGATAATTTTTAGAAATTCTATTTTGAGAGTTAAGGAATATGTGTGAAGGGTAGGTGTTGGAAGAGTTAGGATAAAAAGAACAATTTAAAAACTACACAATGTCTAGTCCAGGCAATTGGGAGTGTTCTCTTAAGTCACTGAAAAGAAAAATCTGTGTGTTAATTTTATGGACAAAAAGGTGTAAGAGCAGTTTTCACACAGTTATTTTAAATAATTAACATTTTATGTTGTAATGGGTTAAGTGATACTTTTTCTGACATACAGTTGAAAGAGTTGTCCTCAGTTCATAAAAAATTTAGAACTTCAATAATTGTGAAAATTTCCAGGTTTCTTCCAAGAATTACTTACCTCTCTTAAAATAAAATGGGCTGTAACAATAGAAGATTCTTTTATTTGTAAAATTTTTTATTCATGAAATATATAAAAGCATAACAACTTTCATTTTAAAGGAAATAATAAAATGAATAACTATATATTCATTACCTAACATTCTCAGTACCTTTTTTTAAAATACACTTCAAAAATCTAATTGTCATTCATAAAGAGTCAAAGTACTTATTTCTGTATTAAATAACAAGCTTCTGGAAATCAGTAAGAGAACAAGAGTACAGAGCACATTAATAGTTCATATAAGAGGATACACAAATAGCTATAAAAATATAGAGAGTTGATAACCTTGTGCATAATAATAATGCAAATTGAAACTATACTCAGCTTTCACCTATCAGTTTGGAAGAATTCCAAAAGATTTTATCAAATAACAGTTAGTGAGATATTTGGGAATTAGGCACAATCACATCTTGTTGTAGACTTCTGTACATTTTAAGTTTCCTTTGTGCCTTTTCATAATAACATCTTCATCCCTTCTCTCAGAGGTTATTACTGTCCTGAATGTATGTTAGCTATTCCTTTACTTTTCTTTCATTCAACAGATATTGATGAGCACCTGTTATGTGCTAGACATTGGGATTGTATATGTATCCGTTATAGGTGTTTTAACCATTATATAAATGGAATTGTACTGACTATAATTTTCTATGACTTTCTTCTTTTCAGCTTTACGTTTTTATGATTCAGCCATGTCTGACTATAATTTTCTATGACTTTCTTCTTTTCAGCTCTACGTTTTTATGATTCAGCCATGTTTATGCATGCATGTAATTATAGTTTATTTGTTTCATTGCTGTGTTGTATTCTGATATATAAATACGCTGTAATTTACTCTACTATTGATACTTAGTCCCCCCCACCCTGCCACCCTTTTGGCTATTGTAAACAATGCAGCCATGAACATCCTTAAGCATGTCTCCTGTAGAGTTCCTAAGAATACAATTGCTGGGTTGTAGAAGTCTGCACATCCTTAGTTTTATTAGGTAAGGCCATAGTGTTTTACATAGTAGTTATACTAAAATACACTCCCCAAAGTAATACAGTTTTCATTTTTCTTTTTTCCAACACTTAATATTGTTAGACTTACAAAATTTTACCCATCATTTTGTATGAAATAGTTTTTAGTTGTACTTTTAATTTGCATCTTCCTAGTTGCTAATATGATTGAGCATCTTTTCATATTTATTGACCATATTTCTTCTGTGAAATTACTGTTGATGTCTTTTGCTTATTTTCATTTGGAATATTTCCTATTGATTTGTAGGAGTTCTTAACTTTTGTCTATTTTTTTTTAAAGATTTTATTTATTTATTTTTAGAGAGGGGACGGGAGGGAGGGAAATATCAATGTGTGGTTGCCTACTGGGGACCTAGCCTGCAACCGAAGCATGCGCCCTGACTGGGAATCAAACTGGCGGCTCTTTGGTTCACAGACCAGCACTCAATCCACTGAGCCACACCAGCCAAGGCACTTTTGTCTATTTTGTATTGTGAATACAAATGTGTCTTCTCCCACTCCGTAGCTTTTCATTGTTTTCTTTTGGTATCTTTTAATGGATTTGATTTGATATTTTTATTGTAGTTGTATTTTGAACCCTTTCATAGTTAGTACATAAAATGTCTTATTAAATAAGTCCTGCCCTTTCCCAGGTCAGAAATACATTTTCCTATATTACCTCCTAAAAGTTTTATAAAATTTTGCTCTTCATAGTTAACTTTATCATTCATTTGGAACTGATTTTTAATATGATATGAGGGTCTAATTTTGGGAGGGATCTGTGTTTTTTTTTCCTTCTGAATAACCAATTGTCTAAGCACCATTTAGTGAAGAATGTTCCTTTTTCTCACTAATCAGCAAAGTAACCTCCCATATCAGCCATGTCTAGATCTGTTTCTAAGATCTTCTATATATCTAATAATCAATTTGTCTAACTGTTTACTACATTGTCATTATTATTATGACTTTATATTAAGACTTAATGACTAGTTTGGTCATTCCCCTTATTTTTCTTCATTGTCTTGACAGTTTGGGTGTCTTGAATCTTCCTCACACATAAGAATAGCTTGTTACCTTTCATAAAAGCTGTTGGGACTTTGAAATTGCATTGAATATCTGGATCAATTTAGGAAGAATTTACATCTTAATTATATTGAGTCTCTCTGTCCATGAATTTTTGCACTTTCTCCACTTATTTACATCCTGTTAATGTCTTTGACTAAAATTTTGTAATTTCCTACACACTGGTAAAGTACATCTTTTGTTGGATTTGTTTTTGGGTACTTCATAAGTCTTTTTTTTCCAGTTATAAGCTATGTCTTTTATTTAAAAGTTACCTTTTCTGCTTAGTTGCTCTTGTGATATACAAATATTGTATAATTTTTTTAAAATTGATTTTATAATAAGCCCTCTTGGCTATATTCTCATTCTAAATTTATCTGCAAGTTCTTTTGGGGTTTGTATACAAATAATAATTTCATCTGCTAATAGTGAGAGTTTTGTTTCTTCCTTTCAAATTCTTATATATTTAATTTCTTTTCTGATTTTGATGTATTGACTAGGGTGTTTAGTACGTATTAAATAGAAGTCTTACTACTGGGCATTCTTCTATTCTCAATTTTAAAGGAAATACTTTTAATATTTTTCTATTAAGAATGATATTTGCTCTGTATTTTTGGCAAATCTTTTTTTAGTTTCTAGAAGTTTTCTTTTATTCCTGCTTTCCTAATTCTTTTTAAAGTACTGAATTTTATTAAATGCTTTAATTCCTCTATTGAGATGATTCTGTTATTCTCATTTAATAGGATTTGTAGTTGTAAGAACTGTTGAGGCTTTCTAATAGTAAATGAATCCATTTTGTTGGACCATATCTGCACTTTTGAAATTTGTCAGCTTTTTAAGTTTTCAAACTTACTTGCATAAAAATGTTCATGATATTTTTGTTATCGCTTTAAACTCTGTTCTTTTTATAATTATATTACCCCCTCTTCATTTTTAAGATTATTTATTTTCATTCTTATTTTTTTCCTAATGTATATCCTCAGAGATTTGTCAGTTATTTTTTTTCAGTGACTCGGTGTGGTAATAATTAAGATATTTATGCCAAAGCTTCCATTAAAATAATGGGTTTGTTCATTTCCCTATGTAATTCAGTCAGCTTTTGCTTTGTATCCTTTGAGATTATTAAGTGTACCAACTATACCTGTGTATTGCTGTATGTATATCACTATATCTTCTGGTGAATTAAACCTGATATTAGGTAGTGAGTCTCTTTTTCTCTTGTTAGGCTTTTCATCTTATAGTCTATATCAATATTATAGCCATGTAAGTTATCTTTTGGTTAATATTTGTCTAATATATCTTTTCTCATCTGTTTAGTTTCAACTTCCTGTGTACTTATGCTTAGGTGTATCTCTTACAAATAGCATGTAACTGGACTTTGGTTTTAATCCAGCCTGACTTTCTTTTGGTTTTAACATGTGGGTTCAGACAGGTTGCCTTACCTATATTATAATTATTAATATTTTTTGTTGTTACTGTCTTACCTTTTGATTCTACTCTTTGTGATTTTTTTCTCCTTTTTTGCCTTTCTAAAAATAGGAATTTTTTCCCTCTTGTTTGTTTCTAAATCTATATACTTTTTTCTATTGTTTTGGAATTTGTACATTTTATTTCTAAACTGTTAAGTGATGAATTTTGAAACTTTACCTTGAATATATTTTTGAAAGTAAAAATTTTAACAGCATTTTTACTGAGCTGTAATTTATATTAGGTGAAATTCACCTCTTTGGTGAATGTTGACAGACACATGCAGTTGCAATAAGATGTTGAGATGACTTTTCTTCTTTAGTCTGTTTATAAGCTAATTACATTGATGGGTTTTCAAATATTAAACCAACCGTCTAGTCCCATTTTATTTTTTTCCTTTTTTATTGTATTTTTCATTACCCTTATTCCCATTTTTTAAATTTTTATTTTTATAGTTTATGCTGTCACAGTTGTTCCCAGTTTTTCTCCCTTTCTCCACCTCCTCCCAGACCCACCTTCTCCTTTCCCCAAGCCAGTCCCCATATTGTCCATGCCCGTGGGTTGTGCATAAATGTTCTTCGGTTAATCCCTATTTCCAGGTTAAATACTACTTGGTCATTATGTAGTCTCTCTTTAATGTGTTGTTGAATTTGATTTATGATCATAATACATATTGTTCTGTAATATTTTTCTTACAATATCTTTGGTTTGATTTTAGGATACTGCTGATGTCTTCAAATGAGTTGGAAAGTGTTATCAACACTTCTATTTTCTGGAAGAGTTTGCATGCATTTGTATTACTGTATTTTAAAATTGTCAGTTGAATTTTCCAATAAAACCATATGGGTCTGAAATTTTTTTCATTGGTATGTTTTTAACTACTAATTCAATTTTTTTCACTGAGACAGGACATTGAGGTTATCCCCTTCTTACAACCACTTCAACTTGCTTTGGTTACTGTTTGCATGGCATACCTTTACTTTCAACATCGTTGTGCCTTTGAATGTAGAGTGTGTTCTTATGGACAGCATATAATGAATTAATGTTTTATTATTTATCCTGCTAACCTCTGCTTTTTAATCAGAGTTTAATCCACTTTTAATTGTATTTGTTGGTAAGGTAGGATTTATGTCTGACATTTTGCTGGGGTTTTTTTTCATGTCTTATGTCCTTTTTGTTTCTTTGTTCTTCAGTTAATGACTTCTGTTTGTTAAATGGATATTTTCCAGCATACCAATTTAATTCCCTTCTTTCTTTTGCTATACTATTTTAAGTTATTTTTTCACTGGTTACCCTTAAGATTACAATTAACGTCTTAATTTATAGCAGTCTAATTTGGATTAATATCAACTTAACATCAATAATGTAAAAAAAGGCCCAGGCTGGGTGTCTCAGCTGATTGAAGCTTTTTCCTGTACACCAAAAGGTTGAGGATTTGATCCCCAGTCAGCGCACATATCTAGGTTACAGGTTCAATCCCCATGTGGGGCACGTATGGGAGGCAAACAATTGATGTTTCTCTCATGTCGATGTTTCTCTCTCTCTCTTTCTCTTTCACTTCCTCTGTATTAACCAATAAACATACCCTTATTCACTTTCATTTATGCTGTTATTTCACAAATACCATTGTTTATACATTGCATGCCCATTGATACAGGTTTATAATTATTGTATGCAGTTGTCTCTTATATGAGTAAAAAGAGTAAAAAATAAAAATTACATTTAAATTGTCTTTTATATGTACGTATGTACCTTTACTAGTACTCTTTATTTTTTCATATGGATTCAAGTTACTGTCAATGTCCTTTTATTTCAGTCTGAAGAAATCCCTTCAGTATTCTTGTAGGACTGGTTGGCTAGTAATATACTCACCCAATTTGTATTTATCTGAGAATGTCTTAATTTCTTCTTTATTTTTGAAGACCTTTTTTGCTAGATATAGAATTCTTATTCTATATAGAATATAGTTCTATATTCTATATATCTAGTGGGCAATTCTTTTTTTCTTTCAGCACTTTGAATGTGTCATTCTACTGTTTTTTGGCCTCTGGTTTTTGATGAGAAATCAGCTATTAATTTTATTGAGGATCTGTGCATGTTGAGTACTCCTTTCGCAATGCTTTCAAGATCTCTTTGTCTTTGACTTCCCACAGTCTTCCTACAGTTTGTCTAGGTGTGGATCTCTTTCATTTTAATTTACTTGGGGTTTGTTTAGCTTATTGGATGTGTATGTTGTTCATCAAAGTTGGAATGCTTTTGGCTACTATTTACTTAAAAAAATTTTTTCTGTGTTCTTCTTGCTTCTTCTTCTGGGACTTCCATTGTGCTTATGTTGCTACATTTGATGTGTTGCCTGATAGATCTCTGAGCTCTGTTCAATTTTCCATATTCTTTTTTCTTTCTCTTCCTCAGACTGTATAGCCTCAATCTTGAAGTTCACAAATCCTTTCTTTTTCCTGTCTCATACTGCTCTTGAGCCCTTTTATTGTACTCTTTAACATCATAATTTTTATTTTGTTCCTCTTTATAATTTCTATTTTTTTTAATATTCTCTATTTGGTGGGACACTATTCTTATTCTTTTAATTCTTTAGACATGATTTTCTCTAACTGTTTGAACATATTAAAATATTATCTTTTTAAAGTCTTTTCTAGTAAGCCCTTGCTGTGGTTTTTATTGTCCTTGGGAACATTTTCCCCTGTGCGTATGGGACATACTGTCCTGTTTATTCGCCTGCTTCATTTTTTTAAAATTAAGAACTGGACATTTTAAGTAATGTGGCAACTCAGAAATCAGAATCTGTCTCCTTCCCATTGTTTGTTGTTGCTACTTTGTTACTTTACTGACCTTATAACTGATTCCTTGAGGCTTGTATTCTTTATCATGTATAGCCATTGAGCCCTTTATTTATTTACTTTAAAAGATTTATTTATTTATTTTTAGAGAAAAGGGAAGGGAGGGAGAGAGGGAGATGAACATCGATGTCAGAGAGAAACATCAGTTGGTTGCCTCTCTCCCCGTCTGGGGACTGAACCCTCAACCCAGGCATGTGCCCCAACCAGGAATCAAACCAATGACCTTTTGCTTTGTGGGACAACACCCAAACAATTGAGCCACACCTGTCAGGGCAAACCTTTTATTTAATTTGGTGGTCAGAGATTTCCTGAAATCCCCAGAACCAATAAATCTCCTACTCTTGACCACGTGGATCTGTGTGTGTTTTGGGGACGCCTGAGTACACCTTCAGTACTCAGCCAGGAAGTTTATAAGTCTGCGTTAGCTTCCACTTTATATTTGTGCATAGCCTAAAGGTCCGACAGTGGTGAAAGCTTAAGCTGTTTTCAGTTTTTTCCCAGGCATGTGCACAGTGCTCCACATACATATGACCTTCTGGGTTCCCCAAAATATGTAACAGCTTTTCAAAGCCCCTATTGGCATCTTATTTCCAAGGTTTTTAAGTTTTTGGGGTAGTCTGTTTGCGTCAGTTGTTTCCATGACGTCAGGTAGCCACAAAGTTAAAACATTCCCAGTAATGGTTTCCTCAAACATGCTCCCAAAACCGTTCCCTCCCTTGTAGGTAGAAGTCTTTTTTGGCATTAGGCAAGAGTCAAGGAACCAGCGCCCAGGTCAGAAAATGGCCAGTCTTTGAAAATGAGGCTTTGAAAGTCTCCAGCTCGGTTTTGGTTGCTCCAGTGGTTGCCAAGCTGACTTGGCAGTGAAGGCTCCAGGAGAAGTTAAAACTCCACAAATCACTGTATTTACCCATATTGGTCTTTTTTCCTAAGTAAATACTCCCTGGATTACTGCAATCATTTGGCTAATTTCCAGAGTCCTGAAGTAGTTGATTCTGACAGTTTTTGCTAGTTGGTGGTGGTACTGCTTTTATGGAGGGGCAAATTTTTGGAGGTTCTTACTTTGCCGTTTTTTCCAAGTTTTTTGTCCATTTCTTTTTGAGTGAGTTATGGTAATTTCTTTGAAGGAATTTGTTCATTTCTTCTAAGCTGTTGAATTTATGGGCATTTTTTAAAATATCCCTTATTATTCTAATATCTAATGGGCAGTTCCCTCTTTGATTCTTTAATATTTATAGGTTGTGTCTTTTTGTCCTGGTCAAAGATAGGTTTATCAGTTTATTGCCTCTTTTTCAGAGTACCATGTTCTGGGTTCAGTAGCAAATCTCTTTTTTTTCTGTTTTAAATTTTATTGCTTTTTTTCTCTTTATTCCTTTTTGGTTTCTTTGGGGTTCATTTGCTCTTATTGTTTTAGATTCTTAATATGGAAATTAGATCTTTACTTTTAAATCTTTCTTTTGTAATATAACCATTAATGCTATAAATTTCACTATAAACACCAATTTAGCTACATCCTACAAATTTTTATAATATGTTTTTATTTTAATTTGGTTAAAACATTTTAAATTCCCATGTGACTCCTTTGATCCATGGGTAATTTAGAAGTATGATATTTAATTTCGTAATACTTAGAGATTTTCCAAGTATCTGTCATTGATTTTTAGTTTTATTTTGGTATAGTCAGGTAGTATGCTTTGTATTATTTTATTTCTTTTTTAAAAACTTTTGGGTTTTTTTTTAAGATTTTATTTATTTTTAGAGAGTAAGGAAGGGAGAGTGAAAAAGAGAGAGAGAAACATTGATGTGCGAAAGAAACATGCCTCTCTCATGCCCCCAACCAGGGACTTGACCCTCAACCCAGGCATGTGCCCTGACTAGGAATTAAACTGGGGACCTTTTGGTTCTCATGCTGGCACTCAACCCACCAGTCTGAGCATATTTCTTTTAAATATATGACATTGTTTTATGGCCCAGAATTTGGTCTCCCTTGGTGAATGTTCATGTGCACTTGAATGCATATTTTTCTGTTTTTGAATAGAGTATTATCTAATTATCAGATCAAATTGGTTGACAGTATCATTCTGGTCTTCATCTTTACTAATTTTTACATTTACTTTTTCTGTTGACAGCCCAGATATAGAGGAATGTTAAAGTCTCAGATACCATCTTTCAATCTTTGGAGATATTCTCTATATTTTAGCTTCCATTGTTGCTGATGAAGTTTGTTGCCATTCTGATGTCCTTTCTTCAAAGTAATTAGTCCTTTTTCCATATCTGGTGTTCAAGTCTTCTGCTTGCTGTTGGCATTCTCTAGTTTGCAGTATGATATAAAATGATTTTTTTTCATAAAATTCGTATACATTGTGCTTCATGTATCAGTTTATTCATTTTTTTAAAAGAGCTTTTGAAACTTTGCAACCTCTCCCCACCAAAATATTGCCTCTTTTCAATTCTCTTCTCTCTAATCTTTCTTTCTTGCTAGGAGTTAGGCTGTGTTTGCTATCTATTGTAGTAGCTGTTGCGTTAGAATCTAAAATTTTCTCTAGTGTCTTTGTTTTTCCTCCTCTGTTGTCTTTGGGTTTTCCCAGGACTCTTTAAATAGGATCCAAGGCTTGCAGTTCTTTTAGCTGTAATCTTCTTATGCAGGAGCTCTGTTGATATGGTAGTAAGGTATGGAAGGAGAGAGAGAGAGAGGTATAGTCCTCTGTGATTATGTCAGTCTTTTAGTGAGCCCGAGTTGGTTTCACCCTCACCCGCATTAGTCTATAGAGGCATAGCGTGTGGGGTATTTCTCTTACCACAGGTTGGTTAGGCTTTGGTAAAATCCTAATTTAGCATATTCAGGTAAAACGTTTTCCTTGTGGATAGTTCTTGTTAAGAGAACCGTTACATTCCTCCTCCCCCTGCAAGAAGAGGCAGCTTTTCTCCAATATTTATAGTGAGAACCTGGCGGGGCTCCCGGAGGTAGGACTCAGGAAAGTGTGACTCCCCTCAGACTGGGTCCCCTCAAGTTTTTAACTCTCAAGCTAATCTTCTCTGAACCTTCAGCAATTTAGCAATTATTATATATAGTATTCAGATTAATACTAGTTCCAACTCTGGGCATCTGCATCTGGGCTCCTGATCCCACTAGGCTATGATCTCTAAATCTACCTGTTTGTGTTCAGGGTGGCAGTTTGCCTTATAACTTCAATTGTTATTATGGGAGTATAAAATTTTACACTCCCACTGGCAATTTCTGAGCGTTTCAAGTACTGCACATTTCTTTCTAACACTTTGGTGGTGAATACTTTCTAATTTTACCCATTTTGATGGCTGGGTGTTGCTTTGAAAATTTTGTGTGATATTTTAATAATTAATTAGAACCGTCATTTCTGGAATTTCCATGGTTTTTGTTTTTTCAAGTCTCTTTGCCAGACATTTGTGTGCTTATCTTAACAAATACCTCCTTTATTTCTTAAGGAAATATGTAGACTGTTAACAATATCTTGTCTTTTGGTAAAAGAGTGAGGTAAGTTTGTACTCTTACTAAGATATCCTTGATTAGTATCATTAAGAAATTAGTACTTTCATCTCACATTTTACTAACTCATCTTGGTAACAGGTTTTCTTTTTCACTTGAAATATCTTCCTTTTCTCATATGTAATATAAATATTCCAACTAGTATGACTCTCCCTCTGTTTTATATCATTCATTCTTTCTCATACAGGGCTTTTGTTTTTCAGTTAAAATATGGCTCTAAAGATAAATGTAGAACCTATAATGATTACCTCAAGTGCCAAGTTGTGATATTACTTCAGAATGGACCAAGATTAATATTTATATGCGTGTGTGTTTGTGTAACATGTGATTTTCACAAGCATAAATTATAAGGATATGGTAGAAATAGTGGCATGTGGAAAAAATAACTCTTAAAGTTTTTCTTTAGGAAAATCTTAACAAAGACAATATTTCTTTAAATTCACATAATTTCTTTAAATTTATGTTCAGATTAAATATAGTAAAATTCACAATAGAAAAAAATTGTTTTTCTGGTCTTACTATTTAAGTCTTACATATTGCATTTTTGTCTTCTGCCTTAGGCAATCCTTTATCACAGGATATTCTCAATTTATACCAGGACCCAGATGGAACCCGAAAGCTACTGAACTTTATGCTTGACAATCTTGCAGGTAACTATTAATGACAAAGTAATAAACTCTACAGATACTACTATTTACTAATATGTAATGTTTTCCTAAGAGCATCTGACCATTTTTATAAGTGCTTATAGGTATGGAATTCCTACCATTAGTATATCCCCAGGTAGTGGGACATTCTTCTTTTCTTACTCTGGGTGCTTTTTATATTAACCAAGCAATATGTAAGGAGCTTTAGTTACATTATCTCCTTCAATCTAAGAACCTGGGATGTAGGAATTTTTGCTGGCATTGTACAGGCAAATTCTGAGATTCAGAGGGTAAAGCAATTTACCCACCGAAACACAGCCAGTTAATGACAGCTGTGAACCCAGGGCATCACTCCTCTTTTGGTTAGAATTTATACTTTATTGTTTCTGTTCTTTCATGTTTAACCTTTCTGCTTCCCTATATGTTAGTATTTCCTTCTGTTTACTTGCTTTAAGTTTATTTCATTCTCTTTCTTATTCATTATAAAAACTTAGATTGTTAATCTGAGACCTTTCCTTTTTTTATTAATGTAAGTCTGTAGCATTATAAGTTCACCTTGCAGATCTATTTTATTTGCATTCCACAAGTTTTGATATGTTCTATTTTTTATTTCCATTCTGTTTAATGTATTTTTAAAAAATTTTCTTTGAGACTTTGTCTTTGACTCATGGATTATTTACAAATGTGTTGTTTAATTTTCTGTTGTCTTTT
Source organism: Mormoops blainvillei (assembly GCA_004026545.1). NCBI lineage: Eukaryota > Metazoa > Chordata > Mammalia > Chiroptera > Mormoopidae > Mormoops > Mormoops blainvillei. Next base: position 71,609 of record PVJD01000994.1, on the reverse strand, counting down.
TTTATTGTTTGATTCTGATTTGCTGAGGTTTGTATTTTGAAGCTGTGTTGTTTGGTAGATACAGATTTTGGATTGCTACATTTTCTTGGTGGCTTGATCTTTCTGTCATTATGTAATGACCTCCTTCGTTTTTAGTATTTACTTTGCTCTTAAGTATACTGTATCTGATAATATAACCTCTGATTTTTTTAATGTGAGTATAGTCTATCTTTTTCCATCCTCATACTTGTAGACAGCACATAGTTGAGTCATATGTCATTTTTTTCTTTTTTAATGCCATTTTTTATCTATTCTGTCAAGATTCAACTCTTATAATTTGTGTATGAAACAATTTACATATAGATTAATTATAAATATGTATAACTTAAGTCTACCATTTTAGTACTTGTTTTCTGATTGTTTCCTCTCTCTCTTCTTCCTTTGTGTATCTCTTCTTGTTTTCCTGTAGATTACTTAAACATATTTTAAGATTCTATCTTGTTTAATTTTTCTGTTTTTGAGTACATCATCTACAGTTTTCTTAGTGGTTGCTCTAAGCATCCATACTTAGCACAGTCTACTGATAATGGTGCTTTATCACTTAAATGAACTATTGATGCCTTACTTCCATTTATGTTTCTTCAAACTTCCAACTTTTACATATATGAGGGGGGATCTCCAAAACTGGAATTAATTTATTAAAAATTGTGTTTTTATTCTTACATGTTTAAATTTCAGTTACCTTCAAAGTGTTCTCCATTTGTTGCAGTCCACCTATCGAGATGTTTTTCCACTGCTTAAAGCAGTTTTTTTAATTACGTTTCATTGATTATGTTACTATAGTTGTCCCATTTTTTCCCCCTTTACCCCCCTCTACCTAGCACCTGCCACTTCTTCAGGCAGTCCCCACACCTTTGTTCATGTCCACTGGTCATGGGGATAAGTTCTTTGGCTAGTCCATTTCCTATATTGTACTTTACATCCTATGGCTATTCTATAACTACCAGTTTGTACTTCATAATTTGCACTTGTCGATTTGGGTGCCCTTTACTGCTTCTGATGTTTTTTGTTTCACCACATTGGCACAACGTTTCTCTTTGCAGACTTTTTCATTAGGGGAAACAAGAAAAAAGGTCCCTCGGAGCGAGATCAGGTGACTAGGGAGAGTGGGGCACAGAGTTTATGCTGTTTTGGGGTCAAAAAACACTCAGTGCAGTATGGGAAGGTGTACTCATAAATCACCCATCATGAAACGGGCAAACGCGTTGAAAGAGTCTTCAAAAAAAATTAACTGAAGCCAAACACAGCCTCTCACAACAATGCTAACTGGGACATGGTACAGATGGGTTCCTAGAACACTCACCTAGCGGGAGAAGCCTGTACTAGGAGCCCACTCTCCAGAAGATATTTCCAGTATTTTAGGATCCACCCAGTTGTCTCTGGTATTTTCGCTACCTATACTGAGAGCCACACAGATGTGATTTTTTGCTTCAGCCATCAGATACGATTTAAGAAGTTCATGTGGAGAAAGATAATCTATTAAATTAACCCCTTATTTTCTACTTCTTCCTTGTTTTTTTTTCTTTTTGATATTCCAGTTCTTCTCTTTTCTTTCTGCTAAAAGAGGCTCCTTTAGCCAATCTTAAGGGCAGATCTGCTAGCAACAAAATCTCTTAGTTTTTATTTGATAACATCTTTATTTCCCCTTGATTTCTGAAGGATAGTTTTATTGAATACAGAATTTGTGGTTGATACTGTTCTTTCAGCACTTAAAAAATGGTGTACCATTTTTTCCGGCCTCCGTGTTTTCAGAAAAGAAACCTATTCTTCCCTTATAGGTAATGTGTCATTTTTCTTTGATGTTTTTGAGGATCTTTGTGTTTAATTTTAATTATAATATATGTTGGTGTGGATTTGTTTGGGTTTATTCTACTTGAAGTTTGTTTACCTTCTTAAATTTGTAGGTGTATGTCATTTGCTAAATTTGGAAATTTTTAGTCATAGCCTCTTAAGAATAGTGTTTAAATTCACATCCTTTCTCACCTTCTTCTGGTCTCTGATTAGATGGATTTTAGAGCTTTTGTCATAGTCCCACAGGCCCCAAGGTTCATTTACTTCTTTTTTGAGTTTAGTTTCTTTTTATGCATATTGAATAAATTCTACTCATTCTTAAATTCAATCATTTTATCTTTTTAAGTCTTTATTATTGTGCCTTTTGTGTGAGTTTTGTTATTTTGCTTGTGTTTTTTTCAGTTCAATAATTTCAGTTTGGTCCTTTTTATTTTTTATATATTTATTTTTCACTTTGAAAGACCTTTTAATTTTCAGGCGAACCAAAGTAAAGCAAGACATTAAGATATCCAGGACCTTGGAAGGGTCATGAATCAGAGGCATAGCATATGGGGTGCATCCTTTCTTGCACTGGGCACAGATGTGGCCTCTGCCCTTGGCCATGGAGAGAACACCTCTGCCCAATTCGGCTGAAAACACTCTGGTTTTAGTGAGGGACGCCGATGTCCCAGACGTCCAGGCGTAAGACCAAAGCACCATTTCTTTTACAAATAGCACTTAAAATTCTCATGGTTCTGGGAGTCTGATGTCAGCATCAAGGAGCTGGCAGGGTTGGTTCTTTCCAGGAGGCTCAGGGAAGAATCTATTGTGGGCTTCACTCTGAGCTTTTTGGGGAAACCCCAAATTCTTGTCATTTTGTTGGTTTGCGCCAGTCTCTGCCCTCGTTGTCACATGGCTTCTGAGTGCCCAATTTGGTCCTTTTTAAAACATGTAACTTATGCTTCTTTGCTGAGGTTTTCTTTATTTTTCGTTTGTTTTGAGAGAATTTGTAATTATTTCCAGAAGCAGCTTTACTATAGCTGCTCTAAAATCTGTCAGATAGTTTCAGCATTTGGATTATCTCTGTTGGTGTTTGTTGGAGTCTTATGTAAATTGTGATTTTCCTGACTTTTGATGTGACCCATAATTTTCAGTTGTACCCTGGATATTTGGAATATTATGTTAGGAGACTCTTACTCCTTTTTAAATCTCAGTTTTAGCAGGCAGTTGCCCCATTTAGTTTTACCATATAGGTTTTGTCAGCCTTGCCAGGCTCACGTGATACCTTTACTGTGGGCAAACCATACCCAGTGCTGCTGACCACTGTGAGGTGTGGGATGGGTTGGCTCTCTTGGACTCTGCTACAGTGGTTGCCATCAGCAACATTAAATGACCCACATTGCCAAAAAAGAAAGGAACAGAGAGGAACTACAAAAACAGCTGGTAAACAATTAACAAAATGGCAGTAAGTACATGCCTAACAATAATTACATTAAAGGATCATAAGAAAGTACTGTGAACAATTATGTGCAAATAAATCGGATAACCTGGAAGAAACAGATGAATTCCAAGAAACATAGAACATATCAAGACTGAATTTTGATGAAATAGAAAATCTGAACAAACTAATTGCTAGTAATCAAAAACCTCCCAACAAACAAAAGTCCAGGACCAGATGGTGTCACTGTTGAATTCTACCAAATATTCAAAGAAGACCTAACCCCAATTTTTCTCAAACTCTTCCAAATAATAGAAGATGAGGGAACTCTTCCAGACTTATTTTATGATGTCAGCATTACCCTAATACCAAAACCAGACAAGAATACCCCAAGAAGAGAGAATTACAGGCCAGTATCCTTGATGAACAAAGATACAAAACGTCCTCAACTAAATATTAGGAAATGGAATTCAACAATACATTTAATATAGCACAATCAAGTGGGATTTATTCCAGGTATGTAAAAATGGCTCACCATCTACATTAACAAAAAGAAGGATAGAAATCAAGTGACCATCTCAATAGATGCAGAAAAGTATTTGACAAATTCATCATGTATTTTATGATAACACTCTTAACAAAGTGGTTATAGAGGTAATGTATCTCAAAATAAAGGCCGTATATGACAAACCTACAGCTAACATCATACTCAGTGGTGAAAATCTGAAAGCATTTCCTGTTAAGAGCAGCAACATCACAAGGATACCCAGTCTCTCCACTTCTGTGCAATGTAATATTGAAAGTCTTAGCCACAACAGTTAAGAAAGAAAAAGAAATAAAAGACATCCAAATTGTAAAGGAAGAAGCAAAGCAGTTACTATCTGCAGATGACATAATATTATATTTAGAAAACATAGATATAAAAAAAAAGGGTTAGCACTAATAAATGAATTCAGTAAAGTTGAAGGATACAAAATCAGTACACAAAAATGTTTCATTTCTATACACCAATAATGAAGTTTCAGAAAGAGAAATAAAGAAAACAATCCCATTTACAGTTGTATCAAAAAGAATAAAATATCTAGGAATAAATTTAACCCAGGGTGAAAGACATGCATATTGAAAACAAGATGTTAATGAAAGAAATTGAAGAAGACACAAGTAAATGGAAATATATTTTGTGTTCGTGGTTTGGAAGAATCAATATTCTTAAAATGTCTATACTACCCAAAGCAACCTACAGATTCATTACAAACCCTATCAAAATTACAAATGGCATTTTTCAAAGAACTAGAACAAATAATCATATTATTTGTATGGGACCACATGCACAAAAAACCCCAAATAGCTAAAGCAGGCTTGAAAAAGAAGAACAAAGCTGGAGATATCATGCCCCCTGATTTTAAGCTTATGTTACAAAGCCATAGTACTTAAAACAGTGTGATACTAGCATAAAAACAGACATACGGATCAATGGAACAGAAGAGAAAGCACAGAAATCAGTTCATATGTATGTGGTCAAGTAATTTACGAGAAAGGAACCAAGAATATATTCAATACAGTGGGAAGGGATAGGCTCTTTAATAAATGGTTTTGGGAAAACTGCAACCACTATCTTACACCATGCACACAAATTAACTCTAAATGGATTAAAGACGTGAACATAAGACCTGAAACCAGAGGAACACATAGACAGTGAGCTCCTTGACATAGGTCTTGCTGATGACGTTTTTAATCTGACACCAAAACCAAAAATAAATAAGTACTACATTATACAGAAAAGCTTCTCCACAGTAAAGGAAATCATCAAAAAAATGAAAAGGTAACTACTGAATGGGAGGATATATTTGCAGACTAATATCCAAAAAATACAAAAAACTCCTATAATAGCAAAAATAACCAAGCAATCCAATTTAAAAAATGACAGAAGATCTAAGGGGACATTTTTCCAAAGAAGACATTTATGTGGCTGTATATAAAAACATGCTCAACACCATTAATCATCAGTGAAATGCAAATCAAAACTATAATGAGTATCACCTCACACCTGTTAGAATGGCTATTATAAAAAAGACATGAAGTAACAAGTGCTGTGAGGGTATGCATAAAAGGGAACCCTTGTGCATTGTGGTGGGACTGTATATTGGCGCAGGCATTATGAAAAGTATAGATGCTAAAGCAGACATCCTTTAGGTAGACTTTTGACACAAGAATGGTTAGAAAAGTGATATTTTAAAATCTTGGATACTTTTGTGAAAATTTATGTGGCTGGGTAAAGATGGTGTGTTTTGTTTTAAAGAAATACATTTCTCAGCCACTAATACCTCAGGCAAATCTGTGAACTTGCTTCAGATTGTTCTGTGATTGAAAATGTTTTTAAACGAAAGAAGACAAGGGAGTGGTAAAATCTTAACTTAGTGAATTTTATTTTATCTGATAGGTAGTATTTAGTTCCATGGTATTGATAACCATATCTGACCAATTAATGTTTAGCCTTTTTCTGTACAATCTAATTCTAATCTCTTGCTTTGCATGGATGTTATTAAAGAGAGAAAGATTTAAGTTAGGAAATTAAAACCTCTTTAGAAAATACATTAATTTTTACTATATATTCATATCTGTTGTTTTCTGTTTTAAAGATATTTGATTATTTGCCCTTGTCAGTGGCTCAGTTAATTGGAGTGTCATCCCCGTATACCAGTACAACAAAAGATTGTGACAACCGTTCAATGTTTCTCTCTTACGTCAAGTTCCTCTCCCCCGTCAAAAAATAATAATAATAATAAACACACGTTCTTGGGTGAGGATATTAAAAAAAAAGAGATATTTGAGTATTTTAGTTCATCAATATGTTGGAAATTCATGTAGCTTTGATTTCCCAACAGGGAACAAGGCTAAGTCAATATGTAATTAAGACATAAGAACCTGATTAAGGTTTTAAATAGGTACTTTTCGTAAATACTATGTAAGTGGAAGTGCCATTGAGTTTCCTAATTCTTTTTTGTATATTAGTTATGTGTTTTCTGCATAGCTCTTCTTAAATTTCCTTTGGTTTATAAATTTTCATTATATTTCATTATATACTTGTCAGTTTGTGGGTCATTACTGCTAAAGAGAAAACAAGTTGATTTGACATTATAAAGTAAATGATACTGACTTTAGAAACATATAAAATTAACGTATGTTCAATTTTTATATTTTTAGTTCATCCAGAGCAGCTTCCTCCGAGGCCATGGATTACATTAAAAGAACGAGACCAAATTCTGCCATCAGGTAAATAGTTTTTATTTTTCCTTGACTTTTTAAAGAAATGCTTGAAATGCGATTTGGGCATTGTGATATAATGAACAGGCCTTCATTTTACTGATGGCTTATGTACAAGAATCTCCTATCTTTCACAGTGATACAACTCTTGGTTTTAAAATGATTCCAACTGACATCTTTACACAGTGTATTGGGAGATGTAAAAATTTTTTTTTAAAAGAGTGATAATTAATCTTCTGAAAAATTTTAACCTACTTAGGTGCTTAATTTTTCTTGAGCAGGTAGACGTATAACACTTGTGCAAAAATAATTTAGACTGAATCTATATTTGCTCTATTGGAAACAAAATATAATACCACGCCAGCGATATAGAAGTGGTATAGGGTGAGCATTTGAGCAATTTAAGGATATGATTTAGCACTTCTAGAACTGCAGTAATGTAGAAAATATAAACCTTTATTACTTCTTTGTGGAGACCAATAATGATTTGACATCATTGATAGGGCTTTTTACTGCTTATTAGACATTTTTTAAAAAACATTTTTTATTTATTTTCTTTTTAGACAGAGGGGAAGGGAGGGAAAGAGGGAGAGAAACATCAATGTGTGGTTGCCTCTCCTGTGCCACCTACTGGGGACCTGGCCTGCAACCCAGGCACGCGCCCTGACTGGGGAATTGAACCAGTGACCCCTTGGTTCACAGGCTGATGCTCAATCCACTGAGCTACCCCAGCCAGGGCTTTATTAGACATTTTTTGATTGGGAATTCTTTTAAAAAGTTGTTATAAATCTTTATTTATATATGTGTGTGTGTGTGTGTGTGTGTATATATATATATACACACACACACACACACACACACACACACACACACACACACATATATAAAGGCAATTTTTCCAGGTGCCTTCTTTATAATCACAAAAGTAATAGTTTTCATGGTATCTAATTTCATTATAAAATTCATAAATAAAAATTTTACTGTTTTAATATGAAGATTAAACCAATCACTGAGTACTGATACTTTAATAATTTTTAATGGGTAAATCACACAATTTACTGTGTACTTTTTAAGCCCTTCTGTTTCAAGGGTTTTTTTTTAAGTTATGAAGTAAGAGGATTCAGAAAAAATCACTTGCTTTGGTATTGGGAAATGTGGGCAGTATAACATCTTCATGGCTCTATTTATATTTTAGTAATAATGAGAAATATTATTATTCACAATACATTTCTGTCTTCCAGAAGTAATAATTTTAAAGCCACCACACTCTAGGTCCACAACATCAACCTGTGTTAAGAGACACTGTCAGTGCTATCACAAATAACATTTCTGTTATCAGGATGTACATTGATGGTCTGAAAAAAAGCATACCTAAGGTATTCTAAAAAGCCTTAAGTTAAGCGGATTTATTTTTATGCCTTCCCTAATGCGCAATTAATTAGTTCCTTTCTGGTATTAAAAACACCATTTTCTAGTTAGTCAAAGCAAGCCCTTTTCGAGCACAAGTGAACATAATTTTGAAGAAGAGTTTTCCTAATATTGCATACCTACATTTCCATTAGGAAAAGAAACAACAGAAACGAGTTTTCATTAGTTGTTGAATTCTCAGAGTTATGTGTTCTTGGATTTTTCTTATTAAAAAATGAGTGTGGCTTTTTCTTGAGATGTATGGTGCTTTCCCGAGAAGAATCTGAGTGCTAAGAAAAGATAATAAAAATGCTTTTTTAAAAAAAATTTCTCACCTTTTATTTAAATACATGATTCTCAACTGTGTCTGCCCATTCTAATCATCTGAGATACTTTTTATAAATATCAATACCCAGATCTTAATATATCGACTTACTTTGTTTAGAGTAGGACCGTGGGTATTAGCTTTTCTTGTTCGTTTTTAAAGCTCTGTAAGTTGATTCTAATAGGCAGGCAGGACAAAGAATTACTGGTTAAGATAATGGCTTTTCAAACTCATATGCATGTTATGTGAGTCACTTGATAATTTTGTTAACTTGCAGGTTCTGATTCAATAGGTTTTTGTGGGACCAAATATTCTTCATTTGTAAGATAACTGATGTCCTTAGAGCACACTTTTGAGTGGCAAGAATACAAACTAGGTTCTCCCAACTATTAGTTTGCTCACAGTTTTTTATAGTTCAAAGGCATTTTAAAGTGAGAATTTAATTTCAGAAATGAACAATTTGACTTGGCAAAAAGGATTCTCTTAGAACTTGGTTAGTCCATATTCTTCTGGCTCAAACAGTGAGAGCAGTAAGAGGTCCAAAAAAGTATTGTGTGGACATTTTATTAATGAAAATTAATGAAATTAGAACCTTTTAATGAGAACAAAACTAAAATTTACTTTTGTTCCAGTTATATAGAGAAGATTTGCACAACAAATTATGTGCAAAATTAGCATTTTTATTTAAAATTTGCATTTTCATTTATTAAAATTAATTTCCTAAAAATCTCAAATATGAACTATTAGTTTAATTCTAGTAAAATTGCTTGCTGTGATGGACTCCAGTAGCTTTCATGGCTGTCATTTAATGCATTCTTGCCTGATGATATTTTGAGTATATTCGTGTGCGCTGTGTGCTTGTGCACATGATAATTGCTTTAGAAAAAGTTGCCTAATTTTCTCCCTTTTGTCTGTTGTTTTTTTTCTCCCACTTCTTAGCATCATTCACGGTTATGTGTTACAATGTGTTATGTGATAAATACGCTACCCGGCAGCTATATGGCTATTGCCCATCCTGGGCATTAAACTGGGAATACAGGAAAAAGGGAATTATGGAAGAAATTGTTAACTGTGACGCAGATATCATTAGTCTTCAGGTAACACAATAGAAATTGAATTGTCTTTAAGTTAAAGGTGAACTTAAAAATAAAGATCTTCTGGGAGGGAGTCTGTGTTTAAAGCAAAATTCAAAAGGAATTGTTCTCTCTCCTCTTAAAAATGGACAATTTTATATTATTTTTTGAAATATGTTTTATGGAAAGATTTTATAGTGGTTTATCATTTGTCAAATTTAACAGACTTTTGCAAGTCCATCGATGTATCAAATTAATGAGTTTAACCCCAGAAAAAGAAATATTAGCATACAGTTCATAATGTTAGCCATACCACAAGTTTAAAAAAAAATGGATAATTTTAATAAGCGCTTAAGAAGTTTCCACAGTACAACTATTTTGCTGAGTACAGCCATCCATTTACACTCATTTACTGTTTTCTTTTTTTTTTTTAATTTTTATTTTCCTTTGGCTTCTCCCATTCCTATACTATTCTTAACCTCTTCCTGTCTATTTTGTACCTACCATTTATGCTTCCTATTCCCTGTACCTTATCTCCCATTTTCCCCCCACCCCACCAGCCCCCCATGTGATCTCCATTTCTGTGATTCTGTCCCTGTTCTAGTTGTTTGCTTAGTTTGTTTTTGTTTTTAGGTTCAGTTGTTGATACTTGTGAGTTTGTTGTCATTTTACTGTTCATAGTTTTCATCTTTTTCTTTTCCTTAGATAAGTCCCTTTAACATTTCATATAATAAGGGCTTGGTGATGATGAAATCCTTTAACTTTACCTTATCTGGGAAGCACTTTATCTGCCCTTGCAAGCTAAATGATATCTTTGCTAGATAATCTTGGATATAGATCCTTGCCTTTCATGACTTTGAATACTTCTTTCCAGCCCCTTCTTGCCTGTAAGGTTTCTCTGGAGAAATCAGCTGATAGCCTTATGGGAACTCCTTTGTAGGTAACTATCTCCTTTAGTCTTGCTGCTTTTCAGATTCTTTCCTTGTATTTAATCTTGGGTAATGTAATTCTGATGTACCTTGGTGTGTACTTCCTTGGGTCCAACTTCCTTGGGTCTCTCTGAGCCTCCTGGGCTTCCTGGAAGTCTATTTCCTTTGCCTGATTGGGGAAGTTCTCCTTCATTATTTGTTCAAATAAGTTTTCAATTTCTTGCTCCTCTTCTTCTCCATCTGGCACCCCTATGATTCAGATATTGGAACGTTTAAAGTTGTCCCAGAGGTTCCTAAACCTCTCCTCATTTTTTTGAATTCTTATTTGTTCATTCTGTTCTGGTTGAATGTTTATTTCTTCCTTCTGCTCCAAATTGTTGGTTTGAGTCCCGGTTTCCTTCCCTTCACTGTTGGTTCCCTGGGTATTTTTCTTTATTTCACTTTGCATAGCCTTCACTTTTTCCTCCATTTTGTGACCATTCTCAACCATTTCTGTGAGCATATAGGTTACCAGTGTTTTGAACTCTGCATCTGTTAGGTTGGATGTCTCTTCATGGCTTAGTTCTATTTTTGGAGCTTTGATCTACTCTTTCGTTTGGGCCATATTTTTTTTGTCTCTGGTGCGCCTGCTATGTCATAAGGGGCGGAGCCTTAGGTATTTGCCAGGGCGGGGCAACCCACATGCTGCTTTGTGGTGCTGTATGTGGAGGAGGGGTCCAAGAGGGAACAGTGCTGCTTTGTCAGCTCTGGGGGCTTTCAGTCACTTTCCCCACTACCAACAAGCAGATTGGGCCCCTTTGGAGCTAGTTCCTGGGTGGGTGGCTTTGTGTAGTTCCAGGACCCTGTGGGCTCCTCCAATGAACTCTCCTGTGAGGCTGGGAGTTTCTCCCACCACAGCAACCACCACAGGTCTCTAGAGTCAGAGGTTTTGAGGCTCTCCTTTCCCACTGGAACAATGTGTTGCGCAGTCTGTCTCACTCCCCTGTTGTTTCTCCCAGTTTATCCACACTCAAATGTCGGACCACCAACTGTCGTCTTGCTTGCCAGGTCCTCTAGTCACTGCTTGCTGTGTCCCTCCTCTCCGCCTTCCTGTGTCTGTCTCTGTCAGGATGAATGTTTCTCCTTTAACTCCTTGGTTGTCGGACTTCCATACAGTTCAATTTTCTGGCAGTCAGGTTGTTTTTTGTTTTTAAATTTGTTGTTGTCCTTCTTCTGGTTGTGTGAGGAGACAATGTATTAATTTACTATTTTCTTAAGTGAAAATTATCTCTCACATTATTCATGTTAACAATTCATCTCATCCACAAACTATTGGTATCGCCAAAACAAACAAACAAAAAAAAACCTGCAGAAGATTGTGTTTTCTTATGCATGTGAATTTAACTTTTAATTTGTAAAAAAAAAATCATTTTCCCACTGTTCCTCCTTACTGATAAACATTTAAAAATATTATACTGTAAATCATGCAATTTTGCCTTATTTTAAAACCCACCTCTGAAAATTAGAGGTACTTCTGTTAACTTCGTCATAATAAGTTTAACTGAAGAAGCACCTTTCCATTGAAATATGTTTCTTTTCAAAACTCAGCTAATGAACAGCTAAGGAAGTTTTAAAGTAATTTTTAGTAACTTTTTTCTTAGCAACTTTCAAAGCATGTAAAATCTTTTCAGCATAGTCTAAGAAGAAATGATCACTTTTTAAACATTTTTTGTAGTACAGTTTGATAATTTATTTTTATGTTGTCCATGGTCTATATGACTTCCTGGGAAATAATAGGAAATAAAAATCTTCAAAAACTAAATTTTCTTCTCTACACTGAGGAAGGACACTGACTTGGGGAGAGGAGGAGACGAACAAAATTAGGCTCATTATTATCACTTGTCTCGTTTTGGTTTAGTATTTGTATTAATAACAGCTTCACACTCTTCTAAGTAAAAGTATAGCTTGAAGGAAAAAAGCACCATAATAAAAAGTTTTCTTAATCAGTGTCATCCCAATAAATTTGATTTTTAAAAAAGTCTTAAAGCAAGAAATGTTGTATTATCAGAAATAGTAATTTAACAAATAAAATTATTATTCTAAAATCTGCTTTGGGGAGTATACTTGGCTGAATATATTAAGAAGAATTAGTTTTTCACATGTAGGTCATATACAACTATATATCAAAAAATATTTTCTATTACAAAAGTCATAGTACCTTAAAAGGTGTTAATTCTAGAGAAGTTGAGCATTTTGAATAAATATAAAGAATGATGGAAGAAAATACCTAATCTCATATCCCAGAGATAGTTGCTGTGTTAAAACTTCTGAAATGTGCCTTGTATACATTCTTATGCATTTTTTATTTGCAGATACATTTTAAAAATAATGTCGACATCACACTATTGACATATTTTCTTTCTTGTTTATTGCACTTAATACACTTTATATATTACTAAAATTTTTCAAAATTAATTATATGAATATATTAATTGATTTATCATTTTCCCTACTGTTTGACATTTAGGTATGTTATAAAATCATGTTTTTATGAGCATTGCCATACATAAATCATTATCTTCACACTTTTTCATTTGGAAGGATTTGTTAACATTTTGTGGGTCAAAAATAAAATAGTCTAACCTAATAATTACTAAATTAACAGAAATCATTGGATTCAGTCACTTAAAAATTCTATAAAGTAGAATTTTTTGTTGATTGATCTTAAGCTTCTCACTCTTGGGTATCATTCCTTTTTGTCACAGTTGAGAAAGATAAAAAATGTTTAAAATTACTTTTTTGTATATAAAAATTTACTATTCCCTACCACTTAATCTGTAATATGACCAACTTTCTTTGAATAATTACCAGTTGTGAGGAAGTGAAGTATAGTGGAATGAACTCTATATTGGGAGTCAAGAGGCTTAGGCCCCACTAGCTGTTGGAGCGTGAGAAAATCATGCAATACCTGGTTCTTCCAGGTTTAAAAAGCTGCCATTGTGAAGTGGCAGCTGTTAGCAGTAAGGTAAGATAGATAATATTTGTTACGTGAATTATTTGAACTTAGTCACATCGTGCAATGCTTAACATTTTTATATCTTTATTAACATTTTCCTCTGTCATGTCAGTGATAACTTTTCTTTCGTCTCAGGAAGTGGAAACAGAGCAATACTTCACTCTCTTTCTGCCAGCATTGAAGGAGCGTGGATATGATGGATTTTTTTCTCCAAAGTCACGTGCCAAAATCATGTCTGAGCAGGAGAGAAAGCATGTGGATGGTTGTGCAATATTCTTCAAAACAGAGAAGTGAGTTAAGGAAACAAAGCAAAATAGTGTAAACTTACTCCTTTAATTACTGCACATTTGAAATTGTGTTTGGTTTGATCCATTAAAATAAACAAAAAGCTAGACAACACATGATATAAAAAGTGAATTATAAATAAGTTCATACACTTGATACTGGTGTCATAATCACATCCAAATATATTTTCATGAAGTAAAATATTAGTTTTGGTGTGAAAAAAGAAAGTAGTACAGTTTAAAATTAGAAATAAGTTTTGAGCTTTTTCCTGTGATTTTTTTTCTGTATTTGGCCTTTGTTAGAATCATTCACTTTATCAACCTTTTCATCTTTTTCTATTAACATTTCATACATTTGCTTTGTGACAAGTACTGTGCTAGTCACAATTGATACAGAGATAGACAAGACAGATACTAGTCCTACTCAGAGCTCTAGTCTAGTAGGAAAAGGTAAGCATATAAAAAAATCACAAGGTAATATGGTATGTATATAAGATAGAAATAGGCATTAAGATAAGACAAGACAGAAGAGAGGCACAGAGTTTATGGAGGTGGCGAGTTAAAAGATTGATTGAGATAGAATAATGGAAAGCAGTCATTATCAGATATAAAAGCATGAGCTGTGGCTTTTTTGGAGGGGGGTGTTAATATAATTGACTACAATATAGTCAAAATGAGAATATTATGAATCTGCTTTTTTAAAAAAGATTTTATTTATTTTTAGAGACAGGGATAGGGAGGAAGAGAGGGAGAGAAACATCAATGTGTGGTTGCCTCTCGTACACCCCTTGCTGGGGACCTGCCCTGCAACCCTGGCTTGTTCTCTAACTGGAAATCGAACCAGTGACCCTTTGGTTTGCAGGCCAGCACTCAATCCACTGGGCCACACCAGCCAGGGCTGAATTTTCTTATTAAAATATATAAATGATCTTGTAGAGGCCTCTGTGTTTTAATATTCTTGAGTTTAAAAAGGAAAAACAGTATTCAGCCTGCTTACTTCAGAGATAGTTATAAGAATTACATGAGGTAATGAAGGGGTAGGTACTTTGTAAAGTATTTAGTGTCCTGGACATGTTTTTGTTATCATATTTTTCTGTGTCTGTAGACCTTTGTAATTTTATTATTTCTCTCTCATTGGGTTTATTATGTTGTGTGCACTGAATTTAGAACTGCATTTCCTACTTGAGCATGCAGAGCTGTCGCATACTCAGAAGGTATCCCTTGAGTGTTGGGTGAGTGACTAGATGGTTAGAGGCAGATTCTTTTACTTATCATCATGAGGAGAGAGAGAGGAGTATTTTTGCCTCATGAAGGCTGCCAGTTTTAGAGTGGAAAATTTTAAGGGACCTTCAATAAAAGACTGAAATATGTGAAGTCTGATAGAGGCTGAATCTTATAAATAATAATTTGGGTTTGATACATTAGTTAGAGAATCATCTACTTATAGGATAAGCATATACATGCTTATGACTATTTTCTTGTTTAATACCTATTATAACAAAGCCATTTAAATATTTTTATTGATATAGGCATATTACCAGCACGTTATTTTAAGTAAATGAAGTAAGTGAATTTGAAAGATATTTGGCCTACTTTTCATTAATTTGAACCTACTTTCCTATCTTTTCTGTGAATTTTTTTGTAGAGACATTCCCATTTTAGTTAATAATTAGTACACAGCCCTGTAATATTTGAGGTCAGACTACTAAATTCTTATAGTTGATTTTTAAAGAATTTTAGAGGTCAGAATATACTAAATTCTTCTAGGTGATTGTTTATGAATTTTAGAATAACAGTGCAGTTACTTTCATAGTGTATACATGTCAGGCCTTTTATTTATATGGATTATCTTTAATTTTTTAATCAACCCTCAGAGGTAGGAATGGACGTACCAGTATTTCCTCATTTTTATAGATTAGGAAAACAAGGCACTGAAAATAGTCTGGCTTGATAGTCAGTGCTTTTAACCAATGTACTAAATTGAGTCTTTAGGCTTCTTATTTGAGCTTCTGATATTACTTGTACCTCTTATAAGGTTACCTCATTTGGAAAATTGCCTTGAATTTTGTATTTACCTATGCTCGTATACAAATTTTCTTGAAACACCATATATAAAAAAAGGTAGTGATAGCATTGAGCTATCTGTATCAAGCTCTTTTTTCATTTGCCATTGTTTCTTTCTGGAGGAAGATAATACAGAAAATTTTTATCATTCCCTTCATGGTTTTGAGAGAAAAATCAGAAACATCTTGATTTTTCTAGGTAGTTAAGATTTTGAACTAACAAACCTGTTATCTAGGAAGCTTTAAACGACTGAGTATTTGAAAATTGATGCTTGAATTTTTAAAAATTCTGTTAATTAGTTAAGAGATGAATACATAGATAACACTAAGATGCATCGTTTGGATTTCTTTGCTTCCTCAAGTCTTTTTGCCTTAATAGTAATATGGATCCAGCAACAGATAAAGATTTTGGGTGTGATACATTATTACATTCTACCTCTTTTTAACAGTTCCATATTAGCTAAAACTATACCATGCCATACTATCTGGAATTCAACACAAAGTGTACTACTTTGCCTTTATTCTATTCTTTCTTCAGATTGGAGAGAGAATACTGTGCAAAGAAAGACAGTTTTGAAGCCAGGTTGTTCACTTACTTATGTGTGATCTTGAATGATTCCCTTACCCATTCTGGGCTTATTTTTTCATTTGTACATATTTGTTATTACCTTATAAGGTAGTTCTTTATATAGTTAACAAATAATTAACAGTGCTAACAAAGTCAGACATTAGCTGTAGAAGGGACTCATTATCCATACTCATTCTCAGTCTTGTTCTTCTAAAACCAGAATACCTGAAATTCCTAATCTTTGCTGATGCCAGTTGTTTCCCTTCACTGAAAACAATGGTACAGAGCAGGTAACAATAAATGGAAAATATAATAATTACAATTTTGGCAAAATGCTATAAGAAAAATCTCATCCATTATGATGAAAGGGTAGGATATGGCCTAGTGAAGGCTAGGGCATAGATTAACAATATTCAGGGAATTAGAATACAATAAAATATTTTTTGGATCGTTTGTATTCTAGTGTAATTTAATCTTTGAGGATTCAGGGGGCAGTTCAAGATTTGGCAGTACCTTTTGGTCATCATTATAAACATCATTTTTTCGGTAGATGCACAGAGATATAGAAAATAAGTTTGGATTGATAAAATGCTTTTGCTTTGTTCTTTACCTAAATAAGTATTATCTTCATTCTAAAGTATTTTATAAAATACATGAACATGTATTTGTGTGTGTGTGTGTGTGTGTGTGTGTGTGTGTGTAGAGAGAGCTTATTATAGATACATTTTTTTACACTCAGAAATTAAAGTTTCTTTTTGCATGTTTTGTCCAATAAAGTAGACATAACAGTTAGTAGAAGTGGAGTCTTACATCCAGATACACAATTTGCAGAAGTCCTATATGAAGAAAAATGGAGATGACACCAGAACTAGACTAGACTTACTTGTTGGTCCCAAGGTTAGCAGTTCTGATCTGATTCTGCTTTGTTTCAAATCAATAAGAGAGGGAAAGATGAGAACAGCAGTTCTAGGACACTGTGAAAAGGCAGTCTATTCCAATAGGATTGGGAACTAGTCAGTGATGGTGCTTAGTCCTTGCTGTATATTGCCTCTGCTTTCTAACTTGCTTCTAGTCTTAGAGGTACCACCTAAGGCCAGGCCTTTGCTTTTCCTTCCTACATTATTACAGGTAGTTTTGTACTTGAGAAAAGGGCATACAGAGATTATAGTATCATCCCAAAATGACCTGTTGTAATAATCCTGTCTCACTGGTTTCTAGTTACTAATTTCCTCTATTTTATGTGGTGGTTTCATTTAGAATTTCTCGACATGATTTTTAAAAAACAGATTGTGATATCTGGTTTCTAATGTTAACTTTACCAGTAATTTAATCTTGAACATAAAATTACTGCTTCGTACCACAGTTTCCTTACCTTTCCATTAGGGATAATAATAACGGTTCCACCTAACTTCAGAGGTGTTTTATGGGGCTAAAATGAACAAGAAAGTGAAAATGCTTTCAGTAGTTATAGGGTTGTGCAAATATAGGTAGTGTGGTGTATATCCACTTTTCTTTCCTATTTATCCATTCTCTAAGCTTATCTTTCCTAGTAAATTATTTTCTGGCACTCCCATGATTACTTAAAGGGACACAAGAACACATTTTATGCCATCTTATAGTACTGAATATACAATAAAAACTTCTATTTGGTTCAAGTTTAAGAGTGCTGGGATATGATCCAGAAAGGATCATAGTTAACTTTTGTGTGGTTATGCACTATCTTGTTCCCTTTAGCTCATAAATGAATTCAAGGAGGTAATATTACTTGTCTTTTCTTCTTAATTATAGTTGACATACAATATCATATTAGTTTGAGGTATACAACATAATGATTCGACATTTATATTCCTTACGAAATGATTACCATAATAAGTTTAATAACCTCTTGTCACTGTACATAGTTATTACAATATTATTGGCTGTACTGCTTATGCTGTGCATTACATTCCTGAGACCTATAACTGGAAGTTTGTACTTCTCATTTCCCTTCTCCTTTTCTACCCAGTCCCCCCTACCCTCAGCAGTCATCAGTTTGTTCTATATACAAGGGAGGGACTAAAAAACCCCAGAATTAATTTATAAAGAGTTGTTTATTTATTCTTACAGTTTTAAACTTCAGTCACTTTCAGAGTACTCTCCTTTTGATGCAATATACCTATCAAGACTTCTTCCACTGCTCAAAACAGTTTTTGAACTTGTCATTTTGGATGCCTTTTAGTGCTTCTGCCTTTTTTTGTTCACCTCTTCCACACTGGAAAACGTTTCCCTTTAAGGACTCTTTTCATCTGGGGAAACAAAAAGTCACTCAGGGTGAGATCTGGTGAATAGGGAAGGTGGCGCATGGGGATCATGACGTTTTTGGTCAAAAACTGCTGAACACTAAGCATAGTTTGGACAGGTGCACTCATAAATCCCATCATGAAATGGGCAAACACATTGAAAAAGCCTTCAAAAAAATTCACTGAAGCCGAATGTAGCCTCTCAAAACGCCAGCTGGTACACTGATACAGATGGGTTCCTAGATCATTCACCTAGCAGGGGAAGCCCTGGGGACTGCTCTCCAGAAGATAATTCCAGGGTTTTTTTTTTGGGGGGGGGTACCTCCCTCATGTATGAGTTTGTTTGGTTTCGTTTGTTCATTTTGTTGTTTGGATTCCCCATACATATAAGTGAAATTATATGGTGTTAATTTTGCATGCTCATTGTTAGTGTTCACTCTCCTGTCTCTAGTATTATTTTAATTGCATCACAGCACATAAAATTACTTCTATATCACAAGATAGTAAGAAATTGAGTTCTTTATTCTATTTGAACAAAGGGAAGAAAGTTGTAGGGGTAGTTGGAGGTATCTAATAAATTCAGTAATTGTTCTGGATTCATTTTAAAGGGATTTTTTTAATGAAAAAAAGTCAGTAACCAAGATTTTTGCCAAGAAAATTAAGAAAAAGCAAATGTTTGGTGAAAGTGGTAAGACAACAAGTAGGATATTTAAAATAACATTATGCACTGTAAAGAAGGAGGGATAGATATAGCCATTATGATTGTGTAGTCATTAATTGGAGACTGAGAGCTGTGCAACTTCTTTTTGCATTCATGATCTCTATTGAGAATTATCTTCAAAGTGGAAAGGCTAACGCCAGGTGAAGAGGAGACTGGCAAAGGAAGAACATGAGATTGGTAATCCAAAGAGTGTCACTAAACTGCCTTAACTAGTTAGGTTCCTAAATCAAGATAATTATATCCCATGGTACTGAAAAACCCTGCAAAAGTATGATTAGAAGACTGTCATGGGTAATCTATTACCAATATTGGAGTACAGGTGAAGTTCTAGGATACTGGAGATGAATGAACCATCTCACTTTTCAAAAAGAATTTCCAAGCTTCAGTTTTCCTCATCTTTGTAATGTAATAAATAGTAATGTTGCCTCTTGCAATTTGGGTTCTCTAGAAAAAAGACTGAGTTAACTTGGTGTTCAGAAGTTTATAAGGGATCAACACACCTGTGGAATGGAACTAGGAAGAAGCAGAGTTAGGCACAGAGAATAGAGATGTGCTGTAGGCCTGACAGCGTCCGCTGGCCCCGCCTATAACTTTGGAGCTGAAATGGCTTGTGAGAATTAACCCAGGCAGGACCAAACTCCACAGATTTTATCTTTGCTTATGATGTATAATTGGATGTAGGCCACACCCAGAAGTATTTGATCCCCCGGGTGAGGCAGTACTCTGCAACTGGAGCAATTCCTGAAGAACTGATGAGGAATCTAGGCAGTATACCTCTGTATCCACCTTTCGCAAAGCTTTTGCAAATTTTAGGACTGATATGTACAAAGTACGTATCACAAGTGTTGATATAAAATAGACCCTCAGAATGGGCAGCTTTATTTGTTCTGCCCTGTTGAGAATTTTGATTATTTCAAAGAAGACAAATATGCATATAAGATTTATAAAAACCAAAAAGTTGGCAGAGATATTTAATCTTTTGGGGAAATGGAATGAAATTTCACAGTGCCCCTATGTATGTGAATGGATGAACTAATGAGCAGAAGCTCCCGAAATGATACTTAACAGAAATAGGTGAAGTCTGCTGCTCTTAGATTATTAAAGTATGAGAAAGAGGGAGGGATAAAATCACTTGAGAGTACAGAAAAATATTTATATGCAGAAATGTTCACAATGGCATTAATTATAATAGCTCAATCAGAAGTAACTTAAATACCTAACATAGAATAGTTACATAAATTATGATGAATCTGTACAGTGAACTCTAATACAATCATAAAGAGATTTTGAATAATATTTTACTTTATTGGAAAATGTCCCTGGTAGAATGTTCACTAATAAGCCAAAATATAAACTTATAGAGTATTATCTTCAGTGTATAAAAATATTGGTATATGCATGGAGAAAAGTCTGTGGGAATAAAATTATTGACTTGTTATTGGAGATGTTAGGTTACAGGTGACTTCAAATTTTTTTGTTTTCTCATTCCCAAATCCCTATAATAAACATATGTAGCATAATAAAATCATTTTTTCCACTTGTTTGTTTTTAGTATCTGCAAATGCAAGACTGAAGAGACCTGATTTAAGAGTAAAAAAAAAGTTTTAGATCTATATTAGTTCTTATTTGGCTTATAATTAATATTACTGTCCTCAAGTCTTTGTTAATAAAAGTACAGTCTAAAATGGAGAAGGTAGTAGTTCATTTATGCCCAATTCTAGGTATTGTTCCTTTGGGTAAACTTGAGTTGTTCAAATGAACAACTGTCTTACACCATATATCATATAAGGAATTGATTGTTTATTTTCTAGAAAAGACTTGGGGGTATATTTAAAGTACAGTTGACCCTTGGACAATGGGAGTTTGAATTACACACCACCAATTATAAATGGATGTTTTTCAATAAATATACATTAGGCCCTCCGTGTCCCTGGGGTTTGCATCTGTGGATTTAAGCAGTGTTTTCAAGCAGTACTCACACGGTTGGAACCTGCAAATGCAGAGGGCTGACTGTATTCATTGTTCTGCACCTTTTTATATAAGGGACTTGAACATCCATTGATTTGAGTACTCATGGGGGTTCTGGAACCAGTTCCCTGCAGATACTGAGGGACAACTCAAGTTTGGGGGAGTCAAAAGTTATACATGGATTTTCAACTGTGCTGGGGGTTGGTCCCTCTAACCTCCATGTTGTTCAGGGGTCAACTATAATGTCAGGTGGAAGAGAAATTAGATTTATTTTATATTCCTTTAAAGAAAAGATCTAGATCTAGGTATAATGAAAGAAAGATACAGGAAAACAATTTTTGGTTAAGAGAAAACAAGCCTCTCGCCTAATAATGGTCAGATTTTAGAAGTAAAATATTTCAGTACTAAAAATATTACCATTAAGAAGGATTTGCAGACTTTCCCAGAGATCCCTGGGTTCCTATAAATAAACCTAAAGAGTATGGTAAATATTTATAAGATATTTTAAAAATAACAAATCATTGAACTGTAATTTAAAAATAACAGTATCACTCACATGTTTTAAATCCAAATTTTAACACTTTGGAAGTCTGTAACACATTTCTGTCATACTGCTTAGCTGACTCATTTGGTGCAGACCTCTGAAATGAGTTTTTGCCTGCTTGCCTGTTTTTTGAGTTCAAGGCCAGTTATTTACCACTTGTATCTGTGTGTGTGAATCAGGATTTTTATTAATACCATGTAACTAAAACAAAATACATAAATAAATTGGATACTGCGACTAAGGCTGTAATTATCATCATATGCCCTGATTTCATATTTTTACATTCAAAACAGATTCATTGTTTTTAGTGATTGATTTATTTAAACATAATACTACTTTGATCTATTTTATATATGGCTATCTTACCAGAAATTGTTTGAAAATGGTATTCCACTGCTTAAAGACATTTGAAAAAGTCCTATGTGGAGGATGGTCACTTTTACCTATGGAACCTATGAATCTGCCTGCTTCTCTTTATTTCTGTTGCCATAGTCGAAGCCACCATCAACTGTCATCCAGACAACCTCAGAAACTTTCTAATTGATCTCACAGTTATCACTCTGGGCTCCTGTAATCCACAAAGCAACTGAAATGACCTTAAAAAATATAAATCCAACATGACGTCCTTTCTTAGAGCCTGTTCCTCTTCCTCTAATCTTTTTCCAACCTGTAAACATACAAAACTCTTACTGGCTCAGAGCCTTTTACTTTTTCCTCTGTCTGGAATGTTTTTAATCCCATTTTTCACTCAGGTAACTCCTCATCCTTCATGTTTCTTTTTAAAGGTCTCCTCTGTAGAGGGTGGAAACCATACTCCCTTTAATCTCTCTAGCTTAGAATTAGGCACATGACCCAAACTTTCCGTTCTTCTGAGAGTATATGAGACATTCAGAATTGAAGCAGGGAGAATGAGTAGCATTTCATCTAGCACAGTGTCCTGTGGCATAGTAAGATTTTAGTCAATATTTTTGAAGGAATATATGCATGTTTTCTATTTCAAAGCTAGAAGGAAGGTACGGTGGCAGCCTGTTACAAGAACAAAGAGGCCTTCTTTCCATTGGACACCTAGTGAAAAGTAAACAGTATATTTAGTAGGTTTCAGTTATTTATAAATATTTCACAAACAATAAAAGTAGGCTGAATCAAGTTAAGTAGCTTGACTAAGGTCATATGGCTGTTAACTGTCAGTTACTAGACTGAGTTCTGTTAAGCCATACAATGCTACAGTACTTAATTTGGCACTAAGGAAAGAAAATACTGTTAGTGCAGAAGCTATAATCACAGGGAGGACCATTCTTCATCTTACAGAATCTGTTTCTCTGAACGCTTATACACATCTAATTTCAGCTTTTTAGTAAAAGACAGAGGGAAAAATTGGCTTCTCCTTAGCTGGGATAAGGATGTGTCCCTGCATTTTCTGGACAAATCTCTTGAAGTTGTGAGAATAAAACCGCAAACAGGGTAGGTAGATTTCATTCTCTACTTTCTCATTAACTTGCTGACTCAGTCAAGGTTCTGTTCACCTTTAAATACCAGAAATCCCAATAGTAGCTTAAAGAAATGGGAGAAGGGTAATTTTCTCACACAGCAAGTCCAGAAATGACAGTTTCAGAACTGGTTCAGCTGCTTCCCCATCCATAGTGGTTTGGCCTTTGCCCTCCTGCTTCTCACCACATGGACAAAGGTGTAAAAGGGCAAAGGGATTTATATGCCATCATTACCAGGTGGTGCCTCCAAGAAAGTTTTTATGGCAGTCAGACTTCCTACATCTTATTGTCCAGAACTATATCACCATGACCACTTGCGGCTAGAAAATGTTTAGGGAGACAGTGAATAGTGTCTGTTATCTTGTGCTCCCTTCATTTAATGTCTTTTACCATAGTCCAAATACCTAATATCATAATAATAATGCATTGTACCTTGTAGATTTACATTGGTGCAGAAGCATACAGTGGAGTTTAACCAAGTGGCAATGGCTAATTCAGATGGATCCGAAGCTATGCTGAACAGAGTGATGACAAAGGATAATATTGGTGTTGCTGTGGTATTAGAGGTCCACAAAGAACTATTTGGAGCAGGTGAGTGCAGTTTAAAATATTCTTACTAAAAATAAACACCATCCCGAATTTTCTCATCTCAAACAAGTGCAGAGATTCTTGCTATTATTTATTGCAGTTATTTTCTTGTCTTTTGTGGAAAGTTGAGGGAGATAGGCAGGAAAATAGCACTAATTATGTCAAGCATCATATATTTCTTGGGATATTACCGGTTAATCTGTCAAAAGGAAAGTCTTTAATATGCCATTAATTCCAAAAGGTCATTTGAAATAGGAAATGTTTTAGGTAGGCTGAATTTGGAAATTACAATGAGTTACTTCTCTTCTTAGCCATATTTTTAGCTTCTTGAGAGTGAAAGCTTTTGTCTTTAAGTTTAAATACTTGGCACATTTTCTGTAATTTCTTTATTATATCTCAGTCATTGTCAGGGTAAGAGCTGGATCTTTTGTCTACCTGCTACTTTTCTTTTGTATTTTGGATTTTTTAATAGCTTCCATCAAAGTCAGAAACTCATTATGTACTTTGCATATCCAAACCTTTTTCACTTTCTGCTGCCTGCCTTTGAGCATTTTGTTGTTTAACTATACTTTAGGCAAGAGTAAAGAGAAGCAATAAGAACACGAGGGCTTTTATTTATAATATTTTTGTACTTGGTAGCTATAGAAGAGAATATTTTTGCCTTGAATATTTATTTGACTTATTCAGACCTTGCACATCTGTCAGACCTCCCTTTTTTCACCGTTACTCAGTTTATCCATCATCAAAGACATTCAGTCTTTGATATTTTAAATTTTTTTCTTTTTTTAGCCTCTCCATTTTTATCTTCTTTTATGTCCTTTCTAGCCTCATTCTTCTCAAAAGTTTGGCACATTTTGGAGGAGGGGATGTGAAAATTGAATTTCTTTTGGAGTTTTACTCTTCTTTTGATTTGCGGAAGAGTACCTATAAATTATACAGTGGACATTTTCACATACTGCACTATGTTACTCTTGTACTCCTAGAAGAAGAGTTTAATATTATAGAAGGTTCTTTATAACTCCTTTGAAGGGGCAAGTTTTTAATATTTAATGCAATGAATATTTATTCAATCTATAGCCAAAAGTGACATTATAAAACTTCTAGGGAAAGAAGAGAGCTTAGAGGATTTCAGCTGCATGTTTTTACCCTATGATCAAATTGCTTTTAAAATGACTGTTTCTGTCACATATGACAAATGTAACAAGTAATATCAGTTACTTGTTTACATCAAAGATAATTATAGCTTTGTAAGACAGAATGCAATGTTACAATAGTAGTAGACTTAGAAAATTAGGTCTTCTCTGCAGTGTTTATTTTTTCAATATAAAAATTTCCGAGATATTTCTATAAAAATTTCAAAGGAAAAATTAATTTTGTATGTTCACTAACTCCCCAACAGTACAAAAGTATGCAGATAAAAAGTGAGAGGACCTCATATTCATATTCTGTAGAGGAGTAGTTCTTGTTCATTTCTTTACACATTACTAACATATAGGATATATGCATATAGCTTTATTGAAATGGCATCATAGCATGCATATTGAGCTTAATGCCTTACATGTTAACTAAGCTTAATTTTCACAATTTTTAATGTAATTACCCTGTCCGCCATTTTGAAAATACTACGTTAATATTTATTGTGACAAAATTAACAGAATTTTAAGGAGAAAAAGAGTGTCGGAGATTTTCTAGTTGAATATCTTATTGTCCAAATGAACCTAAGCACCAAAAAAGTAACTGGCTCAAGACCACACAAAATAATTAGTAACAAAGCCAGATATAAAACCCAAGTGTCTAGAGTTTGAGAGCACAGTATTCCCTAATTTCCATTTTTTTAATTACCCTATTTGAATGTATGGTGTGAATTTGTTTTTACTAGGAACCTATCACTGATGTGCCCAGGAAAGGCAAGATGAATGAGTATTGGGCAGCAAGAAGAATTTAAATTAAGGTTTAGGTAACTCAAATAACTGAGAACCTGCCTCACTAGGTTATATTGTTATTTAAATGACAGAGATATTTAAAGTGTTTGTTTACACTAAGAAGGCAACAAATCAAGGTATTATAATCAAATATTGATTACATCATTGTATAATTCCTAAACTGGGCATATAGAGCAAGAGTCAGCAAACTTTCTGTAAAGATCCAGGTAGTTAGTATTTTAGGCCCTGGGGGCCACCTATGGTCTCTAGCGCAGCCTTTTAAACATTTTTTGGTAGAACTCTTTAAAAATGTAAAACCAGCCTTTGCTCATACAGGCTTCGCAAAAACAGTGGTGGACCAGATTTAACCCATGGGCTGCAGTTTGTCAACCCAAATCTAGAGAATTCCTATGTTGGGATTACCAGAATCTCAGCACTTCAGCTTCTAAGAACTACTTTATGAGATAAGTGGAAAATATAAATTAATGGAAAAGAGTAAAGAAGTAGCTATCAGTTTGGGGAGAAAACCTTTTTGATACATAAAGCATAACTTTATCCTCCATTTTCTAATGTTTTTATTTAGGTATGAAGCCTATTCATGCTGCAGACAAACAGCTGCTTATAGTGGCAAATGCCCACATGCATTGGGACCCAGAG
Organism: Mormoops blainvillei; assembly: GCA_004026545.1. Lineage (NCBI taxonomy): Eukaryota > Metazoa > Chordata > Mammalia > Chiroptera > Mormoopidae > Mormoops > Mormoops blainvillei. The sequence goes on along the minus strand of PVJD01000994.1, from coordinate 45,288 downwards.
TATTCTGATGTGAAACTCATCCAGACCATGATGTTTGTCTCAGAGGTTAAAAACATTCTGGAGAAAGCCTCTAGTAGGCCTGGCAGCCCAACTGCAGATCCTAATTCCATCCCGCTGGTGCTATGTGCAGATCTTAACTCATTGCCAGATTCAGGTATTATAACATCATTTCCTTATTGCTTTCAGTTTTGCTTTTATTTGTAGTTGAAAGGCCATCTGGCTCTTAACTTTTGAGTACAGAATTTCTCTTCTAAATTAGGGAGTGTATTAGTAAGAATCCTAGGCATGGGACATGAGGTAATTGAAGAGAGTTGAGCAAAGAAATTATTTCCAAAGGTTTGTACACAGTTGAGGGAAACAAAACAATGAATGATGCAGTGCTCTGCCACTAAGGGAGTTAGGGACCCTTTACCATCCCTCTGCCTGAGGAGAAAGTGGTAGGAACTGTTACCAGAACTTGGAAAAAGTAGTTGTAAGGAGAGGGCCATGTATTAGGGGCAATGGCTTTGAACTAAGTGATGTGGTTAATTCCAGGCAAGCCAACAAAAAGGGAACCAGTGGACTGTGTATCCCTGCCTCACTCTGTTCCTGTCCTCTGCTCTCCTACCAGTTCCTCCCATTGACGATATGTAACTAGAAGCTGTGGGTGTGGGTGGGGTTTGCAGTTGATGCAGCTAGGGCACAGAGTATAGTGGAAACAGATGACCCGAAGAGGCAGACAGAAAGTAGTCAACACAGACAGCTTTCTAGCTTAGTGACATTGGCAACTTTTAAGTGAATTCATTAGATGATATTTGAATACTGTTTAATATATACAGAAGCATGGTCAGAATTCTTTTAGGATATCACTCAACAATAAATATAAAATAAAACCCAAATGCTTATACTTGGACTATATACAGAAGTTACAAATTTAGAAAAACATCTTTACTTTTTCTACTTAGCAAATAAATGCTGAGCTCATCCTTTCACAAATGTTTGTCTTTAGGCTCTGGCCACATTGGTAGCTTAACCATGCCCTCCTTTCCTAATTTTTTAAAATTACATTTGCTCTCAAGTACTAATTTTCCCCATTTTATTTGATTTATTTAAGCCAATGAGCTGTTACTTGGCAGCATGGCGTAGTGAGCTGACTCTGGAGCCAGACTGTCAGGATTGGATCCTGGATCTACCACTTATGAACTATTCAGTCAAAGACCAAGTTCCTCATTTTATAATAAGGGAATAATTATTTTATCTACCTCATGAGTTGTTTGTGATGTTTAAGTATGAAAGCTCTTAGACCAGTGCCTGGCATGTAGTACATGGTAGGTAAATGGTAGCGCCTTTCAGTTATTAACAATATGGATAACATGCTCATCACTTTCTATATGTTGCTCTCATTTCTGATCACAGATAAAGAGATGGCTAACATTGTTCAGCAGTCATCATCATGAGAAGAAGGGTTGTGATATTGTCTTCACATTTACTTTTTCAATGGAAGCGTTGTATTTTTTTCATTTTTTTTCAGCCCTCACCCAAGGATATGTTTATTGATTTTTAGAGAGGGAGAAACATTGATTGGTTGCCTTCTGTACGTGCCCTGACCAGTGATTGAACCTGCAACCTAGGATGTACCCTGATTGGGAATCAAACCTGCAGCCTTTTGATGTACAGGACAATGCCCCAACCAACTGACCCACCAGGGCAGGGCAGCAGCAGTGTACTTTTTTTTAATGCTCCTACTCTCTTTGGCTTTTTAGGCACACCTACTATTTTTGCCCGTTATAATATCAGACTGAAAAAAATCGCTGTAGTTCAAAATAAAGAATAATGTCGCATAGCTAAAATAAGACACTGAAATATTAAAAATGCAAAATCTATTTTTGTTATAAATGACTTTTAAAAATTATTGTTTATGCTATATTTTATACATCCCCAAAGTTGTTGACTGACCGCATAGGAGGGTGAAGTACTAACAAGATGGTGGTTTAGGATAATATTCTAAAAGCATTGAGGGTCAAGCCCTAACCGGTGTGGCTCAGTCGGTTGGGTGTCAATCCACAAAGCTAACGGTCGCCAGTTTGATTCCCGGTCAGGGCACATGCCTGAGTTGTGGGTTGGGTCCCCAGTCAGGGTGTGTAGGAAAGGCCATCAATCGATGTTTCTCTCTCACATCAATGTTTCCCTCCTTCTCTTTCTTCCTCCCTTCCCTTCTCTCTAAAAATAAATTTTAAAAATCTTAAAAAAAAAAAAATCTAGGGTTAAGACCTTCCTAATGAATACCATCCTAGGCCCTGGGAATTGTCTTTAGCCTGAAGAACCATTAAGAAAACTGAGGATATTTCTGAGTGATCCTGATACTTTGTTCTGAAATAGGCAAATACCCTTCAATTTGAATCAACCATATGAAATTGACTAAATGACTTTTTTAAACAACAACAACAAAAAGGCACTTTCATATTGCTTAACCTAATAAAATGCACTCTGAACCAGGTGCATTCACCTGGCATTGGAATTTGGCCATGAAATTTTGTATACGGTCTAAGTGCTAACAGTAGTATTTCTTTCTTCTTTATTCTACTAGGTGTTGTGGAATATTTAAGCAATGGAGGAGTAGCTGACAACCATAAAGACTTCAAGGAACTAAGGTACAATGAGTGTCTTATGAACTTCAGCTGCAATGGAAAGAATGGAAGCTCAGAAGGGAGAATCACACATGGCTTCCAACTGAAGAGCGCTTATGAAAATAACTTGATGCCTTACACCAATTACACCTTTGATTTCAAAGTGAGTGGTTGCCCTCGGCTGCTGTAGAAATTATTTTAAATATAAATGTGACAAGAAAAGTTTATATTATTTATGCTTAATTGTATAATCTTCAGGAATTTTTAGATGTTTTAGCTAAGTATACATCTAAATGTAAGGAGATTTTTTAGGTTTTTTATTGTTATTGTTGACTTCCAAATTCTTTTTAAACCCTTATTTGTTCAAGTTTCAAATTATATTGATAATATCAAAAACTCTCAAAATGCTTTCTATGTGCCAGGCATTGGAAGCACTTAATACTTATTAACATAATTAAATTTCACTTGCCCATACCATCTCTAACTTCCAGTAAGGATCCACATAATAAGCAACCTGATATAGCCAAATTCACCTCAAATGAATTTATATAGTATCCTCTCAAAATTTTCTAAGGATTTTCCATTGATATCTTATTTATCTTTAAGTTTTCCAGGTTTCTTTGGGAGATGGGGTTAGAGATGGTTGTACTTAAGGTCTGTTTTACATTCATGTAGTCATATCATACTGAAATATTCCCAGGGAGTGGAACACTCCAGCTTAATAAAAGATCGTTCTGTAAAGGGCCCATTATGCAAGACCAGTTGTTCTTCAGAAAGATTGAGTATAGTGGTTTTCTGTAGTTAACCCTTTTACCTTTGCTAATTTTCTGATCATTCAACCTGCCTACAGCTCTTCTATTGAACTTCTGCTTGATTTTCCAGCATTTCAGGCATCTATCCTAAAATCTTATACTGTCCTGAAAAAACCACAGATCTTAGAAAGTGGTTTGGTGTAAGAAGCCTACAGGGAATTTAATAAAGTACCAAAGGAAATTTATGAAATGGGCTCTTACACAACTCCAGTAACCTTTTTCCATTTTCGGTGCTTGTTAGCCCCTTTCCAAGAAACAAATAATAGGAAAAAGAAAGAAAATTCATGTACCGATGTTGTTTTGTTAGCCTGCTTTTGTAATCATGAAGTGGAAAAAAATTGCTTAGTTCTTGAATCTGATTTTTAGTATTTTTGCTGTTAGATAATACTACCCAGCGATAATTGGTTTTGTTCAAATCACTCCTATGCAGAGATGTGCTAGTAAATTTTTAATAACTAGCTTTCTGGGAAAAGGAAGCCCTAATCTGTAGTGTTTACTTATCTCTGTGGTATTAGGTACTCTCACTGTAGTAGATTTCAAGCTCCCAACATAATACCATTGAACACAGGTAGAATAAGAAAGCAGGTAGCAGCCAACTCTAGCACACCATTACTCTTGAATAAGCTTAAAGGAAACCTCTAAGTTTAATGATACACAGTTAACTATAGGTTAATTTCTATTTTTGTGACTATAGTGATACATACTAAACACACACTCACAGACACAGAGGGTCATACATCTCTTGCCAGCATAATCCCAGTAAACCTAAAATAAAGTTCCCCAAAATGTGTGTTCAACAATTTTACAACTTGTGTTATTGTTTCAGTATATGCACATGTAGGTAAAAAGACCAAATCATTTCTACCTCATCTAGGCTTTTATAAAGCTTGCTTTTGCCTTACTCATAAAGTCAACTTTAGGGAAACAAAATTTGGGATATTACCCTAAGTCATCTTCCTCAGTCATCTGAACTATTTTAAAATCCTTTGTTGATGTTTTTCAAAAGATCTTACATGTATTAATAATTGAATAAAAAACTGTATTGAACCATTTACATCCCCAAATAACTGCAGTTAAAGAGCCAAAAGTACATGACTCAGAGAGTGTTTGCTGTTTCGACATGTAGGAAAGGATGAAAAAGGAGGACAGAGCTATAAAAATCTGTGGGTAAGAGGCATGTCTAGGAAATAATTAGTGCTATACCAATATTGAAAGCAATCAGTAAAAAGGGATAGGCAACATCAAATATAAAAATGTCCTGTGATTAGCATTAAATACAGATCCAAATGCAGTATCCTTCTGTTGCATCAATGGAGTGTTGTTAAGTTTTATTCACTTGGCTTAGCATTTGTTTGCTTTCTTGGTCTTTGAATAAGTTAGAAATATCGAAAAGCATTTAGAACTCAGATTTATCTAATCTAGAACTGATTTGGAGGGAACCGAGGGGTAAGCAGTTAGGAGAATTACTTGCAGACCAGGCACCTTAGTTTGGGCTGCTATAACAGAATACCATGAACTGTATGGGTTACACAACAATGGAAGTTTATTGTTCACAGTTTTGGAAGCTGGAAATACAATATCAGGGTGCCAGCATGGTCAGGTTGTGATAAAGACCCTCTTCGGGTTGCAGACAGCCGTATCTTGTTATAGCCTCACATCGTGGAGAGCGTGAGAGTGTTCTCTCAAGTCTCTTTTATAGAGCACTGATCCCATTCATGAGAGCTCCCCTTTCATGACTTGATCACCCCTCAAAGCCCCACCTCCTAAAATCATCACATTGGGAGTTAGGATTTCAACATATGAATTTTGGGGATATGCAGACATTTAGTCCATAAGTTAAATAAACAGCTTAATTCAGAATTTCTGCTGCTGCTTTCCTCACCCCAGTCTGCCGAAATTTAAGGGTGTGCCTGAACAATTCAGTGAAAAGAGGAAAGAAGGTTTACCTATTATGTCAAGTAGTAAATCTTTCTCTGTTGAATTATGAAATTTATGGTATATAATAGTCTCCCTCCCCCACTTTTTTTTAACAAAACAACGCGTATAGAAATAAACTATTATCATTGTTTTTACTTTTTTCTCTAATACAGTTCTATTACTGTAAGCAGACTTAAATTACCCTTTAAGACTGCTTTCCCATAGTATATAGTCTTTTTTAATAAAGAAATAGTTCGAATCAAAAAAGGTTAAGAATCATTAGTCTATAACCTCCTTTGCAAATATGATACAGTGGACAAATGTACATACATATGTACAAATATTTGGGCAGATTCACAGACATGACCTTGCTAAGTGTTTTGATAAGAGCTTTTACCCTGATGTTTCAAACCAAAAGAATAGTTACAAGTGATCTTTCCAATGAAATACATCTTACTTTCTGGAGTGCCTAACATTTTTCTGGGGACCTGTATTTGCAAAGGATTCTAACTGGTAGCTGATGTGCATAATGACAGTCTAATAAAGTGATAGGATATAGGAGGCTTTAGTCAACCTAAGTAATTGAGACTATTTCATTTGTGCTTTGTTTACTTTATAGCTAAAGAAAAGGGTAGTCTCAAAGGAAAGTAAGACTACTTTGACCCTTGTTAACCATTTTCTTAAAATGTAACTGCAGAAGTAGTCATTAACCAAATGAAGGGATAATACCTGTATTAATAGCATTTCTTGACTATTTGGACTTGGAGTATTAGTTGCAGAAAGTTCGCCCCTGGATTCAAGTAGGTTTCTTAATTTGTGGTTAAGTAAGGTTAAGGAACTGTTTTGTTATTTTGGTCTTGGTCATGTCAAAATCAGCCAACTAAGGTAATTGTTTCCAGAATTTTACAATATTATTTTTTAATTAAAATTTATTTTTGTTTATTTTTTTTGTAAAGTATCCCATTTCACTGTGATAGCATATAAAATATTAGCTGGAACTCATTATGTATAGTATTTGAAAATAGGTGCTTCCAAATTTGGAAATATTTCTCTATACCTGGGCTCAGGCTGTCTTGATATGGGTAGGAAGAAAATTTGACTTCATTTTTGCATATACAGCCTGAGGCAGTGAAAGCACAATAGTTTTGAAACTTACTTATCAAACCCTGAGAGACACAGCTGATAATATGTATGCCCCCTGCTGAATATTTTTTGCTAAGGTATTGTTACGCAGCGGGGAATCCAGAATTTAGAGTATACCAGGATTGGTGAAAATGAATATTCTAAATTACAGAACAGATATGAACTGTATGCTGTATTTTGTATGCATGCAACAAATTGGGAAGACTGAACCAGGATTAGCAAATCCGAAAACATGTTTACTGTGGCTTCTTTCAGATGTGTTTGGATGTTTTGATGTGTGAACGATTAAAAATATTTCCAAATATCATTAAAGGAATTAATTTGAGTCATACATTTTTATTATTTATGTATTTATATAAATATCCTTAGTTTCTACTTATTGTAACTGTTAGAGTCAGTGTAATTTCCATAATGCTTATACTGATATATTAGATTTCACTAACCCAAGCAAGCAAATTCTGTACATGCCTAGATATAATTTTGCATACTTAGCTTCTCAGTTTGCTTATCATTTATACATAGTGCACGACTATGATTCCAGTAAGGCACTGTATTTCCCTCTTGAACCACCTTTATTTCAATGTAATACCCATTGAAAATTTGAGCCTCATTCTGTCCATTGTCAAGACAACCATAGGTACAGGTCACTCAGGTATTTGGCTTTCGCAAATTATGAATGTTCTTTATATATCTTGAGTTTTTCTTTTTTCTAAGCATATATTTTTCTTCCCCCCCCCCCCACCTCCAATCTCTTTTCAGGGCGTGATTGACTACATTTTCTATTCCAAGACTCATATGAACGTGCTTGGTGTCCTGGGGCCTTTAGATCCTCAATGGCTGGTTGAGAACAACATCACTGGGTGTCCACACCCACACATCCCTTCAGACCACTTCTCACTGTTAACACAACTTGAACTCCACCCTCCACTCCTGCCTCTTGTCAATGGTGTTCACTTGCCTAATCGGAGGTAGTGGAGTACTGCCCCGCAACGACGGGGATCTGTTGCTATGGACCTGTACAGTTGTAAATCAAAGTATGTAGGAGTGAAGTATGGCTGCTTCTTCAGGTTCCTTTCATTATGTGTTTGCTATAAAATTTTGTACATTTTTGTGCATATTGGTATCATTTGGCACTAGGGCTGGAACCAAAGTATTACTCTCTTTCCAAATTTTAAATTTATAACTTGTTTTTAAATTGGACCTTGTTCGTATTATATTAGGAGTCAGCATTCATAATTGATAAATCACCAATTTGAGGCCCAACTATAGTGTTTTTGTTTTTCCAAAATAAATATTTTCCTTTAAATGGTTTCAAATGAGCCAACCATTTTTGTAAAAGGCAATTTTTAAAAACTATGTAAGATTTTAAACTTAATGGTATGCCTTACAGGGAAAACTGTCTTGAATTTTCATTTTCCATTATAACAAACTGATCTTTGGCTCCCAAAGTCATTTGCACATTAACAAAGCACTTAAATTTACTTGATCTGTACACAAACTATGATATAACCTCTAGCCATAATAAGAAAAATTGAAAAATTAAAGATGGTTGCACAATATGCTTTCAGAATCAAGCAAGTTAACAGCACATGATACTTCATTGGACAAACACTTATTGGGTTTTTTGTTTTTTGTTTTTTTTGAGGAATCACTCTGAACCTTGTTCTCCTGTTTGTTATAGCCTTATTGGAAATATTAATTCTAAGCCTGTCTCTCCAGTTTATTTATAGGGAAACAGCAGGTAATATTTACCGTCACACATCTTGCAAATAGAATTTGGTATATTTAGGAGGTCCACAAAATTAGAGTCCAATATTTTTCATTATTCTCAACTACCCTTTTCTGCCTGGTTGTGCTATAAAAACATACTATATGATCTATGTCATTTTTGCTGTTATAGTGAAATGTCGAAAAACAAACAGACAAAACTTACTGGATGAAGAGGCCCTGATCAAAGTTTTAGAAGGGAAAGCTATTCAGATATTCCATTTGTTTCCCAAAGTACATCAAGTGGCTGTTGATTTTGGCTTTTTGAGGTGACAATGGAAAGGATTTAGAGGGGAGAGAGAACAGGGAGTGGTTGAAAACCTTGGATCATTTTTCCTGACTCTAGTTGCCAAATGGCCATTATATGCTTTAAATCTTTGTTTTCATTGTCTGTCAGGGTTGAATTAAGAAGCTACTGGTTTATTCCCAACTGTTGATGCTCTTTAGATATGTTGGAATCTTTTTCTTTTTTTTTTTTTTTTTTTGCCCGCAGGGGCCAGTTGAAAATCTGTGACTCTAGAGGCGTGATGGTAATATCTTTTTCTGGGGGGGAAAATTGGTTGGCTACTTGATGTTAATTATGGCACAGTAACAGGAAAAGGTTGTGTCTGTGTTTTTAAGTTTTTCTTTATTCTGCTTTTTTGCTGCTATAAGAGTTTTCTGAAATTTATATTTTAAACTTTTCATGCACTTTACTGTTTCTAGTCTCAAAATGTGATATTTTTAATAAACAAGAAATTTTCCATTATGTGAATGAAATTTTAAAAGAAAATAGCCTATATTTGTGTCTCACTAATATATAAGTACAAGTCAAATTTAAATTATTTAATTAGTTTTAAATATATACAATTTGTCTCCTCTTTCAAACATGACATCTTAGGCTGTTTTAGTAGTCTTAAATGATGCTTTTCCTTTGGTCATTTCATACTAATTTCTTCCATAGTAAATTAATCAGGCTATATAATATAGTATTTCCCTGAAGGGTAATTTTACTGGGATGAGGGTGGTGGGATGACATAATATCATATATGGGATTGCATCAGAAGGTTTCTGTAAAGCCTAAACTCCCTTTTAAAAGTGCCTAGTGATGAGGCATTGTTTGTCATCTATTATAATTGGAATGTCATTGTAGTTGAGTGAAGTTTGATGTAAATAAAGTATCCTTTTAAAAAAGTTAAAGTACCAGAATAAGCAAACACACAAAGAGACAACCCTTAAGATGACAGATTTTCCTCAATGTGCAGGTATCCCTTCTTATATACCTCAAGCATTCAACATCTAGCCATGCAAATTGATTACCTGAAGCATAGTACTGGAAAGTAGAATAGCATGAAAAACTTAATTTTGTGGACATTACCTTTTTTTGTAATCAGCTACTGTATGTTTTATTTTAAATCTTTTGTTTTGGGTGGGTTTTCTGCTCTGGAGGTATATGCACTAACAAAACATTTTCCTCCTTTCATATACGCATGTTAATTAGCAATGTGAGCAATATTTCCTACCATACTTCACTCCCAATATTTTTTGAGATGTTTGTATAAAATGGAATTTAAAGTTCACTTATGATTGTATATGAACCACAGAGGAGCCCATTTATTAATAAAAACTTTTTTAATAGTTAAATGTAGAGGGAAAAATAAAAAAAATTGGGAAACATTGTAAACAGCTTAAGTTTATTTTGTGTATGATCGAGGCACTCTGTTGCAGGAAGGTGTGTAATTGGGTTCTCTCTGCTTCCAAATGCACTCTTTCAGACCATTCATTATCCTGTGTATTTTTAATGTGGTTTTAGTAAATGTTGGCAGTAGCTCTGTTGAAGTAGGTAATTGTGTTATGTTTTGGGTGGCACACATACTTGGGGCATGGTGACCCAAATTTCATGTGCACGGTTTCCCTTTAGCCCACTGCCCAAATTTCACACATCCTTCACCCTTTGTTCCCTTTGTAAAAGGAGTGGTATCTGTTTTGAGCTGCCAATTCAGATGATCAGAAATGCTGCTCTCCTCAGTGTTGTCTTGTTAAAAACCATGCCATTTGGAACTTCGGCAGTGAGAAGCCAAAAGGAAGAGGTGAAAGACATGGTATATATTCAGTGAAAATAAAATATTTATGCTCATATACTTTCTAGTTCTCAGAATAAGTTAATAAGCTTTATGCCATGGGGCTGCTGCATATTTTATCTGAAGATAAAATTTGGGCATTTTTAGATTGTGGTAATGTGTTTTTTTAACTATTAAATATGATTTCTGATATTTATCTAAGAACTGGAGTGTTCTTTAAATTTACTAAAACAGTGTTGTTTGAGGAAGGGAAAACTGCACTGTTTGCCATTACAACAGTCATGCAAGTGCATGTCATCACCCACTCTCAGGCATCAGTTTCCGCCTCATAGCTTTACACCTTGTGATGGGGAATATCGCAGCATCCTCAGGACTGACATCTGGGAAAGGCTCAGATCCACTTACTGCTCCTTGCTTGTTGACTTTGTTTTAAAATATTGTGCCTGGTGTCAACTTTTAAGCAACAGCACTGCCTAAAAGCAAGCAGAGAACAGAATCCCAGCACCATTCTATAGGCAACTTTTTAGAATTCAGATATAGTAAATCTGTTCAAGATTTATGATGTTTTATGTAAAAAAAAATTTTTGTACAACGTAGCTGAATATTTTTGTTTCATTTCTTTGATGTAAGGCGTGTGAACGATTGTTTGAATATCACATGTTAAAGTCAGGTATGGCACAATGGGTTCTGAGACCAGCTTTCCCCTCCCATTTGCCTTGTTCCAAGTTCTTTGTTTTCAAATTACTTTTCCGATATCATAGGCAAATATTTAATTTTACTAATAAGCATCCTGTGTGAATGTATTAAAGAAGCCACTGTGTTTTAGTGTTGTAGTTTGCAGAAATATAAAGCTTCATTTCTAATTTGTCCCTTTTCTTTGGTGTCTTAAAGTCATATGTTAAGTCACAGAGAAGCAAGGGAGAAAGTTGAAAGATATCTAAGGCTCATATCACTTGATTCTGTGGAGGGTTATATTAGAATTGAGGATGTTGCACATTAAAACTGGACATGGTCAAACATATTGTGCTCCATTTTAAAACTGTATCTCCTAAGTATAGTTAAATGGGTGAAAGTTGTTTCTATTTAAATTTCCAAGAGTTTCTAAAAATCAGTAATGCCATCTATACTTTCAAACCAACTAGCAAGGCATAGAGAAAGCACAAGAAAAAATAGGTTAAATGTGTTCTTTGATGGAACCAGAGGCATATGGTTCATCATTTCTAATCCACAGCTAGATTTTCTAGCAGTAAAAATTGACTGTGTTCCAATACTTACTTATTTCTAAGGTCTTATATTCTGAGATTCTGAGGGAATTTAGTAGCCTTATAAAACACATTAAGTGATCAGTAGCTTCAGTCCCAGAAAACATCACCAGTTTCTGATACCTTTGGCAGGCTCTAAGAATAATGGTTTATAGCAAGCAAAGATTTTATGGCACATTTTCAAAATAGCACACTCATCCATGCTTATATTTTGACAGAAATGTGAATTTTCACATTTGTAAGGCAGTCTCTTTCTCTCCCACCTACCCTCCCCTTTTTAAAAAAAATCACCTTTCTGAGTGTGTGTAGAAGATATGTTTCACCTTTTCCTTCTGAATTGGATCATGTTTGTAGAACTCTGAACTATGGGGAAATTAGAATATTTTTCTAAGCCAGGAACTTCAACTGAAGTTTTGAAATTGTACATAGATGAGAAATTTTATACTTTGGTCACTTTAAATTTTGTAATACCATCCTGACCATCTAATTTGAATTCAAACATAAGTAAATTAGTTCATCTACAACCTGGCTTATTGACCAAAAGTTGTACTCTGTTTAAGAACAGGATTCCAAGAGCTTCTTTCATTTTACAGAATGTTGTGTAAATCTTTATTGTAGAACTGTAATCTTAAAGCTTAGAGGTAAAAAGAAAAAGGAAAGAAAACCTTATACCTATACTGCAGGGTGCTCTGAACAAGATCCACGGAAAGAAAGGGAAGAAAACCCCGCATTTCTTTTTAAGAAGGTGGTAAGGGAGAGCACGCATGTTTCTTGTTTTAACCAAATACCTTCTATTAAATCACAAGTCCTACAACAAGAAATAGAGAGACACCAGGAAATGCAAGCTTTATTAATCTAGTTAGTAATTTCTTTTGGCATAAGTTTGTTTGGTTAGGCTTAGGTTTTTCTTGGAACCAAAGGAAAACGAACATGTTGAGGTTTTATTCGACAAACATGATACCATTGAAGCAATGGAAGTTTTTAAGTAAAATGGTTTTTACTTTCAAAGCATATGATATAAGGACATTTCTGCCTACTAAATGATAATTTTTATGGCGCATAGTATAAACTCAGCATTATATTGAAATTAGAAGTTGTATCATCAGAAATTAATCATATTATGAAAAGGGTATGCAAATGCCAAGTGATATGACTCTTTTGGCATTGATACATTCAGCTTTCAGAAACTTTCAGAAGGCATTGTTTGGTGCCTATTAGTAATTTTTGTTGTAACAATCTCCCTGAATTTAGATAATTTTCCTGTTTGTATGTTTGTTACTTTTAATTCTGAAGCATAAGAATCATGGTGACCCGTTGGAAGTGGTCCTTTCTTGCTCATTTCAGTTTAGTGTTAATTTCTAATTACTGATAATATGACTTTTCTTTCAAGCTATCAGTGGTTATATGTACCACATTTGTTTAATAAGTTATCTTAATTCACACAATTGGCTCAGTGTTCATGTGTCCCATAATGGCTTTGCTCTTTACTGAACAGGCTTAGTTTCCTGCTACTTGTTTCTATCTTAATGCAGTAAGCGATACAGTAGTCTGGGTGTGTATGCAGAAACTGTACTGTCCTTTCTCTGTGCTTAACTTGCTAAAAATATATTCCCTTACCTGTGAAATTCCTGAGCGGTGCTTTGCCAACTTTGGGGGGAGGAAGGGGTTTGGATGGCTGTGTTACTGCACACTGGATCTGGAATTGTTCAGTGTGGTGAGTGGCAAATTTCTTAAACACCAGCAGCACTGAGAAGTGCACTATGGGCATTCGTACAGTTGTCCAAATGCAAGCAATTCTTTTATCTAGAAGAAGCTGAGGAATAGAGTTTATTAGAGTACTTGGAATGTTTTGAGGAGGATTTCAACTTTGCTTTCTGTCATATCCAGTGGGGTGGTAATGAACAGAGGTGTTTTTCTTTTTTTTTAAGGGAAAGAATGTGTATATACCTTTTCTCTACAAAAGGTCAAATTTACCATGAATTAATTTGTATCTTCTATCGTGATTCCTTTCAACTATAAAACAAGTGCCAACTCATTGTCCATGAGATGACGTACTCTTCTACTCAGTTTACCTTTTGAATTGGGAAGGGTTCATTTATTTTCAGTACTTGGCATTAAATTCATTGTTTTGCATACATTTGAGTCATTCTGTGGCCTATAAAGTGTTTTCGTAGCTAATTTAATGGTTGGAAAGCAAAGCACATGAGTTTAAAACTGAGCAAACTGTTTTGGTAATTTTTTCCCTGAATACATGGTAGTTTCTATTGATATTATTCCAAGACAAATCTGTTTTACATTGTGTATTTACTTTGCTTTTGTCCTAAGAAAAAGTCTAGCACTAAATCAGTTCGTTACTGTGCTCTAATAATCAGTTTAAAATCTAAGATTTTCTTTTTTTTTTTCATTAGATAATTTAATGAAGTGCCATGTAACTGTAGCTTAGTAGCGTTTAATGTTAAATAGATTGGTTCTGTAGTATTCTAATCATTTAACAGTCTGTCATCCCTGGAGAAAGTGATTCTATTCTTCTTGAATACATTCTCTCTGACAAAATCACCAGCTGATTTATTTTTCTATTTATTACAGTGAAACAGTTTATGAGGTCTGAATCTTGACCATGCTGCTCAGCTGAGATGTTTTTCACAATAGACACTGTACAAAATGTGCGTGCAAAAGGACACAGTTGGGTGGTAGTATTTTTTCATTAATGTGAACATTGACTAAACAAAGCAGTCCTGCCTTTTAAATCTGTGGCAGCTCAGAAGGGAGGTGCTTAAGAACCTTAACTACTATGTCAGATGACAAAATACTTTTTTTCCATTTTGGAGATTGGGTACTGCTCACACATGATGTATAGGGCTAAATATATGCTTGTTTCCTTGCACCTGTGTACTTCCCCTTCTCTCTCTCCCTCTTCTTCCCCTGCAGGCAATAAATGGCCATTTTGCAACTGCATACCTTTGTGTTGGTTTTTTACTCTTTACATGTGCAGTGTAAGTGTCTGCGTTTAGGTCAGTTCATCTTTTACAAAGTGAAGTAGGGAGAACCAAGGCAATTCAGGCAAAAAATTACAAGTTTATGCTACATTTTTTTTTCTGGTGAAAACTACGTTACTACTCAAACAATACTTTGTTTAGAATCAATTCAGAAGTTAGTTGTGTTATGAAGACTGACTTTGGCTGAAGAAATCTGAGTAGAAGGAAATTTGTCAGTTCTGAGTGGGGCTTTTAAGAGCCAGTAAACAATTCGCCATATGCTCTTTCCTTGCCTTGGTGACCATAGAAACGTGTTGTGATCAAACCTCTCATCCTAGATCCTTGAGTGACTTTGATTAGCAGCGCTCCCATGCTGACCTACAGAGGACGCGTAGAGTGTGAGAAACAACTGCTAAAATTAGTGTCTTACTACAACAAAGGTTTGTTCTTAAGGCATAATCTAGCCCATCCTGACTGCTAGACATCCTCAGACATATCTGCTGAGTTACCAGTACCAACAGGTGGACCTGCCAAGACCTAGAGTAAGTTCATTCAACAAATATCTACTAAGAACAAGGTGTTTGGGGGAACTTAAGATGGACAGGCTCCCTGTCTTCCAAGAATTCACATTCCAAACCGTCTTCTATTTCTGACACAGGAGAAGATACTGAAGTGTTTTAGTTAGAGTAAAGGCATGTTAAATCTTAGAATCTTGGAAGGGGGAAGGGAAGGGTACAGTGAAATAATCAGGAATTCTGAAAACTGTAGGGATATCCAGTTGAAATGTGATTTTAAGATAGGGTATGATAGCAGCCAGATTATTCTTGAAGAGAGTGAAACAACAACAAAACAGCTGTGCAGCTTACTAAGTGCTTAAAGAAGATAATGGCAGCTTAGTTTGGAACAGATTGCGACACTGACAAATCTCTAGGCTGAAAGCTCCATGCCTACAGATTTGTTTTTTCTACCAAGGATTCGGTGTGAGTCTGTCAGTGACCTCGAGGATCTCTTTACAGAGGTCTTGATGCTGTCCAGCCCTTAGGACGTTCTCCAAAAGTAGAATCACTCACCTGTGAAATGGATCTTGAAGGAACCAAGTTTTAGCATACTACCTTATAAAGAGGACACTCCTAAGATTGGGCCATCATGACATTCACCAAGTGTCCTTGCATTTCACCATGTGACCTTGGGCAAAATGCACCCTCGTTGGTAAAATGGTTATAAGGAACTAAATCTCATGAAGTGGTTCTCTCAACTGACACCAAGACAAGGGTTTGCATGCAGGTCGTTTATGTGGAGAAGTGATCCCATGAAAGTAGCGTAGGGGACTAAGAATAAAATTGGGAAGGAATGAAAAGTCAAGGGTGCCTTACTGAGCTGGTCGCCTCTGTGGGCAAGTGGGTCATAAAGCTGCCACAGACCCTCTGAGGAATGGAATAGAATGTTTTCATGAAGGATGGGAGAGGAAAGCATTTATTTACAGTCTCCAACTCCTATGAGGAAACAGTTACTCCACATGTGTTCATTCTCTTCCCTGTCCGTGTTTGTGCATCAATCAAATTCACTAAGCAGGTTCCTACAGGTATCCCGTACCATAATGGTGGAGAAATGGGGTGATGGGGTGCATAAAACAAACATTTGGTGCGGCTGAGTCAAAGTGCTCTTAAGTTATACTTGTGTGCAGCTGGTTGCCAAGGCAGTGGTGAGAGTAAGAGAGTTGAGAATTCCTGTGAGGCAGGGCAGTGGAGTTCCACACAGTGTACCCCCTTGTGCCACTGAGATCTGTTTGGACCCACTGTTAAGTCCATTTCATCAGCCTCCTAGGTCATGACAGGCTCTAATATCACCAAAGTATAGAGGAATAGTGGAACAAGGTATAGCCCACTGTTGGGTCTGGTTCTGGGGCTATGATTAATATTTTGTCATCTTCCTTCTCCCATTATGCATTCCAAATTTTAGCTTTGCACCAACACATCAGTGGATCTATGTTGCTTCCCTAAGAAAGGGTGACTCAGACCTTCACCCCAACATATTGTTAGGCTTCTTGGGCTATGTACTGAAATTAACCACTCATCCCTGAGCATGAAAGAACAAAGAGGTGCCCAGTGACTCCTTCAGGTTCCAGAGATGCTTTTTCCTGCCTCCTGTCGTGTAGCTGCAACCACACCTTCTCACACCAATGCGATGAATCTTTGCTTGTACACTGGCACTGTGAGCCCCAAAGGACCCTTTCTAGTGAGGCAGCCTACATCCAATACCTTTGCAATATGTGGGTATAAAGGATCAGTCTTGGTCCACCTCAGCAACTCTGAAGGGCCATCCCATCTTCAGAGTTCCTCAGGATGCCTTTGTTTAGACTGCATTTTGACCCACCTGCTCCCTTGGTTCACTTCTGATTCCTTTGACGGCTGTGATTCTGAGAGCACTCACTAACACAATTCCTGCATGTTAGTCTCCATCTAGAGTGTGCTTCCCAAGGACCACAACTTGCCACACCAAATTTCAAGGATATCAGGACTCCTTGCTAACACTTTAAATCTTGAATCACTAGAGAATGCTACTGTGTTAATAAATTGCCCTTTATGCAGGCTTATTCAGGCCTTGCTGGTCCAATACTTTCAAGATCCACTTCCACATTGTGTCTTCAGTTCCTGGTCATAATGTTAGCCCAGTTCTCAGAATCCTTTGGCTGTGAAAGCTGTTTTCTTCTGGTGTAGGTGCTTTGTTCCTCTGCTCATGCTGTGCTGTGCTGTCACCATAGTTACTGAGTCCGGAGGTCCAAGAGAGGAGGTATGGGTTGCCCTTTAGGAGGACAATCATTGTCTTCTTTTTTTAATTGTTTATGCTGTTACAGTTTCAACTTTTTCTCCCTTTGCCGCCCTCCCTTCTCCCTTTACCCAGCTGCACCCTCTCCCCTTCCCAAGCCAGTCCCCACAACGTTGCCCATTTCCATGGGTTATGCATAAATGTTCTTTGGCTAATCCCTTCACCATCTTTTACCCTACACCCCACCCTCCCCTCCGGAGGTTGTCAGTCTGTTTCATGTATCTAAGCTTCTGTTACTATTTTGTTCCTTAGTTTATTGTGTTCATTAGATTCCACGTATAAGTGAGATCATGTGACATTTGTCTTTCACTTACTGGGTTAATTCACTTAGCATAATATTCTCCAGGTCCATTGATGCTGTTGCAAAATGTAAGAGTTTATCTTTTTGGCTGCTGCATAGCATTCCATTGTGTAAACGTACCACAGCTTTTCTATTTACTCATCTATGGGTGGTGCTCCTAGGCTGGTTCCAAACCATGGCTATTGTGAATAGCACTGCTATAAACAGAGGGGTTTGTATATTTTTTGTATTGGTGTTTCATAATCCTTAGGCTGTTTTCCCAAACCTGGAATTGCTGGGTCAAAGTGGAGTTCCATTTTTAACTTTTTGAGGATACTCCATACTGTTTTCCACAGTGGCAGCACCAGTCTGCATTCCCACCAACAGTGCACTAGGGTTCCCTTTCCTCCACATCCTAGCCACCACTAGTTGTTTTTTGATTTATTGATGGTAGCTGTTCTGACAGGTATCAGATGGTATCTCATTGAGGTTAGGTATCACAACTCCTGATATCAAGCTATACTGTACAGCCGCTGTAATAAATACAGCCTGGTATTGGCATAAGAACACACATGTAGATCAATGGAACAGAACAGAGACCAGGAATAAACCCACGGCTTTATGATCAATTGATACTTGCCAAAGGCATGAAGAGTATACAAAGGAGAAAAGACTGTCTCTTCAATAAATGGTGTTGGGAAAACTGGACTGGTATATGCAAAAAAGTGAAACTAGTCCCCCAACTTACACCATATACAAAAATAAACTCAAAATGGATAAAGGACTTAAATGTAAGTCACGAAACCATAAAAGTCCTAGAAGAAAACATAGGCAGTAAAATGTCAGATGGCCCATGTAGCAATATTTTTGCCGATACACCCCCTAGGGCACTGGAAACAAAGCAGAAAATAAACAAATGGGACTGCATCAAATTGAAATGTTTCTGCATAGCTAAAGAAACCACTAGCAAGACAAGTAGGGAACCCACTGTATGGGAGAACATTTCACAAATGATACATCTGATAAGGGTTCAATCTCCAAGATATACAAAGATTAATACAACTCGGCACCAGGAAGACAAGCCAATTAAGAAATGGGCAAAAGCATTGTGTTTTGAGGCACCTGCTACAAGTGAGAACTTTGCGAGTTATCCTGACAAAGGGAAGTTTTTTTCTTTTATCAGGAGCGAAGGCTGTGAGGGGTCAAACTTCTCTGACTTTTCTACCAAATGTCTTCACCCCAGGTTTTAGAGTTTCACTTTGAATTCACAGCGCTAAGCACTGTGCCTGTCTGACCTGTGGCTCTGCCCCTATTCTGCAAACCCTGGGCCTGATCTTTAGCACTGTTTGTCCCATGGCTGCTGAAATAATGGTCATTACACACTACCCTGGATATTTCTGACCTTCACATCATGTTTTGAATTGTAGTTGGCTAATCTGAGGCTGTCATTTTCTTTTTTCCAGTTGTCTAAAGTCAGTTTTGAGAACCAGCCCTACAATCCTTATAATTACCACTGCACCATACTGTTTAAGTGCTACTGCTTCCCATGTGTGCTGAAGCTTCCCTTCCACCTGCACCTCAAATCCACCACCAGTAAAAGCACACTGGGGTCATCAGCTAGCATCGTGGAGACTGGAGAGTGATCCGGGTCTGGAATCCATCTTGAGCATTTGCTTTCTTGGGCTACTTCTGGTATGGGTGGGAATGGCTCAGCAGTTTGAACCCAGTCGAAATTCCCAACTCTAAAACTCTCCAGACTTCTTTGCCTATGCTGTGTTACCCAATATGTTAGCAGCTATCCTCACTGAGCACTTGATAATTTTTTTTTAAAAGTATCTCTCTCTCTCTCCATATGTGTGTGTGTGTGTGTGTGTATATATATATACATATATATATATATATATCTGACAGAATTATGCAGCTCTTTTGGTATATTTGCTGTCTCTTATTGGAGCAAGCCCTGCACATTTCCATCAGGCCTATGTTGAGATATAACTCTTGTTACAACATTAGAGACAATGATAGGTTGTTAGAATGAATTTGGCAGGGAATACTCATCCTTTTCTCAGGTAACTGCCACAAGTGAAGCCATGTAAAGGTTTTTCTGCAAGTAAAGCTTGGTTGCCTCAGTTGGGATATTAAACTGACAGGAGGAAAACTACTCCTGTGAGCTAGGAAGGTGCAGGGAGTTGTCTAGCGTCTCAGTGAGATGCTCCTTTCCATCCAGGTCCTTATATTAGCATAAAGTACCTGATTGGACCACACTTTTAACTAATGTTACAACTTTACAACCTATGCTATTAAGCCTTTGGCCTGATTCTCAGTCATGTCTACTCAGTGACTAAAGGGCCATAGTATGTGGCTGTGTAACTTAAGGTTTTGTGTCAGAATTTCAAGGCCTTAGGTTTATCTTTTTCTTTGTGTACACTCTTCAGGGCAGTTAGAAGCATCCATACCATGTAATAATTCTTGTTAATCCTAATTATTATCATAATTGTCAAGTGCATCAGTTATTTGACCAAAACCTTGTCTTCACCTTATACTATGTCTCAAGAACCCATAGCTTACAGTTTAAGTAATATTGATGCCACTGAGTACCACTTACTAGTGTGCTCATTTCTTTCTTGTAAGGAAGTCTCCACTGCATTCATGGTCAAACAGATGGCAACCCAATCCCAGAGTTCCAGGTTGAATAGCAGTTTTCTATGACCATTCCTGGTACCAAGAGCTCTATCAGTAAGGAGCCATTTGGAAACATAAAAACCACTGTGGGTATTGCAAACAAAAGAATTTAGTGAAGGGGATTGGTTATAAAGGCAATGCATGAACTGGGGAGTCCATTAAGAAGATAATGAGGCAATCCTGAAATTAGGAAGAGCAGCAGGAAACTGCTACCACCATTTGGGTAGATGAAGTGTAGGGAGGACAGAATGTTGCCAGTGCCCAGAAGTTAAGCCATTTAGTAGGAGCTGGAGCTCTGAGCGGCGATCTTGGGAAATCTGAAATACAGAGGAATGGCCATCCCATGGGAACTGGTGCTGTGGAGGAGACAGCCACGGCCAGGAATGCCTCCAAAGCAGAGCCAGGGTGATACGCCCCGGCTGCTTCTCTTCTCCGCTTTCCAAGTAATCCAGCCACACTTCCCATTTGCCAAAACTTCCCAGAAGCTACTTGTCAAGGGACCCTGGGAAATGTAGACCCCGAGAGGCAGGAAGAACTAAAAAAGGCAGGCAATGAATCTAAGAGCAAGTAGGCAAATGAGCAGCACAAGAAAGCATATCCCTTTCTTGTAATTGTGTATGACTCGGTGCTGGGGGTGGATGCATAGAGACAACACCATACAGATCTTGCTTCAGAAAAACTTGCGAATAGATGATGCAATCTATATGTCATTAGTAGCAACAGCATGAATGTCAGACAAATCTTGTATAATCCTAGCATTGTTTTCTGGTAGGGCTACCGACATAATTTTTAGAAAGAAGTCACCATAGATATCATCTTATGACAGGTATGAATTTACTTAAATCAGCAAGCTGTTAAGTAAGATTCTACCTACTTTCCTTATTCTCACTACTTTGTTCAAAACTTACCTGTTAATTGAGAAACTAAGAAAACCCCAAAACAACAGACACCTTCCTCCTATAAGCTTGGCTTTCTTTAATAATTTACGGCTACATAGCCAAGATGGTTTGTCTAAATCCAGTAAACCACAAATGATGTGTGGAAATGAGGTACTAAACATATGGATAGGAAATAGTATGGAGAATCCTGCTTTGAGATATTTAGTTCTGCGGAAACTTTAACCTTCATTTTTAGTATTTCCATATCTATAAAATAATCTACGGGAGAAAAATGCGAACACCCTCTTTCTGTTTAAGAGTCTTATTCTAAGCTGCACTGCAAATATTCCTACCCAAATTTTTGCTTATGCCCTTCATAGTTTTTGAACTGTACCTACCAAAAATCAGATAAATTTAGGAAGTTTATATTCTATACCAACCTGTTAGGGGAAAAAAAGGGGGGGTGGAACTTTATGTTTTGATGAATGTGTGACTTGTCTCTACCCTGTGATCAAGAAGTTAGATTCAGGCATTTACATCAATGATCCATGAAACATCTTCCTTCCCCCTCCCCTGCCCCAGTGGTAGGAGAAAAGATTCGCTAGAGAGGCAGAGAGCATGAGAATATGCTACTTCTTTTAACCGTCCAGATTGGGTTTCTCCTTAACACAACTGGCCAAGCAGTTGTTTCTGAAGTGTCTTGGATGCTGTTCCCATGACCAGGTTCTCAGTGTCACATGCTAATACCTTCCGTTAGAACTAAGGGGATATCTTTGGCAATCACCGTGAGCATCTGACTTTACAAACTCACCACCTATGAACCATGTGATGCCAAATACTGGATTCAATGTGAAAGAGGCAAAATGTGAATATTTCTTCTATCCTAATACAGGCCACCTCATAGGCATACTTTTTGGGTGGGAGGAGACATAGAGGCATTAAGAAATGCATAGGGTAAGTTGGTGAGATGAGAAGATACCAAAAATGAGGTTGTTTTTGCAATTTATCGTTTTTGGAGGATGGGGCAGTTTTTCTCATTCTTGCACAGTACCCTTCATAAATGTTTACTGAATGAATTCATTAAAGAAGACTTAGAATATGACAGCCCTTCTAATGTTCAAAAACTGTTATCATATGGGAGAGAAATTATTAAACTTTTCTTTAACACTTTGTTCTTAGCTTTCCTCCCCTTATTATTATCCACAGAATAATAAATTAATCAAGTAAGGCAATTCCTAACAATGGAAAACTGATCAAGGAATTAGTCTAAACTTGTACCTCTCCTCTACGTACTTCCCTCTCAGGTACCAAGCCACAGTGAACTGGCTTTGTTATTGGTTTATCCTGACCCTCTCCTTTCTCTGATGCTATGTAGGTATGGCCCTCTGACCCAATTACGTTCTGAGTAAAAATGGAGTGACTGGAAGTGGCTCTTTGTCTGTCAGGGCTGAACTGTGTTTTAACCACCTGCTGTCTTGATACATATTAAAGTAGCTCCTCCAAGTAAATGCCACGGTCTGTCCATGGGAATACCCAGCTGTCTGGAGGGACAAGTGTTATGTCAGGTGGGCTCTTAGTGTCCCTTGTCCTATCCTGAAAACAAACACCAGAGAGATATAAATTCTTTCAGGATATATACCAAAGGTCTGAGAGTGCCTTAAAATACAGTTTTTAAAACTAAGTATATTTGTCCATTTGCCAGAAGTAGGCAATTACTACACAAAATTCAGACCTTGCCGGTCTGAAATGGCCATGGTGGGACTGTAACCTTCTAACGGAGTTGTGCACTCCTGGGCAACCCATTTTTCCCTAGTGACAGTTCCCTGTGTCTTTCCACAGATACTTGGTGAAAGATGAAATGGGAAAAGGTTTGTGCTGCTTTTCTGCTTCCCTGAGCTGTGACTCTGAGAGGTGCCAAGAAGAGGGCCTGGGGTGACTTTGGGAAGAAGGAGAGAAGCAATGAGCGACATGAAAGGGTTGATTTTTATGGTGGTGGTGCTGGAGAGTTGGCAGTAGAAGAAAGAGTTCCAGGAATTGGTGGAAGCAATATAAATGGTTTGTCCCACCTGTCAGCTGTGGGTTTAGGCTGGTTAACATGCTGTTCTTACAGCACAGCTATTGTGTTTACACTGATTGGTTATTACTATGAATGTGTAAAAGGAACTTTTAAACTAATAGCTGTTTTCTTTTTATGTTTTTAGGATTATATGTGCAAGCCAAAATGATTAGATGAAAATAGAGCAAAATGATTACTACTTTTTAATTCATTTTTGTGTCCTACTTTTTTTTCCCCATTTAACATTGTAACATAAACATTTATCTGGGTTGATAAATATACTTCGGAACCACAGAATATTACAAAGCCATTCAAAAATGTTTTGGTTTTGCTATCATAGGGCCGAATTTCATATCTCATGTGTAGGTAAATTGCTTCTAATATTTTGCTATTGTATATCACTGAAACATGAATGTACTAACATGTTTTCCTTTTTCAATATCAGAACTTACTTTGCCGACACTTAGAATGAGTGCAGTTGCAGAGGAGCATTAAGATATTATGTGGCTCAGACCTAGGCACGTATGGAAGCTTGGGTTTCTAATCCACCTCCACTGTTAACGCCCAGGGAGCCCGGGTGAAACTCCTAGCAGATGGCGCTGCTGCTCACGCTGCTGCTGACTGAGCATCCCAAGAATTTAAAGACTTGCTTAAACAGGGTTAATATGAGGCCCTTAGAAAGACAGCTGGTCTGTAGCAAAATTAGAGGTCAGAAGGTTAGTTACATTTCGCCGAAAACAGAACGGAGTTAGGATCAGCGAAAGCCATTTAGGGAAAGGAAAAAGCAGAAAGGTTCTATTTAAGGGAGCAATTGAATGAGAGGGTAGATTGTACTAAGGTAAAATATAGCAACTACCAAATATGGAGGAGGGGGATGGGGAAAGGAAGGAAGACACAAGGATGGGGAACAGTGGCCCCCAGCCTCCTCTCTTGAGATGTGGAGAGAGACCGCGCCTCCAGCCCATTTCCCAACTGTAAGGTTCATTGTCTTGCGTTTTGCCGGTATGTGGATGTAAGTCAGGAGAGCTTGAAGCTGTTAAACATTTAACATGGCTAATTCACGCTGTAAGAGGATACTGTGGGATGTTACTAAGTTGGAAGGAGTAATTAATGTCTTGGAGTTAAAATCTTATCAAGGACAGTGACTGACATCTATTGCAGCCCAATTCTGCAAATTCATCGATGAGTTACTCTTTGCGGAGTACTGTGATAGAAGCTGTAGGGGTTTGAAATGAAAAAAATTAGACACAGTCTCAGCTTTCAAGTAGTTTATTATATAATATAAGGTATAAAGATGGTGGATGGAATTAGATGCACCTGTGACTGTAATGCAAGGTAACTGAGAAAGCTGGTGCAGAGAAAGTGGTAGGAGGTTCAGAAGTTAGAGAGAGACAAGGATCAGTGAGGAAGACTGAATTTTTATTAAAAGATGTGGGAAAATATTAACAAAGATGTCGGAGTGCATTGCAAATGGAGTAAGTCAACCTATCTGCAACTTCAATTTATGGCATAAAATAGTGTTCCGTAAATATAGTTTGACTCTTTGATGAGCCAGTTTTTATATAGCCTATAGAATGATAAAAGAAAAGGCCATAGTTCTGGGTTCAAATTTCGACTCATTTCCTAGCTGTGTGACCTTGAATAAACTAGTCAGTCCCTCTGATGACTTTCTCATCCATAAAAATGGAGAATATAAGAATGGGCTTCACAAAGTTGTTGTAAGAATTAAGTGGGCAAATGTGTTAATACACTTGCTCAGTGAGGGCTAGTGTTTGCTTGCCTTTGCCTCTGTAAGGCGCCTCTTCCTCACGGAGTCTGTAGCCACTCGCTGGCTCCTTGGTAACACCAGAGGGCGACATCACCCCAGTCATGTAACAAAGGCTTTCAGGAGCCCGAGCCGCCTTAGCAGACAGAAGTTTTTTCTAAATGCCTTGGTAATGGAGGAAGTAGAAACTCTGTGTTCCAGAACATGAAAAGGGCAGTAAGAGATGAACCACGGAAAGGCTTTGGAGCAGCTGCTATGTCCCTCTATGGACAACAGCTGTGTATAAAGATGCCATTGGAAGGCACTGTTCCAGCCATCTATTTTTGCCAGTTGGGTTGGGAGAATTTCTGGTACTAACAGAGCAGCAAAACCTTACATTGGGCATCTCAAGGACCTGCTTGATTACTACCAGAGAATCGCTGTGTTTGTATGATATCTCTGAAGAGGCTGCTGGAATTTGTTTGTTAGAGAGTCAGAACTATGGTGACCATGTGTTCCAGTTTTCCTAGGACGGTCTGGGTTTATGCCTGGCATAATTATTATAGTGCCCCTTTTACTCTCAAAGCGTCCCGGTTTGGAGGGTAAGCGACATGGCCACCCTATTCAGAACATTAGGGGGAGCACTCGCTAGTAGAATGCACCTGACCTAGCAAGAATCCTGGGGTCTGGCTTTGGAGTCAGAAAGTGAGAGACATATCTGAGTTAAAATCCCTGCTTCTTCTGTGTATCATGGACAAAATATTTAGCCTTTTTAAGCCTTATTTTCCTGATGTATAGATTAGAAATAATAACAGGACATGAATAATGCGTCGTACTAGTTAATCCTCCCAGTTAAAGGGATTACCAGAATCTCTGGCACACAGCAATATATGGTAGCTATCCTTGTTTTTTATTTTTTAAATTTACTCTAAGATTCAGGCTGTCCCTTGGCTGTATTGGTTGAAGAAGAGGTGAAGAAATTGAGGACCAAAATAAAGTGAATTGCTCAAGGTCGTAAGACAGTTGTCAAGTTGCTCAATAATAGAACCATAATGAGCAACAGCTTCGCAGAGCGCCCCGCTGGGTGCACCGAGGCGGCTGCTGTTTGTTCCTGTGGACATCATTCAAAGTTCGAGACGTGACCCCGTTTCTGTCCTAAAGGCTTTAGCAAATACTAGACACAACGTTGTTCTAGAGCTTAGAGGATAATAGGTATTTGACTACTCTATGACATTTTTCTTTCCATTTATTGCAAAATGTTTCAAACAGATGAGTAAGAATAAGGACCCTTGTAATGAACACCAATGTATGAACCTTTATCAGATCCTAACATTATGCTATACTTGCTCAAATCTTTTTTCCAAAAAAATTAAATGTCATCAATTAAGACCTCCTGTGTGCCCCTCCTTTATACAAGCCACTTTCTTATTTATTTTGTAGTATTATGTAACAGGTTTTAAACTTTTATTTAAATGACACCAGACATATTTCTCTACAACTCCTTTGTTTGCTGGCTGTTTTTGAGATTTATCCATGCTAACAAATACTGTATGGTAAGTAAACACATGAATATTCTACAACTCATTTCTCCATTTTCCTCATAACAGATATTAGGTTGGTTCCAGTTTTTACATGTGTTTCTCTAGGAGTTATAGCTTGAAGTGGAATTTCAGGGTCTTAGGGTATGAGTATCTTCAACTTTACTCAATATTGCCAATATACCAAAAGTTTTCCAAAGTAGTTGTTTTGATTTCCATTGTGTTTTAAATTTTTCCCAGATGAAAGTATATTATTTATTTTTCAAAAATTATATTTATTTCAGCAACCAAGTAATAGAAAAATCACTCTAGCTGTAAAACATACACACTTTTAAGAGGTGGGGAAATTAATATTCATTGAATGCCTACTATGTGTTTGACCCTATACCAGGTGAATTACATTTGTTCCCTCTTTTCCTTTTCAATCAATCCCATGACTATCAGTCACAACATTCTCTTAATTCTACCTCAAAAACATCTCTTAAATTCATCCCTTCCACAATTTCTGTAACAAGTTTTTTCAAAGTACAGATGACACCAGCTGAACTACACAACCCTTCTCCTTGCTTCTAGATTTTTGCCCTCATCATCCATCCTTTGTCATTATCAGAGTTATTTTTCTAAAAGCACAAATGTAATCTTGTTACTCACTTCTGTGGAAACTTTTCAGAATTTTTCATTGACTAGAAGAAAAACCTAACTGTCTGGATGGGGTCAGATTTTGAAAGGCTTTTGTTGCATTCTGAAAGTTTTAATATGTTGTATTATCATTTCCATTTATTTCAAGATATTTTCTACTTTCTGTATGATTTATTTTTTAACCCATTGTTCAATAGTGTATTGTTTACCATATATTTGTTTGTTGTTTACAATAGTGTTAATTGCCATATTTTATGAATTTTCAAGTTTAAATTTTGCTATTGAATTCTAATTTTATTTCATTATAATTAGAAAAGATACTTAGAATGATTTCAGTCTTCTTAAATTTGTTAGGACTTGTTCTGTGGCCTAACGTGTTCTATTCTAGAGATTGTTTCATGTGCATTTGAAAAGAATACGTATTCTGCTATTGTTGGGTGGTGTGTGCTGTATGTGTCTGTTAGGACCAATGATTTATTGTGTTGTTCAAGTCCTTTTTTTTCCCTTATAGGACTTCTGTCTGTTTTATCTACCCATTACTTAAAGTAAGGTATGAAAATCTCTGATTATTATTGTATTACTATCTGTTTCTTCTTTCAGTTCTGTCAACATTTGCTTTATATATTTGAGTACTCTCATATTAGCTGCATGTATATTTATAATTATTATACTTCTCTGGTAAATTGACCCTGTTATCATTACACAATGTCTTTCTTTGTCTCTTGTGACACTTTTTGACTTAAGACTATTCTCTCTGACGTAAGGATGGCCACCACTACTCTCTTTTGGTTACAATTTGCATGGACTCTCTTTCTCTATCCTTCTACTTTCAGCCTGGATGTGTCCTTGCATCTAAAGTGAGTCTCTTACAGTCAGCATATAACTGAGTCTTTTTTTTTAAATCTGTTTAGCCACTATCTGTCTTTAGATTTGGGGAATTTAATTCGTTTACATTTAAAGTAATTACTGATAAGGAAGGACTTACTCTTGCCATTTTAATGAATTTTTCTTCATGTCTTATAAGCTAATTCATCCTGTCACTGCATGCTGCTATGCCTCTCTCATTCTTTAGGTATTTTCTTTGTCATACCATGGGGATAATCTAAAACATCTTACAGTTGTAACAATCTATTTTAAACTGATAACACCTATCTTAAATTGCATACGAAAACTCTACTCTTTTAGTACTCCCACTTTATATTAACCATGTCACAAATTACGTCTTTTTACATGTGTACCATTAACGTAATTTTATAGTTATAGTTATTTTTATGCTTTTATATTTTAAATTCCATACCAGGATTAAAAGTGATTCGTGTGCCACTATAACAGTATTTACAGGATTCTATATTTGTCTATATATTTAGCTTTACTAGAGGGCTATATATTTTTGTATTTTTGTCATTGTTGTTGCTGTCTAGCATCCTCTTATTTCAAATTGAAGGACTCCTTTTAGCATTTCTTATAAGACAGGTCTAGTGGTGAAGAAATACTTTAGGTTTTGTTTATCTGGGAAAATATTTCTCCTTCATTTTTGAAGGACAATTTTGCTGGATATAGGATTCTTATTTGGCAGATTTTTTTTTCTTTTAACACTTCGAATATATTATCCCACTGTCTTCTGGCTTGTAGGTTTCTGTGAAGAAACTCACTGAAAATCTCATGGGAGCACCTTTGTACCCGCCAGGTTACTTTTCTCTTGTAGCCTTCAAGACTTCTCTTTTACTTTTGACAATTTGATTATAGCGTGTCTTGGTGTGGGATTCTTTGGATTCATTTTTCTTGAATTTGGATGTCCATTTTTTCCCTTA
Source organism: Mormoops blainvillei (assembly GCA_004026545.1). Taxonomy (NCBI): domain Eukaryota; kingdom Metazoa; phylum Chordata; class Mammalia; order Chiroptera; family Mormoopidae; genus Mormoops; species Mormoops blainvillei. The sequence goes on along the minus strand of PVJD01000994.1, from coordinate 16,292 downwards.
GATTTGGGAATTTTTTTGGTGATCATTTCTTCAAATAAGCTCCCTGCCCACTTCTCTCCATCTTTACCTCCTAGGACTCTACAGTGCCCCATAGATACTCCCCTAAGTAGTTCGCTCTGGGGTATCTCTTAAATTCCTTAGGTTGCTTTCACTTTTCCTCTTCATTCTTTTTTTCTTTTTCCTTTAGCTTAACAATTTCAAATTGTGGGTCTTTGAGTTCACTGATTCTTTTTTTCTTTTTTCTTTTTTTCTTTTTTTTATCTTCACTGAGGACATTTTTTCATTGCTTTTAGGAAGGGAGAGGAAGGGAGAGAAACACTGATGTGAGAGAAGCATCGATTGGTTGCCTCCTGTACATGCCCAGATTGGGGATGCATCCAGACACTGACTGGGGATTGGGACCAAACCTGCAACCTAAGTGTGCCCTGACCAGGAATCAGACCCACAACCTTTTGGTTATGGGACTATGCTCCACCAACTGAGCCACACCTGAATTCACTGATTCTTTCTTGTGCTTGATCAAATCTTTTGAAACCCTCTAGTGAATTTTCCAGTTCAATTATTGTATTTTCAACTTCAGATTTTCTGTTTGTTTCTTTCTTATAGTTTCTTTCAGTTGATTTTCTCATTTTTGTTCATGCATCATTTCCTGATTTTTTAGTTGTTTATTTGTGTTCTCTTACAGCTCATTGAGTTTCTCTGAGCTGGTTATTTTAAATTGTTTATCAGGTAATTCATAGATATCCATTTCTTCACAGTCAGTTTCTAGAGATTTATTTTCCTCCTTTGACTGTGGCATGTTCCCCAGTTTTTTGGTACATCTTGTTGTATTTTTCTGGGATTTGGGCATTTGAAAGAGCAGTCACCTCTCCTGTTCTTTACAGACTGGCTTTGTACAGGAAAAGACCATCACTAATCAAACTGGCTAGAGATTCTGGCGACTTCTCAAACCTTTTCTGGCATGCGTCTTCTTTAGTCTTATAACTGTAATTTTCCAGTTGTAGAGGGTTGCCTGTTTCTTTTTCTGGAACCTGTAATCTCTTGTTTTCTCAAGGGTCTGTCTGAACTTTCTAGGTTCCCTGGTGCTGAAGTATGCCCCTGAGGTATCCTTTGTTCTCAGTTGCCCTCAGGCATCCAAAGTAGGTCAGTTCCCTACCCGTGTTCCAAGTAGGCCTAGATAAAACTATCCTTGGTAATCCCTGAAAAGCTGGAAAGTTGAACAAATTTTTCTACTCTTCCCCTCCTGAGGGAGAAGCCATGAATTGGGCATTTTCTCTGGGTTGGGCTGCATTGTGCCAGCTTCAGGGAAGGGTTATGTTGGGTTAAAGACAGTGGGTTTTTTTACTCATTTCAATACAGTTGTTCTTGCCTTTGTACTCACCTTGGATACTGTAACTTCTTTCTGAAGTTTTCTGAAATTCTCAGAAAGGCTTTCTGTATCATATATTGTTGTTAAATTAGTGTCCTTGTGGGGGACTGAGGTCTGGAACTCTCTATTCTGTCATGTTGTTGATATTACTCCCTAACTGCGACGCTATTGAGAGTGAACTTAATGTAGGAGAATATATATACATATGATGTATATATATCATAAAATTTAACTGGGACTTTTTGAGAGGGAGTGAATAAAATCATTAAAATTGTATATGTGTTTAAAATTTATTTATTAACTATGTAACATTTGGTTTTGTTATATTGATATATCTATAAAATAGTTCTATTTAAAAATATTTGCCATAAAAATATTATATGCTTATGTACATTGAACCAAAATATTGTAACTATAAAAAGCAAGTAAATTTATCTTCAATGTTGAAATTTAAACTGCATTTACAGTAACATTCACAATAATGAGAGCTATTTTACTTTTTTCATAATGAACTTCTAATCCTGATTCCCACAGTGGAAGAAAACAATGAGCTATTATTGATTTTAACCTAACCGGCTTGTCCTCTGAAGCACCTGAAGACTTCGGTGTAAAACCAACCTTATTAACACTTTAAGGAGTTCTTTTCCTGCTAGTTGAGCCAACACATTGACATTTCTCACTTTACTTTTGTACATGCAGAGAACACTTAAAATTAAAAATGAGCAAAATCTTTTATAATTTTGCTCCAAATGAAAAATCATGCACCCTCTAGGTATATGTCTAAATTCTGAAACACACATGTTAAATCAGCTTCTTTGCACACAGGTTTTATGTAACAGCTACCAACTTCTTTTTTTTAGAAAGAATTGTATTGTCTTTTTAAAAAAGCAATTATTTTGTTGAGGTGTAGTTCAAGTACTTCATAAAAAACTGCATAGATTATAAGAATAGAGCTTAATTAACACATTTGGAGAATATTAAATAGAACATTAGCTGCACCCCATTCTCCCACCATTAAACACTCTCACTCCCTAAGACTTATCATTATCCTGACACCTAGCACCATCATTGAATGTTCCCTACATTTGAATTCATATAAGTGGAATTATACACTACGCATTCTTTTGCTCCCGATTCCTTTACCCCAATATTGTTTTCGTGAAATTCATCCATGTTGCATAGCGCAGGAGTTTGTCACTTTTACTTGCTGCAAAGTATTCCTTTTTGTGACTGCCACAAACTAATTTATCTATTCTACTAAACTTATACTATTTCTTTTCAGTTTTAACTGTTATGAAAATGCTATTATGTACTCTCTCGTGCCTTTTGGGTGCATGCGTCCTTATTTTTGTTGCACTAGGGCATGTACTAGAAATATAATTGCTGTGTCATAGGTTACGCATATGCATGTGTTCAGCTTTAATAGATACTGCGAATCAGAGAGAGGGCTCAAATGTATAAACTCCGAAGTGAAAGAGGAGAAGTGACAACTTGTACCACAGACATACAAAAGATCATAGAGACTACTATGAACAGTTATACACAAACAAATTGGACAATGTAGAATAAATGGATAAATTCCTAGAAACCTACACTCTTCCAAAACTGAATCAGGAAGAAATTTAAAATCTGACCAGATTTATTACTAGTAAGGAAATTGAATCGTTAATCAAAAATCTCCCAGTGAACAAAAGTCCAGGACCAGATGGCTTCACGGGTGACTTTTAGCAAACTGTCAAAGAAAATTTAATGCCTATTTTTCTCAAACTCTTCAAAAAATTGAAGAGGAATAAATGCTTCCAAATTCATTTTATAAAGCCAACATTACCCTGATACCAAAACCAGACAAGGACACCACAAGAAAAGAAATGGGCTAATATCCCACATAGGCAGAGATGCAAAAATTTTCAACTAAATATTAGCAAACCAATTTCAACAATACATTAAAAGGATCATACACCATGATCAATTGGGATTTATGCCAGGGGTGCAAGGATGCTTCAACATTTGCAAATCAATCAATTTGATACACCACATTAACAAAATAAAGTATAAAAATTATGACCATTTCAATAAACATAGAAAAAAGCCTTTGACAAAATTCAATATCCATTTATGATTTTAAAAAACTCTCAGTAAAGTTGGTACAGAAGGAACATATCTCAAAATAATAAAGGCTCTATATGACAAACCCACAGCTAATATCATACTCAATGATAAAAAGCTAAAAACTTTTCCTGTAAGTCCAGGAACAATACAAGGATGCCTACTCTTGCCACTTTTATTTAAAATAGTGTTGAAAGTCCTAGCTAGAACAATTAGGCAAGAGAAAGAAGTAAAAGTCATCCAAATTGGAAAAGAATAAATAAAACTGTCACTATTGCAGATGACATGGTTTTATATATAGAAAATCCTAAAGACTACACCAAAACAACTGTTAGAACTAATAAACGAATTCAGTAAAGTTGCAAGATACAAAATCAATATGCAAAAGCTGGTTACATTTCTACACACTAACAATGAGCTCTCAGAAACAATTAAGAAAATGATTTCTTTCAAAGCTGCATCAAAAAGAATAAAATACTTAGGAATAAATTCCAGAAGGTGAGAGAGCTGTATACTTAATATTGTAAGACATTGCTGGAACAATCTGAAGACACAAATAAATAGAAAGATACTCTGTGCTCACAGATTGCAAGAATTACTATGTTAAAATGTCCATACTACCCAAAGAGATCTATAGATTCAATGAAATTCCTATGAAAATTCCATTGGCACATTTCATAGAAAGAGAACAAACAATATCAAAATTGTATGGAATCGCAAAAGACCCATAACAGCCAAAACAATCTTGAAAAAGAAGAACAAAGCTAGAGGTATAATGCTCCCTGACTACAAACTATACCACAAAGCTATCACAATCAAAATTGTATGGTAATTACATAAACACACATAGATCAATGAAACAGAATAGAGAGCCTTGAAATAAACCCTAATATATAAGATCAAATTATTTATGACAAAAGAGCCAACAATGTACAATGGGAAAAGATAATTTCTTTGAAAATGGTTTGGGAAAACAATACAGTCACATGTACAAGAAAGAAACTATGTCCCTATCTTATACCTAACATAAAAATTAATTCAAACTGGATTTGATATTTGATGTAAGTGCTAAAACCATAAAAATCCTAGAAAAAAAACTTGGGCAGTAAATCCTTTACATCAGTTTTGGTGATGATTTTTTGGATATGACACCAAAAATGAAGATAACAAAAGCAAAAATAAACAAGTAGGACTGCATCAAAATAAAAAGCTTCTACACAGCAAAGGGCATTATCAATAACATGAAAAGGCAACCTACAGAATGGGAAAAAATATTTGTAAATTATATATCTGATAAGGGGTTAATATTCAAGATATATGAGAACTAAGACAAGTTAATAGCAATCCCCCCAAAACAAACAAACAAAAACCCAATTTAATTAAAAATGGGCAGAGGATCTAAATAGACATTTTTCCAAAAAAAGACATAGAGATTGTCAGGCACATGGAAAGATGCTCATTATTACTAATCATCAGAAAAATGCAAATAAAAACCACTATGAAATATCACCTCACACCTGTCAGAATGGTTATTACCAAAAAGAAATAAATAACAAGTACTGGAAAGGATATGGGGAAAAGGGAACTCTCATGCACTTTTTGGGGAATGTAAACTGGAGTCACCATTATAGAAAACAGTATGGAGATTCCACAAAAAATTAAAAATAGAAGCATCATATGATATAGCAATTCCAGTTCTGGGTATTTATTTAAATAAAAAATATTAATTCAAAAAGATATATGCACCCCACAGAGATATGACGCGGGTGTGCAGTCTGTCCAGAAAGTATCCAGCCATGTAATATGAAAAATGGAGACATTTATTGAAGAAGACACAAGATAGAAGAAACATTGTACACAGGACAATGACCCCTCAGTCCCCTTCAAAGTAGGCACCTTGGGACCTCACACAATTCTCCCAGTGACCATCAGTTGCCGCACTATGTTATCCTGAATCTCATCGATGGTCTGAAATCTCTTCCCTTTCAAAGGTGATTTTAGTTTTAGGAAAAGCCAGAAATTGCAGGGCACCAAATCTGGGCTGTAGGGGAACTGAGCCACCTAAATGATTGGATGTTTCACAAAAAAATTCTGCATGAGATGTGATGCATGAGTGGGTGCATCGCTGTGATGAAGCTGCCAGTCACCAGTTGCCCGTAACCGTGTACTTCAGTCATGCCAATAGCTTCAGTGGAGGAATGTTCAAGCTTAATGTCAAATTCGATACAGATTCATTGCTCCACTCACTCAATCATTTTGAATGCAACACACAGTACACATGTTCACTCTACTGGTGTCTACTGCCCCCACCAACTAGTACAGTGAAGTCATCATTGTTCACACATGCGCATTCCAGTCCACTCTCCTTGGCTACCAGGTTACATCAATGTCATGCAAACTGTTCTTGTTGTATTAATAATGGTTGGATTTTTTCCAGACAGATATATATATAGACTGGATACCTTCTGGACAGAACTCTGTGTGTGTGTGTGTGTGTGTGTGTGTGTTTGTACAGGGGTGGATGAAAGTAGGTTTAAGTATCCACTTTCATTGGTTGTTGGTTAAATTATTAGCCATCATTTCCTAGAAGATAAATTATGAGTAAGGATATAAAATAATAACAATAATAAGACAAATAATATAATAATAAAAATAATGCAAAAAAACTGTTGTTTTCACATACTCACAGTTATAAACATAATTTTGCCCGCCCTGTGTGGATACATATATATGTATATATATGGATAGATACATGCACATGTACATCTATGTACACGCTCACACAATGAAGTACAGCTCAGTCATAAAAAGAAGGAAATTTTGCCATTTGTGACAACACAGATAGACCTTGAGAGTGTTATGCTAAGTGAAATAAATCAGATAGAAAAACAAATGCTGTATGATTTCACTGATATGTGAAACCTAAAAAACAAAACAAATGAACAAACAAAATAAAACAAAACACAACTCATTGGTACAAAGAACAGATTGGTGGTTGCCAGGAGGGTAGGGGGTGTGGGGGTAGGCAAAATGGGTGAAGGGGGTCAAGAGATAGAAATTTAAGTTATAAAATATGGTGAAGTCATGCACAGCATGGTGACTGTAGTCAATGATATTGCATTGTGTATTTGAGAGTTGCTGAGAGAATAAATCTTAAAAGTTCTCATCTTAAGAAAAAAATTCATAGCTCTGTATGGTGACCAGTGTAACTAGACTTACTGAAGTGATCAATTCATGGTATATACGAATATCAAATCATTAATTTGTACACCTGAAACTAATATAATGTTATATGTTAGTTATTCCGCAATAAAAATAAAATAAACAGGATTGAGTCTTAGGCGAATATATCCTGTTTTAATAACTGAAAGAGACAGAAAATTATGGAATAGGACTGAGATGATATTAGGAGTTTGGGTACCCAATAAAAAGGAAGATTAGCAGAGCAGAACTGAAAATACCAGGAAAATAAAATAGTTTTATAAGTCTACCCAATTTGTTGAGACTGCTCAGTCAGGTTGATTATGTAATCTTACATAAATTACTTGGTTTACATCATCCTGCACCAAGAAAACAGGGCCTGCCTCTGTTTTGGCCACCACTATATTGCTATGCTCAGTCTAGGGCCTGGTACATAGCAGACACTGGTTCATGAACAGGTACCATGGATGATCTGTTTTGCTTACTATTACATTTTTGTTTTCTAACTAAGAAATTGCAAGCACTTCTAATGATAATTAAATTCTCTCTGAAGGCAATAATATAATACCATATTATTCTATTTGCAGCATCATTTGCAAAGTCTAATTCTACATTCTAGGATCAAGTCCCTAAAGTAAAAGTTACAGGGATTCTGCTTTTTAATGGGAAGCTAGTATTAGTCAATCTATAACTTTAACTATCTAAATTGAGAAAAAAAACTGAACAGAAAAATGTGGTTAGCAAATTAAACAAATACTTTATGTGTACAAATCTCTTACCTATTTAGCTCACTTTGCAATGGGGAGTTTGAACTTTGTGATATTTTTATTACATTGAGAAAGACTTTTTTTCCAAGAAAATCCAATGATTCATAGCATAAATAACAATGAGTTTCAGCCAGTACCAGAATGGGCATTACAATGGGCCATGATGAAGTTATTATTTGTTCAAGTTCACTGTGACCTGGGGATCCACTCATTTTTGTTGGAGGGATACCATTTTGGACATTTAATTACTAAGGCACTAACAGAAGCTTATCATATAATGATCTTATACAATAAAGTAATTCTATGGCATGGGCTCAAGGGTATATCATAGCAAAGTTCATAAGAGGCCAATTATACTCATTTTCTTTAACAATCTATTAGGGGCCTACACTAGAAAAAACAAGAAACATTTCTCTTTTTTGTTTACAATAATCTTTTTATTTTAGAATTATATAGGTGCAGAGATTTCCATATACCTCACACCTAGTTTTCCTATCATTAACATCTTGCATTAGTATGATATAGTTGCTATAATCAACTATAATCAATCAATATTGGTGCATTATTAGCTTAAATCCATAATTTATTCAGACTTCCTTAGTTTTTATGTAATTTCTCAAAATTTCTTGGTTTTTGACAATCTTGACAATTCTGAGGAGTATACATCAGGTGTTTTGTAGAATGTCCCTCATTTGGGATTTTTCTGATTTTCTTTTTCATTATGACTAGACTGGAGTTATGTGTTTCGGGGAGGAAGGCTGCAGAGATAAAGGGCTGCTCTCATTACATCCTGTCAAGGGAACACACAGCCAACATGGCCTATCACTGTTGACGTTGACTGGGTCACCTGTTTGATCATAGTGTTTATCATGCTTTTTTACTGTCAAGTTACTCTTTCCCTCCATTTCCATACTGTATTCTTTGAAAGGAAATTAGATTCACCTACTTTTAATAGCAACTCAACTTTCTCTGAAATTTCAGTCTTATTTTAATTTTATTCTGGTGTTACTTTCTGCACCATGTTATAAACAGTATGTGTGCATGTACAAGTGTTCACACACAAATTCTCTCATTCATTCTCTCTCATCTGTACACAGAGAGGTCGAAAAAGGTCTATACAAAGAGGTGGCAAATTCAAAATCCTTACTGTTAGGCTACTGGCAACAAGACTCTCTATACCAAAAGCGTATCGGGGACTACACATTTAAACTATAGGTTTGAAGGGATTGTACATTCGAAGATGAAACTCAGAGATGAATCAAGCTGCTAGCCCCTGTTTTGATAGACTAGGAATAAAACGATAGTAAAAATGGATGTAACACTCTTTGTTAAGGAATAGGGAACTCTAAGAGCCCTGCTTGGGGCTCTGTAATGGTTAGCAGTTTTTGTGTTTTCTTTTTTTCTGGAAGCCCCAAGGATGGAATCTGCTGGCCTTTATTTCCACTTGGAAGCTGGGTTCGGCTCCTACCCTACCTCTTCAAAAGAGGTTACACGTTCATTGTTCCTGTTTTCCTTTCACTCTTAACAATAATGCAGAATCAAACAATAGTATTGAAAACAAGAAATAGCAAAAATCTCCCCAAAACACTAATAGTTGTTGGTCTCCACTGAAGTGGAGGTAGATAGGAGCTTTCATAACCACATTTCCAATATTTCAATGAGCATACTGTTTCAGCCTGTTTTTAGGAACTAGGTTTGGATTAAATTCTCAATCAAGCTCCTTATTACTTAACTAGGCTTAACTAGCAGCAGTACAAACACAAATCCCCTGGGAGTCTCTTATATTTATTCTTTTAGAATGGAATCTTCTATTCTTGGTCTCTAATCACCTGGATAAGAGAAGAAATTCCCTTTGGACTTTTAACCCTAAGCTTTGGATATCTGAGCTAGCGCCTAGTCTTCATGCATCCTGGTAATCTCAGTAGAACTTGCGGCTTAACATCCTCCCTTCTTTCCTGATGTTTTGTTTGTAAAAACAAAGTAATAGAGAGGGAATGGTTGATAATTGAGGAAAGAAATGCTATATAGCATTTTGTAGGACAAATGGATTCAGGATTCACAAATTCTGTAGGAGATAGCCTTTAAGGGGGAAAAAAAAGTTCTTTTATTCTTCTGATACAGGAACAATGGACAAGACTATCTTAGCACTCTCTAATAGAAATAACATCCAAAATATTTTCATCTTAATGGGTCACCAATGTAAAGTGATCAATAAAATATTTTATATTCTTTTTTCTTACTAAGTCTTTGAAATTCAGTGTGTTTTTATATTTATAGCACATCTTAATTCAGATGCTAAATTTGTGATGGTTAAAGTGAAACAGTCCAACTAAAACAAAAAAAAATGTGTTTCGAAGAAATTATTTTGCATTGCTTCAGGTTTTACATTTAAATGAATTAAAATTAAATAAAATTTAGTTCCTTAGTTATGCTAGACATTTTTTAAGTACTGCTCAACCACCGGCCACCGTACTGGACAATGAAGGTATAAAGGTATAGAGCACATTTAAGGCCGAGGGTTCATTCACGGTGTCTAGCAGTTCTTCAAGACAGAAGAGCCCTGCTTTAGAGAGGAAAGCCTGCTGGTTTACAGAGGGGTCCTGATGCAGCTAGAGGGTTAACTATGTGGTGGAACAACTTGCTAAGTTGTTGTCAGATTGCCTGTGACACCTCTGGGCAGCCCAGGAGCAAGACAAAGCCCACACAGCTGGATTTTCTAAAAGTTAGGAATTCTTTAGGAAGGTTGGGTAGAAAGAATGTCAAGGGGGTAAGTGAATCTAAGATGAAAGTACAGAAAAGTCCATGAGATCCTGGGTCAAGATGTGAGGAAGTGACTGAAATGAGACAGTTAGCTAATCAACCAGGTAAAAGGGGGGCGGAATGCATGAAGGGCGAACTGCTGTTCCAGTTGGGAGAACACTGAGCCTGCTGACAAGGAAAGCAAGTTTGGTTGGAGAGAGGATTTTTGTCATCTGGTACTAGAACAGGATGTTAAAATGGGATCCTCTCATTGAAAGAAAAGGTGCCACATACCTTCCACTAACTAAAGCCCTTCAAGTGACTCTGGAACTGGGATCTGCAAACTAAGGCCCATGGACTAAATCTAGCTACCACATTTTTTTTTAAATGAAAGTTCTTTAAAATTTTTCAACAAATATGTATTGAGCTCCTACTATGTGTCAAACAGAAAATGGATGAGGGAAAAGGTACTGAAGACTGAGAAGTTTGCAAGAGGAAGCTTGCACAAATATCTAGAACATTCATCCTACACATGTCGATTACCCTCCTTCTGTGCTGGGCTCTGGGACCACGGATGTGGCCTCTGTCCTCCAAGAGCCACTGAGCAGCAGGCAACCTTCCCAGTGGCTGCCAAGGAGCTGCTGCAGTAAGAACTGTAGTGCCAGATCCCGCCCTGGGGCTTCCAAGGGCCTTTTGGTTCATGTCTGTCACGCCCAAGATTGATTTGGGAACCAAATTTTAGGATACTGTGCAATGGCATGTTGCGTTTCCTCTTCCGCCCACCCTTCAAGGCTGGTGAGATCTCTGTGGCCATGGATGATGCATGAAATTCCCTTCCTGCTTCAGGTTCACATAGACTGTGCAATAAACATCAAATGAAAGTCTGCCTAATCAGCTGGTGACTGTCAGGGGCAGAAAGACAATGAGTTGAAGATGCTGATGAGGCCACATTTTTCTGGCTTGTCTGCAAGGATCCACAGACAGAAATCCTGGCTGAACCCTGTGTTACCTGGATCCTTGACACTCAAATCATGGCCCATAGACCAGCAGCCTCATCATCGCCCAGGAACTTGTTAAAAATGCAGAATCTCAGGCTCCTCTTAGAATGACTGAATCAGAACTTGCATTTTACCATGATTCCCAGGAGATCCATAGGCACATTAAAGTTCAAGAAGCATTGATCCAGAGCAAGGTGGGCAAACTTCCTGTAATTAAAGTTATATTGGAGCACAGCATGCTTGTTCATTTATGCTTTTACTTTGTCTGCTTTTATACTACAGTAGCAGTTTGAAGAGTTACAACAGAGACCGTATAAAGCCTAAAATCTTTATTGACTGCCCCTACACAGAGCTTGCTGATCCCTGATTTAGCCATGCACTACGCTGTCTATGGTGGACTCGCAAAGAGAGAGGCTCCAATTCCATTCTCACACCATTAACCCACTACCAGGTTTTTAAGAAGAGGCTAAGAATTCATGATTCCTCAGACACTGTATGGGCTTCTTTGGAAAGGCAGTGTGATAACCTCTCCATAACAGAGAGTAAGGAGTTGCCTTCCCCATCCCCAGTCCCAAACTAGAGCCAAGAGAGGGAGACTTCAAAACGATCACTTTGAGAGATTAACATACTTCCTGAAAGTTGAATGACATGGGGACTAATTCCTAAACTGCTTCTTCTTTTTTTTTTTTTCTAAGATTTTATTTATTTATTTTTAGAGAGGGGGGAAGGGAGGGAGAAAGAGAGGGAGAGAAACAGTGTACAAGAGATATATCGATCAGTTGCTTCTCGCAAGCCCCCAACCATGGACGTGGCCTGTAGCCCAGGCATGTGCCCTGAATGGAAATAGAACTGGCGACCTTTCAGTTTGCAGGATGACATTCAATCCACTGAGCCACAGCAACCAGGGCTGATTCCTGAGTTGTTTCTGAAATAATGTCTAAAAGAGTAAGCCTTGTTAGAGAGCGAATTGTTATAATAGGGAGAAAGGCCCACAGTGGCAGTGAAATGGACCTGATACTGTGACTCTTCTCCCTCCTCCTCCTTCTCCTCCTCTCCCTCATCCTTCTTCTTCAAAGCTTTATTTTACCATTGAATTCACCCTTTTAAAGTGTATAACTCCCTGTATCACTATACTCACAGGGTTGTGCAACCATCACCATTTTCTAATTGTGGAATATTTCATCTCCCTTTCAAGAGGCCCTGTACCCATTAAGTCATGCCTCATTCTTCCCACCCCCTAGTCCTAGTCAATCACAAGGTCTATTTTCTGTCTCTACAAGTTTCCTGCTGGGAGCATCTCATATAACTGGAATCGTATCATACGCCGCCCCCTTTTTATTTGCCTGGCTCCTTTCCCTTGGTGTAATGTTTCCAATGCTCATCCATGTGAGAGCAGGAAGTCGCCTTTCACTACTTTTCATAGCTGAATAATATTCCAGTATATGGGTATACTATATTTTGTTTATTTCGTCATCAGCTGAGAGAGATTTGGGTTGTTTCTACTTGTTTAATATTATAAATAATGCCGGTTTGGACATTTGTGGTATGAATTTTTGTTTGAATGTCTACTTTCAGCTTCTTGGGTATATACTGGGGAGTGAAATTGCTGAGTCTTATGTAACTCTATGTTCTTCCTTTTGAGGAACTGCCAGACTTTCCAAAAGTGGGAATACAGCATATGAGAGTTCCAATCTTTCCACATTGCATCCTACACTTATTATTGTCTATCTTTTTTATCATTGCCATCTTAGTGGGAATAAAGTGATATGTGACTGCGGTTTTAACGTTTATTCCACAAATGATATTGAGCATCTTTTCATGTGTTTATTGGCCATTTGTCTATTTTCTTTGAAGAAATGTTTTCAAATCCTTTTGTCTGTTTTTTAAATTAAATCACGTTTTTTATTATTGAGTTATGTGTAGCTGATTTTGAGCTGTCTTAAAGGGTCTTTATCACACAGGTCTTCTTGGAAGAGTGCGAAGACCAAGCCACCAGAGACCGCGAGAAGGCAGGGACTGAGAGCTACGTCGTGTGTGGTTATCAGGAGGAACCATCACCCTTATTAATGGACTGTTGATGGGCTCCCTGAAAACTAATAAAAACCCTAAAGAGAAGAAGAGCCAGAATATGGGCTTACAACCCAGACATTTCAGTGGTGGTATCAATGTCAGGAGGTTTCTCTCCTTTTCCCTAAACATTACCTCCCACCCCCCTCCTTTCTTTAAGGGCCATAATGAATGAGTAATTAACCAATAATAGGGGAAGAAGATAGAGGGAAGTAGCTCAAAGTGTAGGGGAGAGGAAATACTTGAATGACCTAAGGAAGTGAAGTTTTGATTTAGATATAATTGAACAGTTTTATTAAATGAAGCTATTTTTTATACCCAAGAGTAACCAAAAAAAGAAATTAAAATGGGATGTGCCTAAAATTTTATGCAGAGATGGGACTGACTAAGCTCAATGGAATAAAAGGCAGTTGTGAGAAAATAAATATTAAGCTTGTTTGTAATGTACCCCTACAGGGCCCAATGTGTTTGATAGGTCATTTACAAGATCAGCACCCAATATAAACCTCTAAGGCATGACCGTGTGTGTGTGGTGGGACAAAATCAGAAACTCAGAGAAGAGGAAGGGCCTGAGACACTGGACGGTCAACTCTGAGACTGTGCTCCGTCTACAGAATGGTGAGGAATGTGGTAGGAAGGAAAACAGTGAGCTTGACATCAAGGAGCTGAGGGATGTCCCTCAAGGCTGACATCAGGAGCGACATTGGGAGAAGCTTGTAAAAGCAGAAAAAGTGGAATTATTGATTAAATGCTTTGGAGCTATGGCCTGGAAGCTTCAGTGAGGAGTATGCCAACCGTATCTCTTGTCTTGGTTTTGGGCTGGGTTGAGAGAAAGGAAGGCCACTAACTGAGAGACCTGAAGAAAGAGGAAGCATGTGGACAGTTAATGGAGTTTGGGAAGAAATGATGAAAGAAGCCAGGAAGAGTTGGTAATGGAAAGCAAGGATAAGGGACAAGTTCAGGGGTGGAGATGGCGCTGAGGGGTCACAAGGGCAAGATCTGGAGAGGTCCCTGCAGAGGTGCCAATGATTTTATGGACAAAGGAGAGGGGGGGAGGAGCAGGCAGCCAAGGGAAGTGGGAACAATGAAACTATTGACAGAACTACTTGGTGCTAAATTTTTTATTCTATATGTCATACATTGGTGTCACCTAACTTGTCATATGAATAATGACCCCATCAAGTTGCAAAACCCAAATACCAATGCTAAGAACTCGGAGTTTCTCTGACCAGTGCCTTTTTTTATTGTGAAATTATTCAATTTGAAAAAGGGAATTTCCAGTGGAAATAATAGACTGTAAATTGTTTACTTGGCAAAACACCATTAGACTAAGCTAAGGACCTTGATACACAGGGATATGATAACAGAAGTTTACCTACCAAGTACTTTCAGAATGAAATGGCAGGGAAATTTTTCCTGACTTGCAGAGCAAAGAAAATGTTCTGAAAGATACTGTATTATATTTAAGGAATGAAAAGGTAGAAACAATGAAAAAGTCAGCCAATTAATGAATAAACTGGGTGGAAATCAAGCAAAAGACTAGTTGAAATAGTTTTAAGATGTTAGCCAAAGGTTTATCCTTAATATAGGAACAAATAGAAAAAGTAATTTTCAGGACTGCTTTGCTTAGATTTATTGTCCCCGTTTTCCTTCCAGGGTATATTTAATGCTGAAAAGGGACAGAGAGTAAAAAGGAGTGAGGAGTAACAATTAAAGGACAAAAATGCTTAGATGACCTGTTATCAGATATATAGGAAGTTTATAAGTTTGCATCTATATTTTTCAGGGGTTTTTTTTCCCAATCAAGGTGCACTTATCGACTCTTGATCTTGCATCTAGCACTGTACCAAGTGCTATACATGATTCAGGAAAGGTACAAACATGATTCGTACTTTGATGGAATTTAGGCTGTTAGGAAAACAAGACTAACTACATGAGATGTCACAAAGAGAGAATACAAGATATTTTGAAATAAATTAATTAAATATGTTCATGCATACTGATAGACTTGAAAGATAATAGCTCCATGGTTAAAGAACTTACTAGAATAAGTAATATGATGAGGAATGCATCTTGCAAAATACTATTTCATAACAACTGCAAAAAATTTTCCCTTGATCCTATCTACTAAGTTCACATTCTAACTCAAACAAAGGTAGGCAATTCATCAGAATGGTTCCTAGAGTTTGCTCCGTGGAACAGTATTACCCTGAGATGCCTTGAGGAAAAGTGTTTCTGTGGTCAGACTTGAGAAATGTGGCATACTGCATTGCCCTCTTGGAGAATTATAGTAACATTTACATATTAAAGGCTCTGAGAAATCCTGCAGCAAAGAACTCAAGTTAAAACTGTTCAATCCTACAAATTCCAAACTTTTTTTGACTATAGAACTGTTTTCACTTATAATCATTGAACCCACTTTGGCATGTACTCATTAAAGGATATACATGAGATACCCAGGATTTGATGAATTGGAAAAGCAAACAAGGTAAAACTAATTTGCACCTGGACAAGGGGTTTATTTACCGATATTCTAAATAAAAGCCAAGGCCCTAGTGGCTGAGGCTCGGCACAGAATCATAGGAAATGAAAACACAAACATGACTCCAGTTGCTTTGAGAAATAATTTAGACCTTTAATGCAGGGGGATTTATGCAGTACACCTCATAGAAGCCTTCTCAATGATTTTCCCTAAATATTCTTTCCATTCCCTAAATGTCACATTTATCCAGCCATTCAAATATCAGTTCTGCTCTGTTGATAAATGTGTTTCTTCTACCATATTGCTGCCCAACTCTTTCTGCTTCCTTCTTTACCCCTGCTCTTTTAGCTATTGAGAAAAACATAAAGGAAGTAACCCAACAAAAAGGCATAAGACTTTTTCAGATAATTTAAAATCATGGTAGATGACAAACCAGAATACAGGTGCATAAATGGAGAGGCAGCCTGTATTCCTGAATAGAAAGAGGTATTATTATAAAGATTTTAATTGTCTCTTAGGTAATTAATACATCCAGTGCAACTCTATCAGGTTTCTTTTTCGAG